>OX451216.1:79726956-80268983 GCA_949628195.1 Phasia obesa
TTGATACATTATGAATGGTATCCAATGGAAACCCTTAATGTAGAAAATTGAAAGAAAAATAAAATAAACTTGTTGAAATCGAAATGGTTACTATGGTTTTTTATTTTGTTTAGAAATTTAGATTTGGCTTTCTTTATAGACTGTTTGAACTTCTCATTTAGTCTATTAAGTTTTAAGCATAAGAATCTGAGTTTTTATTCAGAAAAATTGGGAAAAATCCACTGATGAGCTAGTTGAGCACTAGCGAAATAGCTATCTGGATAGGCTTTCCCCATAGTAATCAATTTCGATTATTATATTTTTGGAAATAAATATTTTATAATCATAAAAATATTTATTTAATAAATTTACAAAGGAATCATGCGTGACTTAAAATAAATAATGTATTTAACACGATTCCAAATATAATTTTTTGTATATGACAGCATGCGCACGCTGAGTAAATACGATTTTCGTATTTTTTAATTTTTTAATTTTTATTTTTGTTTTTCAAAAGTCTTTTTGATACATTATGAATGGTATCCAATGGAAAAAACTTAATGTAGAAAATTGAAAGAAAAATAAAATAAACTTGTTGAAATCGAAATGGTTACTATGGTTTTTTATTTTGTTTAGAAATTTAGATTTGGCTTTCTTTATAGACTGTTTGAACTTCTCATTTAGTCTATTAAGTTTTAAGCATAAGAATCTGAGTTTTTATTCAGAAAAATTGGGAAAAATCCACTGATGAGCTAGTTGAGCACTAGCGAAATAGCTATCTGGATAGGCTTTCCCCATAGTAATCAATTTCGATTATTATATTTTTGGAAATAAATATTTTATAATCATAAAATATTTATTTAATAAATTTACAAAGGAATCATGCGTGACTTAAAATAAATAATTTATATAAAAACTCTCACAACTTATAGTTATACTGTCAATCAGAAGACAATTTCGTGAGGTCATTAGGCCGACATGCGCAAAAAATTAATTTTTTTTCGGGATGGCGTAACCTTGTCTTCTATTATCCTTGTCAAAAACTGGCCATTATTTTGATAAGTTAGTTTGTTAACTATAAAATTTTCTATCATGCTCAAAAAAGAAGGAGAACATGTATTCATAGTGAATTGAGAGTACGATGCAGCAGTTTTCATATAATATCTGGCAAATCTGTAAGTCCCCTTTCATAACAGTTAAGTCTGACTCGTCAAGTATTTTTATATTTTCTTTTGAACCTGCATTCGTTTTCACACATGAATACATTGTCTCATCAATTTGCACACATGAATACATTTTCTCATCAAATTGCAGCAAAGAAAAACGAAACATTGACTGTACGGTCAAGTATTTACATCTTTTCATTCTCACTTCCCCCTTCGTCCAAAAACTCAAGACTTGACGAGTCAAACTTGACTGGTATCAGAGCTGTAAAGGAATCATTGTTTTTTGATTTTAATTCGTTACGAATTAGTAAATTTTGAATTAATTCTTTTCATACAAAAAAATGAATTGAATGAAATTTGAATCAATTTATTTTTCAATTCAAATGAACCTGAAAAATGAATTGCAATTCATTTCCAATTCAAATGAATTTGTTAAATGAATTGCAATTCCTTTTACAATTCGTTTGAATTAAATTGATTTTGAATTCATTCAAATGAATTAGAACAATGATTGCAATGCAATGAATAAAATCAAATATGAGTTGCAATCAATAAAATTCAAAAGCAGGTCTAGGGGAATGAAAAATGGAAATTTCTGCTACCAAAATGAAAATATTCAGTAAATAAATTGACAAACCTTGTCCTGGATCTGCGCCTGATCAAAGAAAACATGGTTTTTGGAGTTTATTTTTTTAAGAAGAACTGATTGTTATTTTAAAATATGCTAAACGACAAGACACGTTTAATATTCAAGCAACAATTAATGATTTTTAAATTTTGTGACCCACCACCCAACGTCAATTATTACAACTCATTTTACAAATTCATTTAAATTGGAAACGAATTGCAATTTATATCTGCCTAATTCGTTTGAATTGATTCAAATTTCATTCAATTCATTTTTTATGTGAAAAGAATTAATTCAAAATTTGGTAATTCAATGCATGAATGATTCGCGAATTAATTCAAAAATGAATGATTGATTTACAGCTCTGACTGGTATGAAAGGGGACTTAATGATGCAAAGTTTTATATTGTACTTAGTCCCCTTTTACATTAGACAGAAACAGGACAGAAGTATTTTTAATTCTCTTTTGAAATTGGACTTGTTTATGTCCAATTGTAAAAAGTTTAGGACAGACAGGTTTTTAGACAGACCATAGTCATGAAATACACACTCTACCTCTTTAACCCCTTGCCAACAAATCTCTGTCTGCCCTGTTTCTGTCTATTGTAAAACGGGACTAAGCACAATTTCTGTTGCCGGTATATTTTTTGCTTCGTGTATGTTTAAAAATAGTAATATTTAAATAGATAGTTAAAATAAGTTTATGTGCTGTTTCTGCATTCCAATTTAACAAATCGTCTAGAAAATTTGTATGAAAAGCACTAAATTTTTTGAGTTATTTTTATACAAATTTTTTAGTACATTGTAATAGAAAATATGAATTACACATTCTTAAATAGAGGAACATAGTAATAAAAATTATGAAATTATTTATAAAAGACGATTCTTTTTTTTCAAAACTTTTATAAAAAATAACAAAATTCATCTTTTTGTATATATAGACAGACACATTAAATTTACATAGCATATTAAAAACTATGTTTACTATAATAACAAGCATAAAAAATAAAGCTCAAAATTAAAGGGTGTTCCGATAGTAACTTAATTTTCAGGTAAATTTTATATAAAAACTTAAACTAAAATAAAATGGGTGAGAGGTGTTTTGATAGTGAAGTGATTTTTATATATATGACCTAAATGTCGGAAAAAGAGTATAATGGCCAGTTTTTGACTTCTTATTTATATTTAAGTATAAAATTTAGTTTTCATGTACAATGGCGCTTAAATTACCAATATTGGGCATTTAAAGTATATTTAAGTTGTAAACATTTACCATATGATTTTGACAATTTGTTTTTATTGTAAATTTCTTATTTTAATGTAGGGGGAATAACGAACCAGGCCACTTGCTTAACGGGTCCCTTTTCAACTCTCTTCCGTCCCCTATGACTATAGACAACCGAAATATAATTACGGCAACCTTACCCTCATAGAGTCACGTGATATAACCAGCCTTTAACCTTGACTTTGGCCTTCTTGCCAATGGGCTCTTTGAGCACCGTTCGAGCCTGTCTACACGTAGTGGTCTCGCTCCACCTTTTCAGGTTTAATGAGTTCAACCATTGTAGGACCATAGCTAGCATTATGCCATTACCAGGCACTACTCTGGGTTCTGGTCCACTGAAATTTACAGCAGATCCCCCTTTTGCTATTTGGTCTGCTGCTTCATTCCCAGCTGCATTAACCGAGGCACATCTCTTAAGTTTTAGAACACATTCCCCCACTATGAGGTGCCAGCTTCCGAAAAGAATTTACCTAAGTCAATAGGGTCAGCTCATCAGC
This sequence comes from Phasia obesa, assembly GCA_949628195.1. NCBI lineage: Eukaryota > Metazoa > Arthropoda > Insecta > Diptera > Tachinidae > Phasia > Phasia obesa. Next base: position 79,730,512 of record OX451216.1, read on the forward strand.
ATTCACCTCCATAGCCCCAGGAGTATCTTAAAAGCTTAATACAATTCTGCTAAATAAAAACTAATAACATAATGATCGGTTTATGTTTAGATCAATCTGAATTAAAACAATAATTCATAAAAAGGGTGTTTGATGCAACTTGAGCCAGAAAAGCAAAATTTCAAAATTTCGTTTACCAACCCTGATGAAAGAAAAGAAAATAAAAAAATATTTGAAATTTTATTTTCAATTTGTAGTAGAATAAAATGATATGGTATCTGGCAGCTCGGTAGCAATACAGAATGTCTGGTAACGTCAAATGTATTTAATAAGAATATAAAAATGGCATTCTCTAGCCAACCGTTGAAGTGACGCGTCTTTTATTTATTCTACAAATTCAGGTGTGGGGTGATCTCCAAGTAAAAAAAAAAAAAAAGAAGAAAAAAAATTTTATATAAATTCACATTCGCAACTCGAAATGTCAGCTCGTGAGGAGATTGCTTGCGCGTTAAAAGAAATGGGAATTGAGTTCCCAGAAACGGCTTCACTGACGCAACTAAAAAACCTAATGAAGCAAGCTATTGGTGACCAAATTCCTAACAAGAGTTGCGCAGCGTTGGAGTCTGGAGCGGACGACGAGATCGTCGAGAGTCGTAGTGTGGAAAAATCTAACGTCCCGTCAGTACGACAAGAGACTGTAGAAGTTGTTGGAGCAGCAACTGTGAGTGCCGTTGTGCAAAATGACGCCAATACATTTCAAAATGGCGCTGAATTTGTTACCGGGGCAAGCGGCCGTGAAATAAATCATTTTAATGCGACAAATAACCTAGACCAAATAGAAGCCGAACTTGCACAGCGCCTTCGCATTTTAAAACTGCAGAAAGAAGTAGAATTATTAGAGGCCCAAAGTATTAGTAAGGTGACATTTGATTTTAGTGAAATCGAAGCTGCGTTACCAAAATTCAGCGGGGACGACAACTACAGTGTTTTAAAGTGGATTTCAGATTTTGAGTACATAACTCATGGTTGCGATGACAATTCGAAATTGCTTTTTGGCCGTCGTATGGTCACTGGCAGTGCGAAATTGTTTGTTCGTTTGTTATCGGTACGAAGCTGGAAAGAACTCAAGACTTCCTTAACTATGGAATTTAATAAAGAGGAAAATACTCGAACTGTATATAAAAAGCTGGAATCACGTGTATGGAATCGCAAAGCGGAAAATTTGCATTTTTATGTTTTAACAATGCAAGAGATTGCGAGTGGTTCCCACATAACTGAATCTGAACTCATAGAGTATATAGTTGATGGTCTTTGTGACAAAACTTCTGCGACTATGATATTTTGTAATGTGACTTCCGTGTCCGAACTTAAGAAGCTCCTTCCGAAGTATGAAAAGTTGACTGAGTGTAAACCATCTAAGACCAGTGTAGAGCGGAAAGACGTAAGATGTTTTAATTGTTCAGCACATGGACATTTTGCTAGTGACTGTCCCAAGGAGAAACGAAAGAAGGGTTCCTGTTTCAAATGTGGAAATACCGAACACCAATATGCCAAGTGTCCTTTGAGAACCGTAGCGGCCGTAGATATCAATGAAGATTTTGATTTTGTAAATTTTAAAGAAACGGTAAGTGTTGCTTTAGACCTCAATTGTATTGCTGATCCACAGTACGAGAATTTCTTTTGTCTATTTGATACTGGTAGTCCGAGTAGCTTTATTGCAAAATCCTTTCTGAATAAAACGAAAAGATGTCATGAAAAGAAGGAAGGAAAAATTGTCCCTTTTAAAGGAATCGGTTCAAATGAATTCTACCCTGAAAAGAAAATCTATGCCTTAATTAAATATAAGAATGTAAATAGAATTCTAACTTTATTTGTATTACCTGATAAGTATCTACCACTTCCCTTATTATTAGGAAGAGATTTTTTGGACTCTTTTAATATTAATTTATATATGCGCACTGAATTGAATAATTTAATTTCTGTTAATAAAAATAAAAACAAATGTAAAAAAGCTGTGAGTTCACCAATTTTAAATGAAACTAATAATGCTGTTAGAACAAGGGATACAGAACTAGAAGATGCGAGGGTAGATCTTAGTGAAATATTCAATATTCAGGTGTGCGAAGACGGTGAGGAAATTGATATTGGGTTGAACGGGGAATATGCAGAACGCATTGAGTTTTTGGTAAAAGAATACATTACCAACAGTAAAGGGAAGTTAGTTAGTAATAATTATGAGGCTACAATAACACTTAGTTCAGATACACCAACTTACTGTGCACCTAGGAGACTTTCTTTTAGAGAAAAGGAACAGGTAAACATTATAATTGGGGACTTGCTTGATCGCAGAATTATTCGACATAGTAATTCTCCATACTCTTCACCAATTGTACTAACGAAGAAGAAAAATGGAGAGACACGAATGTGTATAGATTATAGGAATTTAAACAAATTAATTGTAAGGGATAATTATCCTATACCATTAATAGAGGACTGTTTGGAATTTTTAGACCATAAGAAATATTTTACTATTTTAGATTTAAAATCTGGGTTCCACCAAATTAAGATGGCAGAAAATTCGATAGGGTATACAAGTTTTGTAGTTCCGAATGGGCAATACGAATTCTTGAGGATGCCTTTCGGCCTCAAAAATGGTCCAGCCATATTTCAAAGATTTGTAAACACAATTTTCAGGGATTTAATGAATCATAATTTATTAGTAATTTACATGGATGACATTGTTATTGCTACAAAGACAATTGAGGAACATTTGAATATTCTACAGACAGTTTTAATGCGGTTATGGGAAAACGGTTTGGAGTTGAAGTTCACCAAATGCAAGTTTGCTCATGCGGAAATAGAGTTTTTGGGTTATAAGGTGTCTCAAAAGGGAATAAGACTTTCAGAAAGCCATATCGTTGCAATTAGGGACTATCCCCTTCCAAAGAATATACGTGAGCTGCAATCATTTTTGGGTTTATGTTCGTATTTCCGAAAATTCGTAAAATCTTTTTCGCTTCTAGCTCGTTGTTTATATGAACTTTTGAAGAATCAATCTAAATTTGTATTTAGTGAGGAATGTATTAAGTGTTTTCACCTTCTTAAAGAGAAACTAATTTCAAGTCCTATTTTAGAAATTTATAATCCTAAAAGGGAAACTGAGTTGCATTGCGATGCGAGTAAAAACGGATTTGGAGCAATACTTCTTCAGAAACAGGATGACGGATACTTTCATCCAATTGCATATTTTTCTAAAAGAACTTCAGATGCGGAAGGTCGTTATGATAGCTTCGAGTTAGAAACGCTAGCAGTTATTTATGCACTTAGGCGCTTTAGGGTATATCTTGAAGGTATCAAATTTAAAATAGTAACAGATTGTAACTCCCTGACGTTAACTCTAAGTAAAAAATTAATAAACAGTCGAATAGCGAGATGGGCACTAGAACTTGAAAATTATGATTATGCTGTTACTCATCGGTCGGGAACAAAGATGGCACATGCAGATGCTTTAAGCAGAAATAAACTCGATTGTGAGAACATAATTGCAACAGTAAATAGTGAAGACCTTGACTTTCAATTACAGATAATGCAGTCACGGGATGACCATATAGTTGAATTAAGAAACAAGCTTGATAACGAGGAAATGGAAAAATTTTGTATGTTGAATGGAGTGGTTTTTAGAAAAGATGACGAGTCTGTCAGAATGTATGTACCCAAGGAGCTGGAAAACGAACTTATCCGTACTATACACGAGCAAATTGGTCATCAAGGTATAGAAAAATGTTATCAGAAAATTAGAAACAACTACTGGTTTCCAGATATGAAAGCAAAAATAGACACATTTAAAAAGAATTGTATTCGTTGCATAATGTATTCTGCTCCTGACAGACCAAACAATAGAAACCTACATAGTATTAGAAAACATCCAGAACCATTTCATACGATTCATTTAGATCACTTAGGCCCACTGCCATCATTACAATCTAAGCGTAAGCACATATTGGTTATAATTGATGCATTTACGAAGTTTGTGAAACTGTATCCAGTACTGACCACAAGTACAAAGGAGGTCATTGCAGCGTTAAATAAGTATTTTGATTATTATAGTCGGCCTATCAGATGTATAACGGACAGAGGTAGTTGTTTTACTTCAAAAGAATTTACTGCTTTCTTAGAGGAGAGGAATATTATGCATGTTAAGGTAGCGGTACATTCTCCACAGGCAAATGGCCAAGTCGAACGAATCAATCGTAGTCTTGTAGGAATGTTAGCGAAATATAGTGATCCAATGACGCACGCAGACTGGGGGAAGCATTTAGGTAAAGTTGAATTCGCAATTAATCGATCTATTGGTATAACTCCAAGTCAGTCTTTATTTGGTATTAATCAAAGGGGTCAAACAGTAGACAAACTAACGGAATATATTAACCAGTTCACTTCAGGCCCAGTGAGGGATTTAGACGTATTGAGAGAAAAGGCAAGTAAGAGTATCGAGAAAACACAGAATTATGATATTGCATATAATGAGAGGAAAAATAGAGTGGTTAGTTCATTTAAAGAGGGTGACTTTGTTGTTATTAAGAATATCGATACTTCAGTGGGCATAAATAAAAAACTATTACCAAAGTTTAAAGGTCCATATAGAGTCTTTAAAGTATTACCAAATGATCGTTATGTTATAAGGGACATAGAAAATGGTCAAATAACGCAAATTCCGTACGACGGAGTTGTCGAGGCATGCAATATAAGACTGTGGAAAAGCAAAGATGAACTAAGCAACACTTAGCCATAAGATTCTTGTATTGTTTTTATCCTCATAATTTATACTAACATTATTATGTAAATATGTATCTATAACTAAGTAAAATATTTATGATCATGGATGATCATTATTGTCAGGATTGGCCGAGCTGTAGTAGAATAAAATGATATGGTATCTGGCAGCTCGGTAGCAATACAGAATGTCTGGTAACGTCAAATGTATTTAATAAGAATAAAAATATAAAAATGGCATTCTCTAGCCAACCGTTGAAGTGACGCGTCTTTTATTTATTCTACAAATTTTTTTTTTTAATTAAACAAGGCACATTTATCAGGTAGCCTCACTACGAAGGTGAAATAATTAGGCGCAAATTATCAATTTTTTATATGGATTTTGACAGTTATATTTGCATTTTTACCTTTAAATGGAAGTACAACTATCAAACTGCATATAAAAAATTTTAAAATTGTCGCCTTAATATTTTCCTTTCGTCGTGAGGTTACCTAACGAATGTGCATTGGAATTTACTTTTAAAAAACACAATGGCGCTAGAAAAATGTAAATAAATTTTGACACGTATAATCAAAACAAAGATAAAAATATCAGCTGAACTAAACCCCCGTCTTCAGTTGCTATCAACATGTCTCAAACCCCTGTGTTCATTTGGTATCAACATGTCTTAACAAAAGTCAAACTTCATAAAAAATACATTCAGGTATGTGATGGAAAACGAATCGATTTCAAAACGATTTTGTTGTTTTGTATAAAAATTAGTTTTAACTAATTTTATAAAAATTAGTTTTAACTAATTTTTATTTATTTTTTAAATATTTTTGTCTAAATTCCTGATTATTGTTTGATTTTTATATTTCTGGTATGCTTTTTAAAATCAAATGTTAAGAGATGGGTTCAGAAATAATTCTCAAAATCGATCGAAATTCATTACATCCTTTGAAAACGATCGTTTTCCATCACATACCTGATTATTTTTAATACTGTTTTTTTTATATATGAAGTTTGACTTTTTTAAGGCATGTTAATGACTAATGTATACGGGGGTTTACGTCTCTCACTTCGCTTTGGTATATTTCAATTACAAATTTGCCTAATGTCAAGGCGAAACCATAACACGTGATTGCAGTGGAGAAAAAGCTCATCATATGCATCAAAGCGAAAAGTGAAACTCCGTATGAAAAAAATTATCAACAAATTTTTTTCTATATGAAATTTGACAATTGCAAAGGAGGCGAAAAAGCCTGAATTCGCCCGTGCAATCACCTAGACTGCTTTTACAATAGACAGAAACAGAGCAGACATTTTTTAAATTCTCTTTTGCTCTGTCTTAATGTTTTCACAATTGGACATAAACAAGACAGACAGATTTTTGCACATTCTACTTTCGGATTTATTTATTTTACATGTGTGTGTTTGAAAATCTGTGGTACTTGTATTTCATGTCACAATAAACAAGGTAGACTCGCGGCGAAAAAAGAGTACAACTCTGTAAAAAAATACGTGCATTTTGTTTTTGTATAAATCATTTTAGGCTGTCAAAACAAAAATGTTATTACATTTTGACACTGGAAGATGGAGACAAAATATAGTCAGCTGAGCTCCAGAGACCTGCGCCGAACGGCTAATAGCTGGCTTACAGCCGCCGCTGACGAGTTTTGATAGCCGCCGCCGCTGACATTTTTTCAGCTAAAATTTGGCTAAAACTTAGCCGCCGATACATTAGTTAAACTTTTTAACAGACAGAAAAAATGAAGAATGTTACCAATTCGTTACTAGTTTTTTATGTTTATTATATAACTACGGTGACAAACCGTTCCATTTTATTGCGTACAGTACTTTATTTTAGCCTCTTGTACACTATTTTTAGCACGCTATTTATACGTTACATGTCCCTTTTGTTTAGTAGTTTTTCTCACAAGTGTTCACTTTTTCATTATTTTTACAATATTTAGAAGAAAAAAAAAAAACATAATCGGAGCTAAAATTGCATACAAATCCTGTTGGAAACTGTACATTTTTATGTTATTTTATGAAAGGAAATATTTAATTTAAGAGTGTTCGTATGTTAAGGTCCTCTCTTTTAAGTTTATTTTGAATATTTTAAATAGTTAAATGGAAACTTTAGAAAATCTCTTAATCATAATTCAATCTTGAAATGGAGTGTCCTAAATTTAAAACATTCTTTACATTACATTTCTTCAGCCTAATCTTTAATTTTAATTTCAAATTTAACCAAAACCATAGGTATTTCGTTGTTGAATTTTACAAAAAAGATATGATATTACGCACTTGCTATATTAATGTAAGGAGCAGGCATTTAAAATTTGCACCGATTGAATTTAACCACTACAAAAATTACACAGAATGTGTATTAATATGCCCACTATAAAATTAAATATCAAATTTAAAAATATAATTTAAAGGGTGTCCTAAAAGGTAACTAAATCTTTTGAACCTATAAAGCAGACGCCTGCAATGAACGCAATTCTTACTTTAGGGTGACCCCCATAAAATACGTGGTTTTGAGGAAGATTTTTTATTTTTTATTATATGGGATTCCGTACCCAAACGGGAAAAAAAGAAACTGTATTTTTCTCGCTACAATGTCTCTCAGTGCCTTCTATCACTGATACTTTTACAGAAGGTGTTTAACGGTGGACACTATTACAACAAATGCTAAAATAAAACATATTCTGTCACCAACTTGTTAGTAGTATTCATTTATTTATAGCAGCGGTATTCAGTGCTTGATGCAAATGGTCTTGCGAAAGTTCAAATGCGTTATATCATTCAAATTTAACAAAAACAAGAGCTATTTTGTTGTTGTATTTGATATTATGATATTATGCACTTATGCAAGACCATTTGCATTGAACACTGAACTCATCTAATGTGTTAAGTTAAAAAAAAATTAAAATTGCGTTCAAGCCGATTAATTGTATGAGCCGAGCAAAAAAAAGGCTAGCTGATTAAACATCGGCTAATAGCCGGCTTACAGCCGCCGCCGAACATTTTCCGGTTAGCCGCCGCCGCCGACTACAACCCCTCGGCGCAAGTCTCTGCTGAGCTCTCGAGTTTACCTGTTATGAATTCGCCTTGATTGTTAACTATAAAATTTTCTATCATGCTCAAAAAAGAAGGAGAACATGTATTCATAGTGAATTGAGAGTACGATGCAGCAGTTTTCATATAATATCTGGCAAATCTGTAAGTCCCCTTTCATAACAGTCAAGTCTGACTCGTCAAGTATTTTTATATTTTCTTTTGAACCTGCATTCGTTTTCACACATGAATACATTGTTTCATCAATTTGCACACATGAATACATTTTCTCATCAAATTGCAGCAAAGAAAAACGAAAAATTGACTGTACGGTCAAGTATTTACATCTTTTCATTCTCACTTCCCCCTTCGTCCAAAAACTCAAGACTTACGAGTCAAACTTGACTGGTATCAGAGCTGTAAAGGAATCATTGTTTTTTGATTTTAATTCGTTACGAATTAGTAAATTTTGAATTAATTCTTTTCATACAAAAAAATGAATTGAATGAAATTTGAATCAATTTATTTGCAATTTATTTTTCAATTCAAATGAACCTGAAAAATGAATTGCAATTCATTTCCAATTCAAAAGAATTTGTTAAATGAATTCATGTACAATGGCGCTTAAATTACCAATATTGGGCATTTAAAGTATATTTAAGTTGTAAACATTTACCATATGATTTTGACAATTTGTTTTTATTGTAAATTTCTTATTTTAATGTAGGGGGAATAACGAACCAGGCCACTTGCTTAACGGGTCCCTTTTCAACCCTCTTCCGTCCCCTATGACTATAGACAACCGAAATATAATTACGGCAACCTTACCCTCATAGAGTCACGTGATATAACCAGCCTTTATCCTTGACTTTGGCCTTCTTGCCAATGGGCTCTTTGAGCACCGTTCGAGCCTGTCTACACGTAGTGGTCTCGCTCCACCTTTTCAGGTTTAATGAGTTCAACCATTGTAGGACCATAGCTAGCATTATGCCATTACCAGGCACTACTCTCGGTTCTGGTCCACTGAAATTTACAGCAGATCCCCCTTTTGCTATTTGGTCTGCTGCTTCATTCCCAGCTGCATTAACCGAGGCACATCTCTTAAGTTTTAGAACACATTCCCCCACTATGAGGTGCCAGCTTCCGAAAAGAATTTACCTAAGTCAATAGGGTCAGCTCATCAGCATTCACCTCCATAGCCCCAGGAGTATCTTAAAAGCTTAATACAATTCTGCTAAATAAAAACTAATAACATAATGATCGGTTTATGTTTAGATCAATCTGAATTAAAACAATAATTCATAAAAAGGGTGTTTGATGCAACTTGAGCCAGAAAAGCAAAATTTCAAAATTTCGTTTACCAACCCTGATGAAAGAAAAGAAAATAAAAAAATATTTGAAATTTTATTTTCAATTTTTTTTTTAATTAAACAAGGCACATTTATCAGGTAGCCTCACTACGAAGGTGAAATATTAAGGCGAAAATTATCAATTTTTTATATGGATTTTGACAGTTATACCTTTAAATGGAAGTAGAACTATCAAACTGCATATAAAAAATTTTAAAATTGTCGCCTTAATATTTTCCTTTCGTCGTGAGGTTACCTAACGAATGTGCATTGGAATTTACTTTTAAAAAACACAATGGCGCTAGAAAAATGTAAATAAATTTTGACACGTATAATCAAAACAAAGATAAAAATATCAGCTGAACTAAACCCCCGTCTTCAGTTGCTATCAACTTGTCTCAAACCCCTGTGTTCATTTGGTATCAACATGTCTTAACAAAAGTCAAACTTCATAAAAAATACATTCAGGTATGTGATGGAAAACGAATCGATTTCAAAACGATTTTGTTGTTTTGTATAAAAATTAGTTTTAACTAATTTTTATTTATTTTTTAAATATTTTTGTCTAAATTCCTGATTATTGTTTGATTTTTATATTTCTGGTATGCTTTTTAAAACCAAATGTTAAGAGATGGGTTCAGAAATAATTCTCAAAATCGATCGAAATTCATTACATCCTTTGAAAACGATCGTTTTCCATCACATACCTGATTATTTTTAATACTGTTTTTTTTTATATATGAAGTTTGACTTTTTTTACGTCTCTCACTTCGCTTTGGTATATTTCAATTACAAATTTGCCTAATGTCAAGGCGAATCCATAACACGTGATTGCAGTGGAGAAAAAGCTCATCATATGCATCAAAGCGAAAAGTGAAACTCCGTATGAAAAAAATTATTAACAAATTTTTTTCTATATGAAATTTGACAATTGCAAAGGAGGCGAAAAAGCCTGAATTCGCCCGTGCAATCACCTAGACTGCTTTTACAATAGACAGAAACAGAGCAGACATTTTTTAAATTCTCTTTTGCTCTGTCTTAATGTTTTCACAATTGGACATAAACAAGACAGACAGATTTTTGCACATACTACTTTCGGATTTATTTATTTTACATGTGTGTGTTTGAAAATCTGTGGTACTTGTATTTCATGTCACAATAAACAAGGTAGACTCGCGGCGAAAAAAGAGTACAACTCTGTAAAAAAATACGTGCATTTTGTTTTTGTATAAATCATTTTAGGCTGTCAAAACAAAAATGTTATTACATTTTGACACTGGAAGATGGAGACAAAATATAGTCAGCTGAGCTCCAGAGACCTGCGCCGAACGGCTAATAGCCGGCTTACAGCCGCCGCTGACGAGTTTTGATAGCCGCCGCCGCTGACAATTTTTCAGCTAAAATTTGGCTAAAACTTAGCCGCCGATACATTAGTTAAACTTTTTAACAGACAGAAAAAATGAAGAATGTTACCAATTCGTTACTAGTTTTTTATGTTTATTATATAACTACGGTGACAAACCGTTCCATTTTATTGCGTACAGTACTTTATTTTAGCCTCTTGTACACTATTTTTAGCACGCTATTTATACGTTACATGTCCCTTTTGTTTAGTAGTTTTTCTCACAAGTGTTCACTTTTTCATTATTTTTACAATATTTAGAAGAAAAAAAAAAAAAACATAATCGGAGCTAAAATTGCATACAAATCCTGTTGGAAACTGTACATTTTTATGTTATTTTATGAAAGGAAATATTTAATTTAAGAGTGTTCGTATGTTAAGGTCCTCTCTTTTAAGTTTATTTTGAATATTTTAAATAGTTAAATGGAAACTTTAGAAAATCTCTTAATCATAATTCAATCTTGAAATGGAGTGTCCTAAATTTAAAACATTCTTTACATTACATTTCTTCAGCCTAATCTTTAATTTTAATTTTAATTTCAAATTTAACCAAAACCATAGGTATTTCGTTGTTGAATTTTACAAAAAAGATATGATATTACGCACTTGCTATATTAATGTAAGGAGCAGGCATTTAAAATTTGCACCGATTGAATTTAACCACTACAAAAATTACACAGAATGTGTATTAATATGCCCACTATAAAATTAAATATCAAATTTAAAAATATAATTTAAAGGGTGTCCTAAAAGGTAACTAAATCTTTTGAACCTATAAAGCAGACGCCTGCAATGAACGCAATTCTTACTTTAGGGTGACCCCCATAAAATACGTGGTTTTGAGGAAGATTTTTTATTTTTTATTATATGGGATTCCGTACCCAAACGGGAAAAAAAGAAACTGTATTTTTCTCGCTACAATGTCTCTCAGTGCCTTCTATCACTGATACTTTTACAGAAGGTGTTTAACGGTGGACACTATTACAACAAATGCTAAAATAAAACATATTCTGTCACCAACTTGTTAGTAGTATTCATTTATTTATAGCAGCGGTATTCAGTGCTTGATGCAAATGGTCTTGCGAAAGTTCAAATGCGTTATATCATTCAAATTTAACAAAAACAAGAGCTATTTTGTTGTTGTATTTGATATTATGATATTATGCACTTATGCAAGACCATTTGCATTGAACACTGAACTCATCTAATGTGTTAAGTTAAAAAAAAATTAAAATTGCGTTCAAGCCGATTAATTGTATGAGCCGAGCAAAAAAAAGGCTAGCTGATTAAACATCGGCTAATAGCCGGCTTACAGCCGCCGCCGAACATTTTCCGGTTAGCCGCCGCCGCCGACTACAACCCCTCGGCGCAAGTCTCTGCTGAGCTCTCGAGTTTACCTGTTATGAATTCGCCTTGATTGTTAACTATAAAATTTTCTATCATGCTCAAAAAAGAAGGAGAACATGTATTCATAGTGAATTGAGAGTACGATGCAGCAGTTTTCATATAATATCTGGCAAATCTGTAAGTCCCCTTTCATAACAGTCAAGTCTGACTCGTCAAGTATTTTTATATTTTCTTTTGAACCTGCATTCGTTTTCACACATGAATACATTGTTTCATCAATTTGCACACATGAATACATTTTCTCATCAAATTGCAGCAAAGAAAAACGAAAAATTGACTGTACGGTCAAGTATTTACATCTTTTCATTCTCACTTCCCCCTTCGTCCAAAAACTCAAGACTTACGAGTCAAACTTGACTGGTATCAGAGCTGTAAAGGAATCATTGTTTTTTGATTTTAATTCGTTACGAATTAGTAAATTTTGAATTAATTCTTTTCATACAAAAAAATGAATTGAATGAAATTTGAATCAATTTATTTGCAATTTATTTTTCAATTCAAATGAACCTGAAAAATGAATTGCAATTCATTTCCAATTCAAATGAATTTGTTAAATGAATTCATGTACAATGGCGCTTAAATTACCAATATTGGGCATTTAAAGTATATTTAAGTTGTAAACATTTACCATATGATTTTGACAATTTGTTTTTATTGTAAATTTCTTATTTTAATGTAGGGGGAATAACGAACCAGGCCACTTGCTTAACGGGTCCCTTTTCAACCCTCTTCCGTCCCCTATGACTATAGACAACCGAAATATAATTACGGCAACCTTACCCTCATAGAGTCACGTGATATAACCAGCCTTTATCCTTGACTTTGGCCTTCTTGCCAATGGGCTCTTTGAGCACCGTTCGAGCCTGTCTACACGTAGTGGTCTCGCTCCACCTTTTCAGGTTTAATGAGTTCAACCATTGTAGGACCATAGCTAGCATTATGCCATTACCAGGCACTACTCTCGGTTCTGGTCCACTGAAATTTACAGCAGATCCCCCTTTTGCTATTTGGTCTGCTGCTTCATTCCCAGCTGCATTAACCGAGGCACATCTCTTAAGTTTTAGAACACATTCCCCCACTATGAGGTGCCAGCTTCCGAAAAGAATTTACCTAAGTCAATAGGGTCAGCTCATCAGCATTCACCTCCATAGCCCCAGGAGTATCTTAAAAGCTTAATACAATTCTGCTAAATAAAAACTAATAACATAATGATCGGTTTATGTTTAGATCAATCTGAATTAAAACAATAATTCATAAAAAGGGTGTTTGATGCAACTTGAGCCAGAAAAGCAAAATTTCAAAATTTCGTTTACCAACCCTGATGAAAGAAAAGAAAATAAAAAAATATTTGAAATTTTATTTTCAATTTTTTTTTTAATTAAACAAGGCACATTTATCAGGTAGCCTCACTACGAAGGTGAAATATTAAGGCGAAAATTATCAATTTTTTATATGGATTTTGACAGTTATACCTTTAAATGGAAGTAGAACTATCAAACTGCATATAAAAAATTTTAAAATTGTCGCCTTAATATTTTCCTTTCGTCGTGAGGTTACCTAACGAATGTGCATTGGAATTTACTTTTAAAAAACACAATGGCGCTAGAAAAATGTAAATAAATTTTGACACGTATAATCAAAACAAAGATAAAAATATCAGCTGAACTAAACCCCCGTCTTCAGTTGCTATCAACTTGTCTCAAACCCCTGTGTTCATTTGGTATCAACATGTCTTAACAAAAGTCAAACTTCATAAAAAATACATTCAGGTATGTGATGGAAAACGAATCGATTTCAAAACGATTTTGTTGTTTTGTATAAAAATTAGTTTTAACTAATTTTTATTTATTTTTTAAATATTTTTGTCTAAATTCCTGATTATTGTTTGATTTTTATATTTCTGGTATGCTTTTTAAAACCAAATGTTAAGAGATGGGTTCAGAAATAATTCTCAAAATCGATCGAAATTCATTACATCCTTTGAAAACGATCGTTTTCCATCACATACCTGATTATTTTTAATACTGTTTTTTTTTATATATGAAGTTTGACTTTTTTTACGTCTCTCACTTCGCTTTGGTATATTTCAATTACAAATTTGCCTAATGTCAAGGCGAATCCATAACACGTGATTGCAGTGGAGAAAAAGCTCATCATATGCATCAAAGCGAAAAGTGAAACTCCATATGAAAAAAATTATTAACAAATTTTTTTCTATATGAAATTTGACAATTGCAAAGGAGGCGAAAAAGCCTGAATTCGCCCGTGCAATCACCTAGACTGCTTTTACAATAGACAGAAACAGAGCAGACATTTTTTAAATTCTCTTTTGCTCTGTCTTAATGTTTTCACAATTGGACATAAACAAGACAGACAGATTTTTGCACATACTACTTTCGGATTTATTTATTTTACATGTGTGTGTTTGAAAATCTGTGGTACTTGTATTTCATGTCACAATAAACAAGGTAGACTCGCGGCGAAAAAAGAGTACAACTCTGTAAAAAAATACGTGCATTTTGTTTTTGTATAAATCATTTTAGGCTGTCAAAACAAAAATGTTATTACATTTTGACACTGGAAGATGGAGACAAAATATAGTCAGCTGAGCTCCAGAGACCTGCGCCGAACGGCTAATAGCCGGCTTACAGCCGCCGCTGACGAGTTTTGATAGCCGCCGCCGCTGACAATTTTTCAGCTAAAATTTGGCTAAAACTTAGCCGCCGATACATTAGTTAAACTTTTTAACAGACAGAAAAAATGAAGAATGTTACCAATTCGTTACTAGTTTTTTATGTTTATTATATAACTACGGTGACAAACCGTTCCATTTTATTGCGTACAGTACTTTATTTTAGCCTCTTGTACACTATTTTTAGCACGCTATTTATACGTTACATGTCCCTTTTGTTTAGTAGTTTTTCTCACAAGTGTTCACTTTTTCATTATTTTTACAATATTTAGAAGAAAAAAAAAAAACATAATCGGAGCTAAAATTGCATACAAATCCTGTTGGAAACTGTACATTTTTATGTTATTTTATGAAAGGAAATATTTAATTTAAGAGTGTTCGTATGTTAAGGTCCTCTCTTTTAAGTTTATTTTGAATATTTTAAATAGTTAAATGGAAACTTTAGAAAATCTCTTAATCATAATTCAATCTTGAAATGGAGTGTCCTAAATTTAAAACATTCTTTACATTACATTTCTTCAGCCTAATCTTTAATTTTAATTTCAAATTTAACCAAAACCATAGGTATTTCGTTGTTGAATTTTACAAAAAAGATATGATATTACGCACTTGCACTTTTGCAAGACCATTTGCATCGAACACTGAACTCCGCTATTGTTTTTATTAATGAATTTTGCTATATTAATGTAAGGAGCAGGCATTTAAAATTTGCACCGATTGAATTTAATCACTACAAAAATTACACAGAATGTGTATTAATATGCCCACTATAAAATTAAATATCAAATTTAAAAATATAATTTAAAGGGTGTCCTAAAAGGTAACTAAATCTTTTGAACCTATAAAGCAGACGCCTGAATGAACGCAATTCTTACTTTAGGGTGACCCCCATAAAATACGTGGTTTTGAGGAAGATTTTTTATTTTTTATTATATGGGATTCCGTACCCAAACGGGAAAAAAAGAAACTGTATTTTTCTCGCTACAATGTCTCTCAGTGCCTTCTATCACTGATACTTTTACAGAAGGTGTTTAACGGTGGACACTATTACAACAAATGCTAATATAAAACATATTCTCTCACCAACTTGTTAGTAGTATTCATTTATTTATAGTAGCGGTATTCAGTGCTTGATGCAAATGGTCTTGCGAAAGTTCAAATGCGTTATATCATTCAAATTTAACAAAAACAACAGCTATTTTGTTGTTGTATTTGATATTATGATATTATGCACTTATGCAAGACCATTTGCATTGAACACTGAACTCATCTAATGTGTTAAGTTAAAAAAAAAATTAAAATTGCGTTCAAGCCGATTAATTGTATGAGCCGAGCAAAAAAAAAAGGCTAGCTGATTAAACATCGGCTAATAGCCGGCTTACAGCCGCCGCCGAACATTTTCCGGTTAGCCGCCGCCGCCGACTACAACCCCTCGGCGCAAGTCTCTGCTGAGCTCTCGAGTTTACCTGTTATGAATTCGCCTTGATGTATTTGTTGAGAATTTTTAAGCAAGTAGACGCTGACTTGACAAAAATAATGTGAAGCAATACAGAAAAAAGCGAAAAGCAGAGAAGAGAAACGAAAAAATGTCCAGTACGATAGTCGTGACTCATGAAATACACACTCTACCTCTTCAACCCCTTGCCCACAAATCTCGTCTGTCTGTCCTGTTTCGGTCTATTGTGAAAGGGGACCAAGTAGTAATTCGCCTTGACTTGTGTTTTAACGCCAAAAGGCGTGTAAGTGGAATTTTCTTTATGTTATTAGCAACATTGCTAAATGTCAAACTGGTTGCGGTATAATTTCTGATTTTGTGCAAAAAAGCAGAAAAAACTGCAAAAGTGAAAATATTCTTGTGTTAGTTTTGTTAAAGCATAGTATTTTATGTGAAATATTAATTTCAATTAATTATCTTAATCTTCTAAAGATTACCAAGATTTAATATATTTTGCAAAAAAATAGATCAACGACAAGTGTCAGTAGGAGTCATCATTTTATATTCATATATTGTAAAAAAGGAAAACATCTTATACCGTTTTTATTGTTTAGTACATACATATGTATATGTTAATTTCTTAATTTTTTAAAATGACCAATATTAAACTTTAAGTCAAATTAAAACAGGATAAAACTCAAAAGCATTATTTTTTTGTACATCATTCAAATTTCGTTGTAAATGTTAATTGCACTGCTAACAGTAGACGCTGTTTTAAAGAAATCGTTACTGAGAAGTTTTCAAAGGCGTGGTAATTCTTTCGAAAGTTCACAGGCTTCCATTTCCAACATATCAACCATTTTAACAGCGCAGAAAAGTCGGTTGTCATCTGCAAAGAAAAGCAAAGTAAAATTTTCTTCTCAGTTTTATAGCGATACAATAATGAACACAGCTGGCCAACGGAGTCCTTCAACTGGATTGGTACAATTACAAACAAAAACCAAGAAGGAGAACAGTGATAATAAAATAAGTAACAACATGGCTATATTGTATGTTTTCAAACAACGGTATACATATGTATGTATGTTTCTAATTACATATCTTAATTTTTAGGTCTTTTAAAACTGGAGACAAGCAATGTTGTCAGGAAATTAAAAGTAAAAACGTTAAAATCATAGCCAATCCTGGTACACATGATCATGGTTCTTCAAAGGTCAAGCTGAAAAATATAGTTGACTATATATGGGAAGTCAAGCACTATCCTGGACATTTAATTGCAGTACACGTAGATGAGAAGCATATAGCCTACGCCATAAACGGTAAGTAATTTTTATGTAAACACCTACATTCGCAAAAAGTTATAAACTTTATTAGTTTAATTTTATCTGTAAAATTTCTCACCTTATTAATTAGAAAATGTTACTTTAAAAAAGGTTCTATCCTTTCTTTATATAATCTTTCGGACACCGATGTTCCCAAAGATTATATTATTATTGGCTTTATTTGTTTAAAAATTTAGTGTAAAATCATAGTTTCATATGAAAAGTTCAAAGACCTCGTAAAATAAGGGCGACCGCCAAATTTCTTATTTTACCTTTTTTTTTATTATTTTTTAATTCTCTATCACCTTGTACAATTTTTTTTTTGGTTGGTAAAGCTTCACTAAACTAGATTTGTTCTGATTTTTTTAAACAGAATTATTTTAAATTAACAGCAACAATTATAGGTAGATCATTTAAAACTAAAACTTATTTTTTCTTTTGCAAATAGTAGTACTAACCCCAAACAACGCTTTTTTCCTACAATTGTTGTTCAAAAGTGACTAAACATATATATCAACTGTTTTTAAAACTACTCTATGAGAGATTTTTTATTGTAATTATAACAATTGATTACTTTAAAGTGCCTAAAATACAAAATAATCTCAAAAGGGACACCGGCATCCCAATATGCATGAAAGTTCAAGATTAGAAAAAAAACATCAATTGCTTGATGACCTGGAGCATAAAGTACATAAAGGTCCAACTTTTTTCACAGTTGCATAAAGGCCCAAATTTTTTCAGTTGCATCTTGAATTCAATACGCAAAAGAATAATTTTTGCACTTTAAAATAGTTCCGTTTCATTTTTACATTTCCGTACACAAAGTATAAAAACGTAACCCTATTGTTTTCGCTACAATGTCTGTCCGTCTGTCCGTCTGTCAGCGCCTTTTTTTCTCTGGATCCGTAATAGGTATACTCTTGAAATTTTCACAGATGATGTATAGCTGTTGCCGCTATAGCAACAAATACTAAAACTTATAAGGTGTTCCGATAGAGAGGTGTTATTCACGAATATGTGCCTATGTCGTAAACTGTAGGAGGTATAGACTCAAGATTTAAAAACAGTAATTAAAACTTAGTTCGCTATATAAATAAGTATAAAAAAATAAACCTAAAACTTAAAGGGTGTTCCGATAGTGGCGTGATTTGCATGTATAAGGCTTAAGTTTTGAACCATAATAGGTAGACTCTTGAAATTTTTGCAGAAGATGTATAACTGTGGACACTATAGCAATAAATACTACAATTTATCGGGTGTTCTAAAAGTGAGGTGTTATTTGCCGTTATGTCTTTATTTCTTGAGCTATAGGAGGCAACAACTTAAAATTTGCAGACAGTAATTAACTCTATGTTCGCTTTCTATTAAATTAAACCTTAAAATTAAAGGATGTTCCGAGAGTGACGTGCTTTGCGTGTATAAGGCCTAAGTTTTGAACAATAATAAGTAGACTCTTGACTTTTTACAAGAGGTTTATTACTATGGAAACTATAACAAACAATACAAATTAAAGGGTGATCCATCAGTGACATGTTTTTGACGTATATTACCTTATTTTTTGAACTGCAATAGGTAGGCCTGATATTTTTAAAGAAAGTTTATTACCATGGCCGTTATAACAACAATTCCTAAAATTTAAAGGGTGTTCCAATAGCGATGCAATTTTCGCCAATATGACTTTGATTTTAAAAAGAAAAGGGTGCCCCATAAGACATGCAAAAATTAAAAACTTGAGTTTTTAAAGGCGTACTAGACGTAGTACGGAACCCTACGTGTGTGAGACCAACTCGCACTTCACTGATTTATTTTTTACTTAAACACAGTTACTTTAGTTTAAACTTTATTTTATATTATCCCAAAGCTACGATGTAAAAGATCTAAAATAGCAAACCGTGAATTCCGCTTTTATTTTGTTGGCACTTGTTACGTGAAATTTATAAAAATTGAATGCAAAATAAATATTTAAATACATGCATTTATGCAGCCCTTATATATTAGACAGAGATATGTCCCTTATAGGTGTGTATAGCACATCAAATCTTTTCCTTGAATGCCGGACATCCTTAAATGTGATGGAGGATAATTCGACAGTCACCCTTAAATGGGTGAGGGGACATGGGACTAATCAAGGCAACTGTCCTGCCGATGAACTAGCCAAGAAGGGAACACTATTGCACGATGATGCCATAGAAATTCCCCTCTCGGCCTGTTTACACCGCATTAACTTTGCCTTCACGATATAGCTCAGACCAGATGGTCCAATGAGTCGACTTGCTCGATTGCAAGGACAATCTGGCCCTCGCTGGACCAAAAGAAAACCGTCTCGCTATTTCGGCTGCAGAAAATGCAGATACGCGACTTAATAGCAATAGTCACTGGTCATTGCTTATTTGGAACCCATGCAAGCAGGATGGGTATCCCTTATAATGACTTCTGCAGAAGTTGCCAGGATGAATAAGAGGAAGAAACGGTTGAACACCTTCTCTGTCATTTCCCTGCATTAGAACACTGTCGCCTACACTACTTGGGACGACGATGTTTTGAAAGCCTTTCTTGTGTTTCATCTCTGGAACCAATCAGGATTAATTTCTTTTTAAGGAACTGTGGTTGGTTTTCTAACCCTCTTCCAACTGAAGTGACATAGTGGCTCATCAATGTATGTCACGTCCAATAGAGCCTTCAAGCTAACACCTTTCCCGTCTATGACCTTCTACCCACTTCTGTCTCTAAGTTTCTAGACTGAGGACTATAATGATCTTTGTTCTCTATCTTTTCTGTCTATCTTTCCTCTTATCTGCAGGTATCACAAAGGGACCAACATAATGGACCCAAGTAAGCTTTTTTTTATTCCACTTCTCTCTTCTCCTCCTCTAAAACTGCCTGCTTAACCTAACCTAACCATTTATGCAGCCCTTATTTTTTTACATAAATATACATATATTGTTTATGTCTAATTATCAACTTTTTTAGTAATCAAACTTTGTTTTTATTCATTTTCTTGATAAAATCTGTTGTGTCATGCATGCAGTAGATGAGTCTAACTTCCACAATATTAGGACTTTGTCAACAGCAAGTGCGTATATAAAAATTAATGTTTTTTGCCTTAGGACTTGTGGAAATGTACTGTCATAATCATTATAATTTCTTTAAAGATAAATCCTCTACTTTTAAGTTTATCATCACATTTTTCCGCTTCTGTTTTATGAACACTTTAACTCATTTTTAGATTATTAAAAATAACACAATTCACTAAAAAATTGGTTTAGTCACAATAACTACATATTTGTCCTTTTTTTATTCATTTTTTGGAAAAATTTTCATTTTTGTGCAATTTAAACATAATTACAGAAAAATTTCCCTATTATTTCTTCCATGTAAATTTACTCAATGGTGTACTTTTCTGCAAATAAGTTTTAATCTGGAGACAAAGTAAAAAAGAAAACAGGATATGAAATCTTGTTAAATTTGAAATAATTTAACAGTTATTACCAACAATAAATGTCCACATCTAAAAAGTTTACAAATGTTGTTGAGAAAAAAACAATTGTCCCTATTATTTCTCAGGCTCAAGCCCCCATAACATATAACGGTTTAGAAAATCCATATTCCTCAAAATTTACCTTTAATTTACTCTGTGTAATTTTTAGTGCCTTCATGTAAAGATTATGCGCTAAATATCGAAAATATTCTAAATTTAATTTTTAATTAAAATTTATATATTTGTTGTAGCGGGCTTTTAGCACTCTGAAAATTTCAAAGGACTGCTATAATAGTTAAGAAACTGAGACCATATATGAGAAAATCACGCCTCTATTGGGACACTCTTTAATTTTCTACTGAATTTTATTATTTGTTGTAGCGGCCAGAAAATACTCCTTCTGTAAATCTTCAAGCGTGCAACTATTACTGTTCAAGAGAAAATAGAGGTTTGTAACAGACGGACGTTGTAGCGATATTAATCACCTTCTAAAACATAAACATTTTTTATTGGGAACATAATACACCCTCCCCATCGACGAGCACAGCCGAAAATAATAGAGATTTTTGACCTTTTTAGCTTATAGGTACCCTAAAAACAGTGTGTAATTATGTGTGATTTTATTTTATTTGCTAATAATAAAGTTTTAAAAGCAAAAAAATCTGCTGGAATCAACTATTGTTTGCTCCTGTTTGCTCTTACAAAAACTTTGTAATAACAAATAATTATTTGCTCAAAAAAGAAGAAAATATTTGTCGATGACTGTTTTTTTTAATAACGTTTATTTAACAATGTTTCTTATACTTAAACAGTAGTAAATATACTTTGATATACACAGTCCCTTATTCGATCTCTCTAGTACATTTTACAATAATAATATTAATACTTTTTGAGAAAATTAAATATAATAAAAATATATTATGTAAAGAAAAAGTTGACAAAATTACTTTTATATTTATTTAAGTTTAAGTTATAAGATAAAAGAAAGAATTTGTAGATAACATTACATGTTAGCCACCAGTACTTATTTATATTCATGTTTGAAAACATATTTTTATCTTTGAATTACAGGCTTGTATCGAATATTCTATTTTCTATTCTCAATTGATTGTAGATTATTGCTTTTTAAGTGTCTCGTTTATATATATGGTAAAGTATAGGAATAAATGTTTCGTTTTCGATAACACCTTGAATATCGAGGTATAAAAAGGCCTCAGGTGGTAAATATCCGTTATGAAGTGTTTTATATATACATTCTCCATGCACGTAATATGGAGCCATTATCAAGTCATTTTCAGTGCAATTAAAGCTTTGAAAATGTAGTTTCAAATGAAAAAAAAAAAATAATGAAATTGTCAACTCGACACGTATTTGCAGCGTTATAAAATTTGCTGTTCGATAAGTTTTTTTTTAATTGCTATTGGGCGCTTTGAAAAGAAACGTACATGCTCTTAAACATTTTCTTTCAAAAACTCGCATTTTTTCTATGTGGGCAGGTGAAATATTGAACCAAATTTGGCAGCCATATATAAAATTGGTCTTATTAAAGATTGATTTAAAAAATTCTTATTCTTAATCCTAGGAGGAATAATATATTTAGAAACAAAAAGTTTTTTGTAAATGAAAAAGACATTTTTTGCTTTTGTAATTTGAAAGTTGATTGTTGAAGTATAAAAATTTATCAAGGTGAATACCCAGATACGTAACCAATGGTTTATTAGGAATTATTATATTAGAACAGGATTTTATTCCAAGATCCTTCCAATTTTTTATAATAATGTAATTACATTTACCCACAGCTGACCGAAAAAGAATAGTTTCAAATTTTTCAATATTTATTTTCATTTCCCAGTTAATGGCATATTTTTCAACGTAATTAAAATAATTTTGTAATTTATTATTAATTTTTTGAATTTCATCATCAGAATGGTAAAAAATAGTATCATCGGCGAAATCAATAATATTATCGACTTGTTGCAATAGATCGAAAATAAATAAGAAGACGTAATATAAACGCCAAATATGTCTTAGGTGGTCATACGTTGATTAAAGTACCTTGGAATTTTGCTGGACGCTAAACTTAACTTCATTCAACATATTACCTTAACTGTAAATAAAGCACGAGGCCTTCTTGGATTCATCAAACGTTGGGCGAAGGAATTTGAGGATCCATATATTACAAAACAATTATACACTTCACTTGTTCGCCCAAGTGGAATATGGATCAATAATATGGGATCCAATGTACAAAATACATATTGACAGGGTTGAATCTATACAAAAACAATTTCTTCTATTCTGGCTCCGTGGGTTATGGTGGAATCCATCAAATCTTTCGTCTTATACAGCTAGACTTGGGCTTATTAAGCTGCCATCGCTAAAAAGTCGCACAGTAATGCTAAACGTGCTGTTTGTACTGAACGTAATAAATGGCCATATCCGCTCCGATTTCTTTATTAAACACATTTACTTTAAAGTTCCACATCGTCCAACACGTCGCTATCATCCCCTCTCAGTTAAAGTTCTTAGAACAAACTATGCAAATTTTGTTCCGTTCGTAAGATTGCAATAGTATTTATTATTGTATTGATTTTTCTGTCAGTAATAATGTAATTAAGCGAAATATAATGTTTGCCTTCAATAATTA
This sequence comes from Phasia obesa, assembly GCA_949628195.1. Taxonomy (NCBI): domain Eukaryota; kingdom Metazoa; phylum Arthropoda; class Insecta; order Diptera; family Tachinidae; genus Phasia; species Phasia obesa. The sequence continues at coordinate 79,754,042 of OX451216.1, forward strand.
AATTTGAAGATTATATTAATTGTCTGTAAAGATTGTAATCCATAGACTTAAATAATAATAAATAAATAAATAAATAAATAAATAAAAAAGAATTGGAGAGTTCACCGTTCCTTGCTGTAAGCCATTAACGATAACAAACTTTTTGGTATTCATTTGCTTTTTGTTGCATACAAAAAAACACTTATTATCTGTACATATAATAAAATAGTAACTCATTTCCATCTGTCTGCTTTTCTTTTGCGTTCGCATCACGTAAAAACTACTGGATGGATTTTAACAAAATTTTGTGAGGAGATATATGTATATCTATCTAAGTATATTGATCCCAATATAGGATACTTTTTTTTCGCAAAAATATCTTATTTCCAAGAGAAAGTGGAGAAAAGGCAGTGAAAGTACGCTGTTGAGTTCGCACGGCGTAATACAAACTTTTAAGAGCAACACAATATTAATATTAAATATTAAAACACTTTACTTTTGCTTAAATATGCACGTTTTGTTTATTAAGTATTAATTTGCGTATATCGCGCTTTAAAACAACTTGTTTCCACCGTGTCACAATAAGAACTACTTTTTTTACTTTAAAAAATTATCTTTTGATTTCAAATATTTTACAAAACAAGAGACTACCGTTATTAAGCGGAACATTAACAAATTTAGTACAATTTAAATAAATATTTTAATAGAGTAAATAAGGACAACGGTGGAATGAGAAAATATGTAAAATAAGGAATTTGTGTTTATATACATATATGTTTGTTTATATGTAAGTAGATTACAATAAAATACAAAATACAGTGGCGGCGGTAACAGTACGCAGTTGAACTAACCGGATAAAGTAAAAAAAATACATAACAGATATGTAGCATATCTTAAGGCGGTTCTAAAAACGTAAGAGTCTTTGAAGTGGATTGCTTTCAAAGCAAAATCGAACACAATATTGCAAGGACGCTGGAGGAAGGAAGTGGCGGGCAAAGCTAGTTTAACATATTATGTATGAGCATAAGATGGAATGGAGTATTGTATTTTATTAGTTTGTATATTAACCCTGGGACCCAAACACTGTCGAAAGCTTTTTAAAGTCTACCAGACAGGCGCCTGTAGATAGGGATTTATTCCAATTATAGTAAATATTTGACGTTAAATAGTAAATAGCATTTATAGTGGAATGTTTGAATTTAAACCCAAATTGTCTCTCATTAAGTAATTAATTTTTTTTTTTGCAAAATTTAAGTATGTTATTGTTAACACACATTTCAAAGACTTTACTTATATTTGGTAGCGAACTTATTGCACGTAAATTTCTAGGATTGCTCACATCCTTAACTTTTTTAGGTAAAATTACTACTTTCGCAGATTTCCATCCTCGAGGAAAATATGAATTATTAAGCATATTATTGAAAAGTGTACAATATTACATTATTATTTCCTTTGGCACGATCTTTAGAATAAAATTGGGAATGTTGTCTAACAAGGAAGAAAACTTTTTCCTTAAATTATAAAATATATAAAAAAATTGATTATAAAGTAATCTTTAACAAAGGGCTCCTCTAATTCATTGGTTTTTTTAGCTTCATTAAAGGGGTTGATTTATTTGTTTCATATTCAATTTTTTCCAAAAATCTGTAGAAACAGTTATCAACATCGATCTGAAAATCGTTATCAGTGTCAATCTCCTTAAAATAGTGGACTGATTCAGGATAAGCGCCGATTACATTTACAATTTTGTCCCGTTTCCACGACAATTGGATCTTCGCTCCGGAACGACCCGAGTATCACTCGGCCAAAGATTGTCAACTCAGCAACAGGTGAGCAAAATATGCCAGCTATTTTGCTCAAGATACTATTAATTATAGCTGGCGTTGAGCAAAACCCAGGTCCACAGATCTGGTTTTGTTCAGTGTGTCACAACAAAATAACCCGCAACATAACATCGGTCAAATGCTCAGTTTGTGAAAACTGGTGTCACTTGAAAAGGTGATCAGGTCTCACCAGCCACCGCGATTTGTCCCCAAGCTTTGTGGCGAGTTGTTGTGGCAATCCACCAACTAATTCCAGCACTGCTCCCCAGCAGAACCCCGTCTCATCCCCACCTGTGAGACACAGTAGAACACATTGTTCTATTGGTAACACAATAATTAGGAGGAATATTAAATCAGTTCAGTGCAATGGTTGTAAAAGATGGTGTCATATGAGGCGCTGTACAGATTTACGCTTTCATAGGGATTGGAGTGCTAGTTTCCTAGCCTCTTGCTGTGCAAATGCCACTCCTACGGCCAAATGTACAGAACACTCCTCAATTACAGCAACCCGTATTAACACCTACAACTCCACCTCAGGTGAATACACCGCCAAAACACCCCACTCAGCGGCAAGTGCAAAATACTGGTCCCGGCAGATCTTTTCAAATCATGCAATTGAATTGTAATGGTTTGAGCAACAAAATTGTGGAGATCACAAAATATATGCACGACAACAACATACGTATTGCCGCCATACAAGAAACAAAGCTGACCAATGATTGTTCACTCTCGGCCTCAGGGAATTACAATATTGTCAGAAGAGATAGGGATAGAGCACACAGTGGGGGACTTGCGTTCATTATAAAACGAAATGTCAGTTATAAATTGTGCCAGGAAGGGAGAGAAAGTTTTCAGGCAAACTATTCTCAGGGCAGCACGGCGCTTTATTCCTGCAGGCAGAATACCCAATATTAGACCAAACTTCCCCACCAATGCAGCGCGTTTAACCCAAGAACGCGATCATTTGCGCGCTTGCAACCCAGCAAATGAGCGAATTGAGCTGTTGACGACAGAAATTAATAAACTCGTTAATGAACATCGTCGCAACAAGTGGTTAGAACACCTAAACCAATGCACAGTTAGCTCGAAAAAGCTTTGGTCTACTATTAAAAGTCTATCTGGCACAAACTGCAATAAAAATCTCGCAGCTATAGGATTCGATGACATTAATATACAGATGCAAAGAAATGCGCTAAACTATTCTGCCGACAATTTGTCGATCATCCCACCTCGCAGAACCGGTCCAAAAGAACTGTAATTCGGAGAAACAAGAATCTTGAACGGGATTCTGAGCCCATTTCCTTCACGCTCGATGAAGTGAAATATATAATCTCCAAAACGAAACCCTTTAAAGCTCTTGATCCTGACGGCATCTCTATGTTAATGTTAAAGAAACTTGGCACAGTATCGCTGGAATATCTAGTACGCCTTCTAGAACTCTCGATTCATCAACTGGTGATTCCAGATATATGGAAGGTTTCTCGGATAATTCCCCTCCTAAAACCTGATAAACCCGCTACAAAAGGAGAATCATACCGCCCTATCTCCCTTTTATCACCCGTAGCAAAGGTTTTAGAAGCTTTACTATTGCCAACCCTGAAGGAGCATTTCTCGCTTGCCTCTCACCAACACGGCTTCAGGGAATCCTATAGTACCACGACAGCTTTGAATTTGATAGCTAACCAGATCGCAAATGGCCTCAATCAGCAGAGACCGTGTGAACGCACAATTGTGGCAGCCTTAGACTTATCTAAGGCTTTTGACACGGTTGATCACTCTTTGCTGATTAATGACATCTCGAACTCTACACTTCCCAATGATTTCAAACGCTGGGTTACCAACTATTTAAGTGGCAGACAAGCGTTTGTTGAGTTCAGAGGCCAGAAGTCTAAATATCGCAAGATTAAAATGGGTGTGCCACAAGGAGGAGTACTGTCACCTATACTCTTCAACTTATATCTTGCACAACTTCCTGCTCCACCACAAGATATCAAGATGGTGTCTTATGCAGATGATTGCATCATCTATTCATCTGGTATTAACATCCAAGACATAAGTGCTAAAATTACTCAATATTTGGCCACCATCTCACAATTTATACAGGAACGTAGACTTCAACTATCACCCTCAAAGTCTTCAGTGTGTCTTTTCACTTCCTGGACTAAAGAAGTAAGGATGGAATTAGATATCTCTATCGAAGGCCGACGTATCCCTACGTGGTCTTCGACAGCCTCCTTCACTTCGCTTCACACGCCACTTACATCAACCAAATCTCGGAACAAAGTCCTAAAAGCTCTTGCAGGCACCTCTTGGGGAATGACTAAAGAGACCATAATAACAACTTTCAAGGCAATTGGTCGCTCTCTCTTTAGTTATGCTGCCCCTATTTGGACCTCGTTCCTCAGCGATACTAAATGGCGAGTTTTACAAACTGCACAAATTAATGCACTTAGAATCGCTACCGGATGTGTCAGAATGACAAACATAGATCATCTTCATGAGGAGACCAGGATACTGCCGGTCAGGCAGCACAATGAGCTACTGACAAAGCAATACCTGGTGGCTTGTCACCTGAACACCCACCCTAACCATGAAGTGGTCATTCAAGATCCGTCTCCCCGTCACATCCGGCAGGACTTTCGTCTATATCGCAATGACATTCGAGATATTATTCCATCTCTTATAGATCGAGTGGCCATTGCAGACGCCCAAAAGCTATTACATCAACAGGCGGTTATAGGAGCTATGAATGGCTATAGATGTAATAGGGTCCTTAATGAACACCCCCCAGCGATTGCAGAAAATGAAAGGCTTCTTCCCAGGCAAACAAGAGCCACCTTAGCACAATTAAGGGCCGGATGGTGCAGTATTCTTAACTGCTACCGCGAGCGTATAGTTCCCGGAACTTTAAATCGTTGCCCAGCCTGTCTTCAAAGCCCCCATGACACGGTGCATCTATTTCAATGTCCCAATAGGCCTACGGATCTGCGCCCCATAGACCTATGGTTAAGACCGATTGAAGTTGCGCAATTTCTCCAGCTCCAAGTTCCACCCACGTGACACTTTTACAATAATTAATATATACACTTTAAATCTTTCCAGGAAAAGAACTTCCGATAACAGCAGAGCTTTTACAACAACAACAACAATTTTGTCCTGATCCCTTATTATGTTTTATTATTTTCCTGATCATTTTCAAATTCTGTTGGATCGATTCCAGCATTTCTAAGCCAGATTTCCCTATCCGGAAGATAGGAAGGTGATGATTTAAATTGCTTATTAACTTCTTTAAACATATTCGCTGCATTCTTACTGTCCAAATTAGCTAGTTTTTCCCGAAAGTGGTGGTTAACAGAGATAGTAAAATTATCTTTAATAATTTTTTTTTTATTAATTTCAATTTAGTTTTCAGTAAATTAAGATCTTCTTGTGTTAAAGAACGTTCTAATCTGTTGTTTTGTTTAATTTCACTTAAAATTTTGCTTTTTTCGGTATGTAGATAAAGAAGCTATATACCGAAATTGAGTTGGTTAACTTTAAAATTGAGTCACCATTTATAAACTTTAGAAACGATTTATCAATGGCGAATGATATAAATTTATTTAGCTTAAGTTAGTAGAAGTCTATTTCAGCATTTGAGAGATTTCTGTTATTTGGAATTTTATCATTATTAATAAATTCATTATGTAAACTATTAATATATTTCTTTAAATTTGTTTTCTTGTAATTTTGTTGTAGCTCAGGTGAGTTTTTGAAAAAAGCGAGAAGATGCCCGTTTTCTTTATTTCGTTGCTAAAAGCCATTCTTTTAGCATATTACCTTTGGTAATATCGATCGAAAAATAGATAGATTGAAAAATGTTTTGCAGCTAAATATGGTTTAAAATAATGCTAAGATTCCAAAATGCTAAAAAAATAATGCTAAAATTTAAAATTTATATTTTTAATGAATTTATCAATATAAAGTACTTATTTTTTCATAAAATTGCTTTAAAATATATCATTTGAATAAAAAAACTGATTAAAAGTCAATAAGTCATAAAAAAGGGCCCTAATAATAATAAGACTTATAATAGAATGTCCAAGCAGCTCATTTCTTCCGGTCCTAGACCAAGTATATCCCGGGCAATGGCATAGATTTCAGTCCTATCACCAATCTAAGAAAGGAGGGCCAGCAACCCACCTTTTTGAAATATAATTTGCTAACGAATCGCTTATAAAGGCGCCCTATACTCCAGTGGGAGTTAGAGGAATAAATATATATAAATTATAAATTAAATGCTTTTAGGATTTAGTTATAAAAACTTTTTTTTTATAAAAGGACAAATATTTTGTTTATACAAACTTTCAAGTCATAATGAAGCGTTTGTTGTTTTTTTTTAACAGTTCAATTCAAATTTTACCTTAAAACTATACTTTGAGTGGCTCTTATTCATTTCTGAAAGCTTTTAATTCCGGTATTAAATTTAATTCTGATATTAAAATGCTGACGACTGATGTAGCGATCCAGAAAATTAATTATATTCTGCTTGTGTTTAATTTTTCTTTATCTCCTTATAATAAAGAACTTAAGCCTAAGTAATTAATTTGTTCGTATAACAACAGCTTTTAACTCCATATACTCATCATAATGTGGTAGAAAATTTAACGCTGATTTTATTTAATATGTGAATAATTTTATTTTTATTTCTTCTTTTTTGTGGCTTAATGGCCAAAAACTGACTTAAACTCTAGAAAGTACGCAATTTGATAATTTGCGTTTTGCAAGGGTTAGTGGAGCAGTTCGACATCTATATATATAACAAAACTGTAATGTATACCTATGAAATATTTTTTGAAAATTCTGTTGCTGGTGCAGTTAATAATCGAAATGGAAATCAAAACACCAATTTTTGGAATTTTTGTCTGTCTGTCTTTGTTCGCATCATGTAAAAACTGCCGGATCCATTTTAATGAAAAAGTATCATATATTTCAAGTAAAAGTATCATATATTTACTTTTATCCACAAAAATATCTATTTTGCAAGAGAGAATAGAGAAAAAGTAGTTAAAGTATGCAAATTTGCTCATTTAAAGGTACTGCGCACTTGACTGCACGTTTTATTTTTGTCAGCGGAATATTTTAAACACTACAATAATTCTGGAATTTTATATAAATTTGTTAATTTTATCCAGGGATGGGTAGCTCTATATAAAGAAAATTCAAAAACCATAACTGATGCACTATAAAAGTGAGTCTTCAAATTATTTTGGGGGTTACTGTTCATGAGCAAGAGGTCATACTCGAACACAAACTAGATTACTGAACACATGCCTACTCATACCATACTATTAGTAAGCAAACCTCTGTTCGTATAATGAACGGAATGAGCTGACCGCGTAAAACGAACTTTGTACACTAGTGAGCGCCGTGTTTACTCGTCTCATGTACGAAACACTCAGTGTGTTTTGTTTAGTAGTTGTGTAGAACCTTTGGATAAAGCTTAGTGCTTTTTGGTTGCACTAGTGATTTTTTGTATTACTTTAGAAATAAACCCTTAAATTGAACGTAAGTGATGTTGTTAAAAAATTCGAACACAGTTCGATTGTTAAAACAACTCAAACCAAAAAACTGATTGAACTTGCGTAAGTTCATTGTTAATATGTTCAACATTAACTCATACTTATTCAACTTGCTCATGGAAACTGAAAGCTCATTGCATTTAGCTCGCTGGTCTTGGCTTTTACGTCATTCCACTCATCGTTACTCGTGTGTATTAAATAGACATGAATTCAATGAAATGTTTTAATTAGAGTCTTGTGCGCATTGTTAGTGCTCGTGAAGTGCTTTAGTAGGTAAACATAATCGGGAATGTTCTGTAATCCGAAACCGAGTAAAATTGAACCGGAATGAAATTTTAAATTGTCATAACTTTTAAATCTTACAACATTTTGATATTATTTTTTATACATTTGATTAAAGACCATTCACATAACTTCCTTGATTGCTAATGTTTTGAAATAATAGGCGCAACTAAGTTATATTTTTCTTTAAAAATTTATTCGATTTCAATTACACTCGGTTTCGGATTTCAGAACATACCCGAATATTTTGGTAAATTTTAAAAATTCATTTATATTGCGATTAATGGGCCAAAAAGTAACTGTTGTATAAAATAACTATTATTAAACTTGTAAGGTGTAAACTGTTTCGATTTTAGAATAATGCAGTATGCTATTATTGAAACAATTGAAAAGTCCAAAACATGTGGTGTTGATAGCCCAGCTGAATTTTGTTTTTTTTTTACGTTTTTTGCCGGCTGGTTCTTTCAAAATTTGTTTATTTAGAAACAATATTGAAAACAAAATCAAAATTAAAATGAAAAAAATTATTTAAAAAACGTGTTACATATGAATGTATGTTGATTTTTTATTTTACACAAATAATTCAATTCAATATTTTTCATAAATGTTGGAAGTTTCTGCTTCAAAAGTAAGCGAACACAGCTATTTTTTTACGTTTTGCTTTGATATTAATTAAGGCGAATTAATTTATTTTGATAGAGGCAGCCGACCAAGCCAAATCAAATTACATGTTGTTTTTTATTCTTGTATTTGTTGTCGTCTCGCTTTCACCTGATAATGGATTCACCTTGTTCCTTATATTCGACAAAAAATTTTGGTAGATTTCTTAAATAAGACGAAAATGATTGTATAATTTTTCTAAAATCAAATAATGCCAAAAAATGTTAAGTAATTGAAAAATGCTAAAAATAATGCTAACTGCTAAATGATAAAGTTGCGGCTAAATTGACAAAAATAATGCTAAATTTACAGCAAAAATGCCAAAATCTTTATGTTTACAGTTGAGGTCACCTGCTAATATATAAAAACTGTCCGGATTCTGAAAATTTAGTAAATGAAAAAGCAGAAGTAATTCAGTTTTAAAGGACTGAAGAATAATATGCTGATATAATAAATAACGTTTTATTCGCTGCTATTGGTATCATAATAATGCATGTTTCCAAACATTTAAACGAATGAATAATGCTATTATTGTAAATTTTGTATTTTATTTCATTTTTAATTAGAATTGCTGTTCTCCACCTCGTTGGGTATTTACTAAACGTGAGCGCAAGATGTTAAAAAATGTACAGTATTGTATGTTTTTGAAACGCAAATATTGATTGTATGTGTAGTGGAATATTTCTAAACAGTAAATACAAAGAACAAGAGAGCAAACAGTACAAAAATCAGTGCACCTGATTTGACCGGATAGTTTTAACAAGTGCAATAAATATGCTGAGCATTTCATATTGTTCACTAGTTCAATTTACTTAAATTTTCTTGAGAGTAAAATCTCTGATTTTTGAGAGAAAAAATAAATTAGATTTTTTTATTCATCAATAAAAGTTAAAAAAATTCAAGCTACTACATTTTTCTATTTTCAACCACTCAACGCGCAAATTAATATAAAATAACTAAAATACAAACCCTTGGTTTTAACATCATACATTTACATACATGTTGTCTGCTATAACAGTATTTCATATCAAGAGACACTATTGAAACAAAATATTCACTACTGAAATTTTATTTCAAACAACAACAAATATTGCATTGGTTGGAAGAAGAGCAAATGCTATTGTATGTTTTTATTTAAGTGCATAACAATATTTGTATACACATGAAATCAAGTGCAAGAAAAAAGAGACCAATTCATTATTGAATATTATGAAGTTAGTCTAACAAGACGTTTTATGCTCATGTTTAGTATTTACTCTTATCATTTCTAATTATATTATAATCTTTAAAATGAACTTTGTGTCTAGCACTTAATTTTGTTTTGTTTAATAATATTGTCAGGGTTGTACAATTTATAAAATTGTTTCATTTAAATCTTCTGCTTGATTTTATTAAAGAATTGACGTTAATAATTTCTATTATATTTAGGTTTTTTACAAATGTTTCACCCATTTTTGGCAATTTAGTTTTCTAGCATCGAGAAAATAGAATCAATTCTCGATGCTTGTAACTGAAGTTGTTTCTGTAAATTTATTATTTGATTGGTTAAATTATGCATTACATTTTTAAATTCGTCTAATAATTACTAAGTTAAATGGGTTAGTATTGTTAACATTTTTAGAGTTGTCATTTCGTAATATATTTTCATAAGAAATATTTGGATTTAAATTATTTGATGTATTATTTGTTATTTTCTGTATCAGTCCCTGTTTTTTTTTTTTTGCTTCTGTTGAATCTCCTTATATTTTTCGCATCCCTTGTATGATGCTGGATGCCCATATTTATTTCAGCTATTTCTTGAAGAAATAGCTGAAATATCGAGAAAATAGAATCAATTCTCGATGCTTGTAACTGAAGTTGTTTCTGTAAATTTATTATTTGATTGGTTAAATTATGCATTACATTTTTAAATTCGTCTAATACTAAGTTAAATGGGTTAGTATTGTTAACATTTTTAGAGTTGTCATTTCGTAATATATTTTCATAAGAAATATTTGGATTTAAATTATTTGATGTATTATTTGTTATTTTCTGTATCAGTCCCTGTTTTTTTTTTGCTTCTGTTGAATCTCCTTATATTTTTCGCATCCCTTGTATGATGCTGGATGCCCATATTTATTTCAGCTATTTCTTGAAGAAGACATTTTCCAATTTCGTGTTGCATTTGACACATCTTGTTGGTAAAAAACAATTGTTACGCTGTGGCAAAAAGCTTTGGCAATTTCGACATTGAGGAATTTCCGATTTCGTTAACAAATCCCAACGAATACTTCGATAAAGAAGTCCCTTTATTGATTTGAGTTCATTTACTTTGCTTTCATTGCTTATTTGAACTATGAATATTGGAAGATCGTAACCGCTTTTTATCGACTTTTTAGTTTTAGATTGGCTCTCTTTAATAAATTTTAAGTTTTCATTTTCGAATTTACTTAACTCAAAAATAATTGTGGGATCAGTATTACCACTAAGTAATTTTATTAAATAGGTTTTAGATTTATTAGTTTTTAACGTAAATGTGAAAAAAATTGTTTTTGTTTTTTTTTTTCAAAGAAAATATGTATGTATTTATTATTTTTTGAAAAAGTTATTTAATTTTATAAAAGAAAATAGGTATTTCTACAACAATGTCAGAGTTTATGATGTAGCTGTCGTCTTCAATATCATTAAGTAGCTGACTAAACGGCGACAATAGTAGCCAACGGAATTTGTTTTTTGAGTTTTTTCTCATACGACTTATTTTAATTTATGTAAAGAGTCAACAGTATGGATAATGCTGTACATGTCTGTATGAATAAAATCACCGTGGTGAAGGGTATAGAAGATTCAGCACCGCCGAATATAGAACTCTTACTTGTTAATTTTTATTCTCCATTCTTTTTAAACAATTCCAAAGAAAATATATGGTGTTTTAAATATTGGGATGCTACTGGAGGGCTTGCGTGAATGCTTAGAAAGGCAGTGTCGTCAGAAAATGTTAAAGTGAAGACTTGGTTGCTAGTTGGCATATCGAATGTGTACAGCAAATATAAAATGGGTCCCATATACTACCTTGGGAAAATCCAGCTTTAATTGATTGAGGCGAGCTTAAAAAATATCCCTTTTTATGTATAAACTTACGACCAGTTCAGTAACTTTTTAACAGCTTACAAAAATTAGTGGACAGGTTTTGCTTTAACTTGTAAACTGGGCCTTCATGTCATACTTTGTCGAACGTTTGAGAAACGTCTATGAAAAGCGCAGAATAATATTTTCTTTTCTCGATAGCATTTTCTACTACATTTACTACTCTGTGCGTCTGCTAATAGTACTGTTTTGTCTTCTAAAACCGAATTGGTTGTTTGGAATACATCCTTTTTCGCTCAAATTGGGTTCAGCTTGGTAATTAATATTTTCTCAAATAATTTTGACATTTTTAATAACAAACTTATTGGCCTATATGATTCTACCTTTGTGTGAGATTTTTCTGGCTGAGATATCATAGTAATAAGAGAAACCTTTCAGTCTGAGGGAAAATATTTGTTTTATTTACTTGTTTTGTCAAAACCATAGGCCTTCTTGTTCCTAGAAATGCCAATGAAAAATAAAGTTATAAAAGAAGCAACTCCTCCTGAAAAAAAACAGACGACAATTAAAGCTGGACTTAAACTAAATAATGCACTATTAAATGTAAATTAGAGTATGAGGGAGCTGTGACGTTGTGTGACCCTATGTTGAACAAAAAGTCAAAACTATTCAAAATGAGAATATCCACCGGGCGTTGGACTTAACCCTTTCACACATGTTGACGTTAAACATGTATTGGCAAATGAACTGCCTTCTCATTGAAAACTGCTTTGTTAGCGACAACTTCAACTTAGCTATTATATTCCCCAACCCTGGCGAACAGTTACTCGTTAGGTTAGGTTAAGAAGGGTTGTGCCAGAAATGGCACATCCACTCGAAGACCCGGAGGGTCCAATATGATTTCCTTCAGCTAACTAAAACTAAGAAAAACAAAAGGAGAAAGGGAGACCTATTATACGTCCTGCTACCTATCGCTCAGACAACCGATTTCATTGATGAAGCCAACGACATCTTTGATTTTACATTTAAGTCTGTGGCTTTGTAATATCGGGCAGTAACACACGATGTGCTCCACAGTTTCCAACTCTTCCTGGTCCTCGCACATCCTACAAAAGTCCGATGTACCGGGGGCCCATTTACTAATTCCTGCCCTAGTGACGCAGTGACCAGTGAACACACCTATCACGACTCTCAGAACTTTCCTGTCTAAACCCAGAAGTAACTTGGTTTTTGCAGCGTCCAGTCTGGGCCAAATTGCCCGTGACACTCTGCAATCCCCCCTTACTTCCCCAGACTGGTTGGTTCTCGTAACTATCCAGTCGGATATAATCCTATAGTGATGGCTAATCTGTGGCTTAATCCTTCGTTGCCCTTAACATTACAATGACCCGGGATCCAACACAACCTATATTTGTCCGCCAGCACTTCGAGAGCCTTTGACTTGACACTATGTCCTTTCAAGGCTTTAAGTGCCGCTTGGCTGTCGACGTACAGAGTGACCTCTTCCCCTTCTAAAACTTGTCCAGACACCAGCTCTGTGGCTTTCAAAACCACCAACACCTCTGCCTGGAACACACTACACTCATCTGGTAGTCTGTACGACATGCGTGTTCTAGTTCCCAGAATGGTGCCCGCTTCCATATTTGAACCATCTGTAAACCATTCCGACCACAAAGTCCTCGATGGGGAGTAGGTGCAGAATGATGTCCTAAGCTGCTTGAGGTGTACTTCTCCTTGCACCTGTGATGCCAATCGAAGCTCATCTCTGGACCTTGGCAAGAGTTTTCCTATGAGACTCCTTTCTCAATGCTTCCTACCAAACAGAGCATCCATAGGAAACAATGGGTCGTACAACCGAGGTGTAAATCCAGTTTATAACCTTTGGTCGTAGTCCCCAATTGCTGCCAATAGAGTTCTTACCGGCATAGTAGGCATTTAGACCTTTCTTAAGTCTCTCCTGAATGTTCCTACTCCAGATCAGTTTACTATCTTGATTAAATCCTAGGTATTTAGCCTAACTTGCTAGTTTTAACTCGACTCCATTGACCTTAGCTGGTCTGAAACCTACCACCTTGTATCTCCTGGTGAAAAGAACTAACTCAGATTTTCCCGATAACCTCGAATCCCTTGATTGAGGCCCGGAAAGAGAGTTCTCCAAGTGCAACTTGCATGACTTCACTGATGGTGGAGAGAAATTTCCTTTTTACCTGTATTACCACGTCCTCTACGAAGGCCACTACCGCCACCCAGATCCGAGTTGATAATTCTGCTGCTAAGCATACGAATAATCCACTCCACTATGAAGTCCTGAGTGTTAAGATCTCTAGTTTGACACTATTGAAGGGTCTGCCAATATCCAAGAACGCCCTAACGTATATTCCCTATCCTGCAAACCACGTTCTATATACCCAACCACATTATGAAGCGCACTCTCGAGCATGCTGACCGTCACTAATGACGTGCGGGTGAATTGTATTCCTTAGAGCTAGATTCGGTCCAAGAGCCATCTTGCTTTTGTATATAACCAATTTCCCTAGGGTCTTTGGATAATATACGCCTAAACCTTGAAAACTCACTGACTGAGTCAATGGATTCGCAGTACTTTGACCACGAGTCCCCTTTCCCCATCTTTAGAGATACCTTGTACTTATTGAAAGCTATGCTATGGCTGTCCCAATCCTCAGTCCTAAGTGATCGACCTTTTATCCTTTAGATCTTTGGTCCACCAGGAAGTCTGTTTCCTTTTTTCCGGGGAAGTTCTTGGGCATGCCAGATCAAAACTCTCCTTAAAAACTTGTGTAATCTTGTCCACCACTGCGTCCACTTCCCTCTGTGACTGTCCACATAAGGAAGTGTAAACTATTTGTTTTCCTGCGATTTAAATGAGAGTCACGCTTTGGTTTATCAAAGTTCAGTTTGAATGAAATTCTACTGTTGTTCGAGAAGGAATAGTCCGTTTCCAATCTAATACTAGATCCCTATTGTTGGTCAAGGTGATATCTATGACTTACTTCCTAACCCTATTTCTAAACGTCGGAATGTTACCCCTGTTAGATATAATAAGGTTGTTAGCAGTAATAAAATCAAAGACCAACTCACCCCTGGAGTTGTTGTTGTGCTCCCCCATTGACTATGGTGGGCATTAGCATCACAGCCAAGTACCAAGTTGGCTTTCGGTCTACTAGCGTACCTGGTCAGCTCCCTCACACACATGCCCGGTGAGTCTTTGGCCTCATATAGATCGAGGCTAGCGTAAGAGCGCGTCCACTCCTAGCCTCTCCATAGACTGCCGTCACATCGCCGCAACTGAAAGAATTAAGAAGTTTTAATTTAAGTTAATTCTTGGTGATTGTGCATGTTCTTACCTTGTCCTCTGTAAACGGGACATACAGGGTGTAGCCAATCTAATACTAGATCCCAATTGTTGGTCAAGGTGATATCTATGACTTCCTTCCTAACCCTATTTCTAAACGTCGGAATGTTACCCCTGTTAGATATAATAAGGCTGTTAGCAGTAATAAAATCAAAGACCAACTCACCCCTGGAGTTGTTGTTGTGCTCCCCCATTGACTATGGTGGGCATTAGCATCACAGCCAAGTACCAGGTTGGCTTTCGGTCTACTAGCGTACCTGGTCAGCTCCCTCACACACATGCCCGGTGAGTCTGGCCTCATACGGCATGTAGATCGAGGCTAGCGTAAGATCGCGTCCACCCCTAGCCTCTCCACAGACTGCCGTCACATCGCCGCAACTGAAAGAATTAAGAAGTTTTAATTTAAGTTAAATCTTGGTGATTATGCATGTTCTTACCTTGTCCTCTGTAAACGGGACATACAGGGTGTAGCTTGCCACCCTCAGTCCGCAGACGCTGTTTTCGTTAATCCAGGGCTCTTGGACGAGAGGAACGTCTAGTTGCGACTCCATGCGGTGTATCATTATTTCGGATGCTTCACTGTGGTGCAGGTTTAGTTGCACCACTAGCAGACTCCTTAGGTTCATCAAGCCGAAAGTGACGATACCTTCCTTTGTTCTTATAATTCTTACAGACTCCTTGTGCTCTGCAAACCGGAAGTCCCTTCCTATGTTCTCTTTACAAGCCATCGAAGCTATAAGCTTCCATTGGCTCGTATTGAGCTCTTTATTTTCAATGACTGCTGTCTGAAGACTACCTTCCTGGCTCGTATATTTCTTCACTTTCTTTGAGGTGGAGGCTTGATCGTCCCCTTATCGGTAATCAGCTCTTCGTCGGAGCTCAGAGACAGAACCCCCAACGTGCGTGCAGCCTCAATTCCCACAGAGGAATCCCTCGACAGTTCCAGCAGACCGTCCAACCCGCCAAGTTGCGTCCGAAGCTGTCCTTCCTGTTTTTTTTATAACTGTGTGTCTGTCCCTAAGTGATAATTCACCACCTGACAGTTTGTCCACAGAGTTATCGTCCGTCTCTATCCTAGAATTAGTTTTATTATTTTTGAATTAGTCTATTTTGGTCCCACGAGTATGCACGTAAAGAGAAGAACCATCCATGCAGTGACTGCATACATGGACTAGGCAAAGAATTACAACCTGCCCGTACCCTGGCGCCGGAGGGAAGCTTTTAAGAATATTTTGTATTTTAGCACTAATGTACCCTAGGCACTGCTTCCAACCACCTTGACCTTAAAAAGTGCTTCAAAAGTACACACAACAAGTGTAAGCCGAAACCAGTTCGAATTAGCTACTGCCTTAAAAAGAGCCAAGACAGTCCTAGAGGAAACCACGTGGAGGCCATTCCTAGTGAGGAATAGGATATACAGCTAATCTAAGGCTTAAGTTTAGCCTTATTAAATCGTCAATGAAGAGAGTATTTACTAAACATATCCAAAATATCTGCTATATATCTTCGAATCGGCCTAAGTGAATTACTAAGGATAGTGAATCTGCATAAGTTTATATACATACTCACGTTGCCTTATACGCCCTTTTTCCCCGTTACTCGTTTGTATACCACAAATTTAAATATATTTTTGATAACGTCTGGTCTCCCCTATTAGCTCGCACGGGCTTTCTAAGAAAATCAAGTTTTTTGAAAAACTTATACGAATTGTTACAATTCATCTCTCATTCTTTGGGAGCGTAACTCGCTTAATTATTTGGCACATGAAATGCGTCGCCATTCACATTAACTGGGCACGGACCACAGGCATTAGCAATGTCGAAGGGGTATTACTGTCAGATAAAGAATTAAAAAATTAAAATGACAATGGAATGAACATTTTTCTGATGTGTTACGCTCCTATGGAATCGTTGTTCTTGCACGCACGTTTAGACGTGGTTAATATTGAAATAAATAATCGCCTACTCACAGGCTCCAATCATGTTATCTTCCACTGTCTAGAATATATATATTTTTTTTAAAAGGCAAATTGGCAACATGACTATATACATTTTAAATTCACAAAATTATAAATATTATTAATATAAAAAGAGTTGCTAAATTACTAATTAGTAAAAATACAATTTCAATTTGCAAGAAGCATTTCAATGTTTTGTTATAAGTGATCTTTAAGGTTTCTTTTAAAAATATATAATATTGAAATATCTTTGAGTCTATCCAGGGAATTTCCAAATTTATTTTCTCTGCTTATTACACACAAACACCGATCCTTTAGTTTTAAGAATCCAGAAAAAGTAATTTATAATTTAACGATACTTTTAAATGTATTTTTTTCACAGTTAACAATAAGGTGTCGCGCATGGAAGGCATGGTTCGCGTTGTCAACATAACTAAGGGCTTTCGTGCTTTAATTAAAGGGATGTCTGGAGAAGTTTTAGATTTGCAATTTGCCCATATTGAAAATGAGCATATATTGGCATCGATTGATGCAGTTTCATTGTATGTGCATAAAATAGTTTTGCTCGAAGCGACACTATTGTGCAATTTAATTATAAAAATTGAAGATCCATTGAAATATTATTCCCCAAAATATGATAAAATTTCATGGTGTCCATTTATCGAATTGCCAGGCGAGGATGATGAAGATAGTCAATTAATTGTATGGGCTCGTGGTTCATTGTTTCAGTGTTTCAATATTAATATTATCGTAGCCGACCAGGGGGTATGTCTTGTCTACAAAAGAAATTTTAAAAACATAACTGATAAATCATAATTGCAGGCCGGAAAATTCCAAGCAAGTGAAATTAAATCCGGCTATATTAAGCACTACGATAAGACAAAAACTATAACGTGGGTGGCTTTATCACCGGATGGTTCTACTTTGGGTGTCAGCAGTACAGATGGCGTTATATGCTTCTATCAAGTGTATATCCATGATAAAAATCCCCGCTGTCTCCACGAATGGAAACCGTATAATGACAAACCGGTGTCATCATTTTTTTTCCTTGACAATTTGACTAAAAACAATTCAGAGTAAGATTTAATTTTATAGAAGTGCAAATATTATATACTAATCAATTTTCTTATACCTTTATTGGTGTAAAGTACTTACTGGAAATTTGCTATAACTGGTGCTGATAATAATACGGAATTTAAAGTTTGGGATTGTGGTACTTGGAATTGTTTGCAGACTATCAGTTTTAGTTGTAGCACGGAAAAGCCTTTGCGTTTTATAGCAGAATTAGATAGAACTTCATCGTATTTGGTAGTGTCTAGCTTGGAAACGCGCACCTGTTATGTAATGCAAATTGTTAATACCAGTGGCTGCTACCCCGCTACCGAAGAACAGACGTCAGACACTGAAGAAGCAATTACTAAAGGTAGCAGTGGAGGTAGCATTGCTTCTAGCAACGCTCAGACGTCTCTGCCGGTTGTCGTTTACATTAAGAGCATTTCCGAATTTCCGCTTAGTTCAGGTATTCTATCGTTTTCAATAGTTGACGCAGCCGTAAGGCGGTACAAATGTTCAAACGACAACTACATGTGCGAAGAACTAGATGAATATGACGAAGAAACTTCATCGATTTATTGTGTTGTTGTACACATGTATGTTGTCCAGCCTAAAAGTATGCAAGAATGCCATATACTTTATCAGCCGAGTGTTCCAGAGAATGCTGATGTGAAAAGTACCATATCAAGCAGTGATTTAAGTGCTGTAAGTGGAAACAACGCTAGCAATAAAAGTCTGCCATCTAATGCAAGTGAAAATAATGATCGAACGGACGAAGACGATGTCGATATGGACATTATACGAAATAAGAAGGAGGTAGAAGATCACAAATGCAATATTTCTCTGAACATTGACGAGTTTTCAGCAAGTAAACAGAATCCTTTGTTATTGGACATTGCGTCATCCTCAAGCATGTCCTCCACGGTTAATAAAGCTTCAAGTTCTGGCGGATCTACAGTAATTGCGGTTGCAGCAGCTGCTGCTGCTGCTCAAAGTGTTATTGCTACAGAAAATAAGGTCGAATCTCTGAATCCTTCTCCAAAAGTATCTACAGCTAATAAGAGTTATCAACAATTAAATCTCATGACGCCGGATGCCTTCACTTCAACATCATCGGCAAACAGTGGTATAAGCAATACCTACCCCCCTTGTTCTGCAATTCAATCAATATATTCTCTCTTTTAGAACGTAAAACCCCAGAAAATGTTAGTAGCGAAGTTCTTAACACAATATTGATGTTGGCTGGTGTTGCCGGTCAAAATACAGCCCCTGTCAAATCAGAAAATATAAATCTATTGAATCTGGTAAACAATAAAATGATCGAAGACAAAGAACAGCAGAAAATACAATTGAAACATCATAATCTAGAAACTCAGAAGAACTTTATGGGTAAGAATAAAAAAAATAGAATAACTTGGTAAAAAATAACATTTAAATGTAAATAGCGATTGACAGAAATCCAGGTCGAAATATTGGTGAAAACTTGGCAAGCGGAGGTTCCAGTCCCAGTCGCGAAGTGAGAGAAATAATGTCATTACAGGATTATGATAAAAATTCCTATAGCGGCGACGAGTTGTTAGAGGAAAACAATGAAAATGTTGCCGAAACTGATGTACCAGGAACAGAAGACGTTAATGTATTAGGTACCTCGTCACCCTACATCTATTTCTACATTTTTAAATTTATTAATCTACATTTAAATTTTTGTTGTTGAAATATTCCCTTTTAGCCAGTGATTCAAATAAAACAAATACAAAATTATTACAAACTAGTGCACCCACCAAAAATTGGCCAAAAGTGCCTGACGTTCCAAAAGTGTCAAATAGTAAACACTCAGCTGAACTTCAAAATGCCGCAAATTTAATATCACAAGCTGTAAATGCTTCGTCTATGTCAAATCTTAGCAATAGTCATGTAGCACCAACACTTGGCAATACCAGCAATAGTAGCAACAACAATAGCAACAATATTGTGCCAAATAATATGAATAATGTTGCCAACGACTTGAGTAATATTAATGGGAAAATAAGTGAACTAATAGGTAAGTTTGTTTGGATTTTTTTGTGTAAATTACCTTAAATCACATATACACTCGCATGAGTGAAAACACATGCTCACGATCGGAAGAGAACCGAAGACTTAAAAGAAGAACTTTCCATTAAACCTTTCGTTATTAAGCAATCAAAAGATAGTTTAGAAGTTCTGGTGTGAAAATTTCAAATTGTATTGCTTTTAAAATCGATTTCCATCACATACCCAAGTAATTGCGGCATTTGTGAAATTTTTCTGTATTAAACTACCTTGTAGATAGATACGAAGAATGCTGAAGAAGGCTATAGCGATCCAGTGGCTATAGCGTTTCAGTAACTTATGTGGGAAACTTTTAACATGAAATTACAATAAATTGTTTTACACAGGGTGAGTTAGCGATAATGAAAAACTTTTTTATTACATTATTTTGAAAATTGTAGGATTAGCTAGGGGACAACCTGGAAAAACAGAATGACTCTTTTTTCATGTGAAAAGTTTCTCACTTTAGTTACAAAAACGAGGTACAGAAAATATATTACATTCTGCTAGCATATCTAATTTTTTCTATCTCTTTATAAAAAAATAAAGCCTGAAAAGTTATAATTTTTATTAATGCCCCTTTTTTAATAATTTCGTCTTTCATAAATCGGTATTGCCATTCACAACTTAAATGCGGTTGACTTTTTGGTTGTGTTTAATGGTATTGCGGTTCACCATTTTGTATGAGTTTGGTTGACAAAAACGATAAATATACACAACTGCTTATTAGCAGTTGAGTCAAACACAACTAAAAATCGTTGTGTTCCACAACACCAAAAAATAATTTGGTTAAATCAAAGTCGGGTTGGCTGACAGACGACCGAACTTAGTTGAGTTGAGAACGGCAATAGGGGCATAATTACAGAGAATCACATTTACTTTCAAGTATTTATTAGATTATTTTGTGATACATTTCAGATTTAGTGAAAATGCAATCGACACAAATAAACAGTTTACAAAATGAAGTATCTGAACTGAAGAAAGTAAATGAAAATTTCAAGCCTAAAAACATTACTGAAATTGACTATAAATTAGAAATGCAGTTGTCCAAACTCATGGAGAAGTATTTGATCCGTTATGAGACTGAACATAATCGTAAATTGTCTTCGTTTTTGGCTGGAAAGTGAGTTGCAAATATATTATTAATTTACACGAATTTAATGAATTGTTTCAAATGATTTTTATCTTTCAGGGATGTACAAAATCGTGAATTGCGGGATAGTATAATGCAAATAATGAATCAATATGTATTGAGTCAATTCGGTGAAATGGTATCCAAGGTAATGACTCTGGAGATACAGCGCCAATTGGCGCCAATGTTAGCAGTCAAACTAGATAATATGTTGCAGCAAATTCAAATAAATGTGGGACAGAAACTGTCTGCCTTTGATACAATGATTAAGGAGAACATTGCACAAGCATGCAAGAGTAAAGTATGTTTTAAACAACATTTGCTGCATTATTGAGTTTATGCATATTTTTTCCCTTTTACATTTCAGGCAATTATTGATACTTTTGGAAAGTCAGTGTTGGTTGGAGTACAGGGCAGTTTGCAGGCTGCTTTTATTGAATCCATGTCGAGCACTCTGATTCCGGCCTATGAGAAATCCTCTCAAAATATGTTCAAACAGTTGCATAAAGCTTTTTCTGTGGGCATAAAGGAGTGTAAGTAATTCTTGTATCTACGCTAAACTATTCCCCCGGGGGTTCCAATTGTCACTGCAGTAATGGCAAATGCTTTGACGCGGTTCACTCGGGGAAAATAGTGCCCACCAGACGCTAGGGTTCCTAGAGCCTAAATCTGGAAGAAAAGGTCTGTTGTTTTAACACGGGTCCTCTTCGAGGCCTGTCCAGTGCCCAAAGGACTGGTACCACGGGAATCGGTAGCCCCACAGAGAGCCTATCCTCTCTGTGACCGGTTATTGGTGAGGTCCCCTTCGGGGGTACACGTAGTGGTTGTGGTTTAAGATCGATTAAAGCAGATGTGGTGCAAGGTCGATCAAGTGTGCTGTTGCACTCTCAACAGACGGAGTTTGGATAGTCTCGAAACCCCTAAGCAAGAGGTTATAATATGGATCTAGGCTTGCCTTGGAAAGGCTTGCCATATTGTATAAATTGCTACTCATTGTGACTGTATACACACAAATTGCGATTTGTGGCAATCGTAAAGTGTTGTTATACTACACAATGGGGGCGCTAGTCTACGTCTTTATTTCACTCGGTGTTAAGAGCACCGTGGGATAAAGCCTTCGTGGCAGGAGCCCACGTTAATCTTGAACACATCTACGCTAAACTATATAGATGTTATTATTTCATTTTTTGTTTTATTTAGTTATGGAACAATTTGATAATTACTTGCAACAACTGCAACCAATGCAGGATTCTACAGAGGAAATTTTAAATAAATTCTCCGGATTTAGACAGCATTTGGATTCGATTTTAATAAAACATCGCAATGGCGTACAAGATGTGATGCTAGAAACACGAAAAGATATCAAAGGTTTAGAACTTTTACTTTCGCGACAAATTCAAGAAACTATACGATCCGAGGTAAAATACAAAACAAATATTGTTAGTTATTAAGCATTGGCATCTAATTAAAACAAATTTAGGTGCGAAAATCATTTGAAAATCAAGTAGCAGCCATACGTTCACAGGCAAATACTCCTGCTCCTATGTACGGTATCAAAGACACCATTAGACATCTTTTGTTACAAGGGCAAATTAATAAAGCATTTCATCAAGCATTGTTAGCCAATGACTTAAGTTTGGTGGAGTTCACTCTTAAGAGTGCCGATCATAATGCTGTCTTTACACCAGATTGCTGTTTGGAACAAAAAGTTTTACTTTCTTTAATACAGCAAATTTCGGCCGACATGAGTGATCACAACGAATTAAAGCAAAAGTAAGATGCACAAAATAAATTATTTGTCTCGTTCCTAATAAATAAAAACATAAACTTATTTTTTTTAGTTATTTGGCTGAAGCGTTATTGGCCATAAATCCCATGGATCCCATTACAAGAGAACATGCGCCGAAAGTTTTGCAAGAACTATTTCGAAATTGCCAAATGTTTCTTATTAATTATCCCAAGAGTGCACAATGCAGCAACGTTCGCATGCTAATGAAAGCTGTACAAGCCTATAAAGACCAATTCTAATATGCGGCCTTTCCTAACGCCCGTTTAACCTCACATCAATTTAATTTAAGTTAAAATAAAAAGAAGGATCAGGATTTCTAAATTTTTGACAAAACTTTTTACAATGTCCAAATTAGTTTTTCTCTTTTCATTATTTCATTAAAATTTTCTTGTCTAATTAATTGCAATAATTTGTTTGTTCTTTTTAATTTTTTAACTTAAGAAATATTGTGACAATTTTTTATTTATTCAATATTAATTTGCTCTTCCATTGGATTCTTGAATATTTGAAATGTACTTTTTACTTAATTAACGACGTTTAATATCGATTTGACCCCTCCTTTATAACCTTTAAATTTTTATTCTTTTGACACTATTTTACGTGCAAGATTTTTTTTTAATTTTCTTAAATTTTAAATGAAGATTGTTTTAAAACAAATTACAAATCAATGTTTGTGTACTAATTATTATTAGAGCAATATTTCAGGGCGTGCACTCTAGATATATAAATAATAAGCTTGTCCACTTTAAAGTATGACTCACTGACTGACTGATTGACTTATTAAAAACAAAAAAAATGTGAAAACTTTTGTCTTTAATTATAAATTAAAATGTGCAACATTTATAAAGCTCATAGTTTAAGTATTTTTTGTAACAAATTAATGTCATTATTATACATATAATAACTTAAAAATATATATTTAATTCTCCCGAATAACAATATTAAAGTAAGAAAAATTGAAAAAAAAAAGAAAACAAAATTACACATCATTTTTTGTTTATTTAACTTAAATAAATATGACTTATTTGATTATTTAATATATTCCAGCATTATAGCTGTTTGTTCTAAACATCGGCAGCCACATCCAGAGGCACAAACATCATGTTTCTGGAAATGAAAAAAATATAAGACAGAATTATATACTATTTAAAAAGGCATACTATATAAAAAAGGCAAGTAGAATAAAAATATACTAATTATCCGAAAAATTATACATATAAATTATCAGGAAACTTAATTTTATGAAAGCTAAAACTATTTTAGAAGTGTTAAAACCATAGATAGCACAGATAGTCAACTGAAACGTCAAAAACCTAAGTCTCTTGTCAAAAAACCTAAGTCTAAGAATGTATTGGTAGGCAAAATTGTATAAGTGTTGGTTTAAAAAAAAAAAATTCCCCACAGCACCTAAACTGCACATAGCTGTATAAAATATTTTGTAAAAACAGAATATTTTTTTACATTCAATTTTAGATGTTAAAATTAAATAATTCTTTTGCTTTTTAATAAAAATATGAATTTTGTATTTTTCTAATATATTTATGTGCAAAAAACGTTAGATTGAATGCAAATTTTAAATATTTATTATATCGATTTGAAAATTTTCATCCCCTAAAAGACAAAAAAATACAATACTGTGCAGAAATAAATTTCACCAAAGAATGTCAACAAAATTAAATTTATTTTGTAATAAAAAATTTAAAATACAATAAATTGTTAAATAATTTTTTGTGCAAAAATTCAAAACTGTTTAAATATTTGTAAAGTGCAATGGAATAACGCGTAATAGTGCCTAAATGTGAATAAAAATTTTACTCCCCTAAGTGTGTTGAATTCACACCGTACCCATATGTGTGAAGTCATTTGTAGCCGCGTTTTTGACATTTGGAGAGTTGGCCATCTATGTGTTATCTATGGTTAAAACTTCTAGAATATAATGAGAATTTAAGTAGAAGCCCAATACAAAATATTGAAGCTTTAAAAAACAACTGTTCGTTTGCCTGTAAAAATAAATAAAAGTCAGCAGGGTTACCAGATGTTCGCATCCAATCCCCAATTTGATTTAAATTGTCTCATTAATAATTCTATAAAATATACGATCTGATGGAAAACCTTTCAACATTTTCTGCAATAAAAGCATAACCAAGATCCAATACATCTAAAGATAAGTGCAATGAATCAAGTCTAATTCTTCTTTTTTTTTTTTGTATGTCTTTATGATATTCATTTACGTCACACTTAAAATTTTAAATAACGACTGTTTATGGTTCAGTTGTTAGCATTGATTTCAACTTCAACTACTTTCCAAAAACTCAACAACAAATGCTGACAATAGGCAGTGTTTTTTTTTCTCTATAATTAATACGATAAATAAATAAAAGTGTTACAATTTCATTTCGATCAGCAGGCGGCATGAACGAGAACAAGGGGCCTATTACGGTTTACAACTCAACTCTACTTAAGTTGAAATTTTACAATTTGGTATCAATTACAACTCAACTTGTCAAAAATTTTTAGGTTGAATTTAAATTGTGTTACAACTCTGTTGAAGTTTCACCGTTTACAACTCTGTGTTAGTTCGGTTAACAAAAGTTTAAAAAAATTACAACTCATCAGTAGAAGTTGTTTCAAATTACAACTCATCAGTAGCAGTTGTCTTTAAGTTATCTTTTAGACAACTCAACTTACTGTAAAAGACTTGATCATCCCCTCAATGCAAATAAGGGAATTGGGTGAATCTTCATTCTTCTTCAGATCTCCGGAATGATACCTGTGTATGATATTCCTTTTGTTATGTTATACAATCCATTGCACCTGCGGAGTGCTGATTTCGGGAGTTTAAAATTTTTTCCAGATCTTCAAGGGGAAGAGCAATTTCTTGCATGGAATCTGGTGGCTTTTACGGAGGGAGGTCTGAAGCTCTGTTTCTCCTCGATGCGCTGATATTTTTAAAAAATTTCATGTTTTATTTAGTACTCTAGCAATTAACAACTCTTTTGATTCTGTCATATTTATTCAAATTCATTATTAGCTTCCACATACTGTCCACATTAACCGGATTAGAAAGCTTTTACTTTAGCCTTTTCAAGTCCTGATTCTTTCTCTTTTTGGTATGATTTTTTATTTATTTATTTAAGTCTATGAATTTACAATTCTTACAGACTATTTAACAATTAAAATATAAATTAATGACAAAATTTTAGTTGTCCAGAAACAATAAAATATTACGTTTTATGACATTATTACCAACACAAAAGTCAACATGATAATAAAGTTTATTAAAATCAGTACAGCATCTTACAAAGGGATCAAAATTAGCATAATTAGTTGTATAACCTTTAACTGAAAGCGGATAGTAGTAGCGTATGGGGCGATTTGGAACGTTAAATGCAATGTTACCAATTAAAAAATCAGAGCAAATATTACCATTTGTTAAGTTTAACATAAATATTACATTTAGCATAGTTCTACGACTTTTTATTGATGGCTGCTTTATAAGCGCAATTCATGCTTCATAAGGTGGAAGATTTATTGGATTCCAACGAGACAGAATAACAAAAACTGTTTTTGTACTGATACAATAGTATTTATATGAATTTTATAAGTTGGATCCCATATTATAGACCATATTCCAAAACAGGACGTACAAGAGATGTATACAATTGTTTTGTTATATATGGATCCTTGAATTCTTTTGCCCAACGTTTGATAAATCCTAGGAGGCATCGTGCTTTATTTACAATTAAAGTTATATGATGTAAAAAATTTAGTTTAGCATCAAGTAAAATTCCAAGATCAGAAATCACATAATTTTTCCAGCTTATAATCGCCCAAAACATATTTAACGTTCAAATGTTTTTTTTTTTTTTCGGAAGAAACACATGTGTTTGCATTTTAAAAAATTTAATTTCACTAAGTTTCGGCTGCACTAGCAATAAAAAGAATTTAAGTCTTTCTGAAGAAATATTTGATCTGCATAATCATTGAAACTATAACAGATTTTAACATCATCAACGTACAATAGAATATTAGGAAATTTTACTATTTTAGGTAAATCGTTTATAAATAACGAAAACAGCAGCGGTCCAAGATAACTTCCTTGCAGGACACCAGATGTAACGGCAATATACTTAGAAATTACATTCCGAAAAAGAACGTTCTGACTGCTATTGAAAAGATAGGATTTAATCCAATTCAGGCAATTTTGAACAAATCCCATATGGTGTATTTTCTTATCGAAAGTTTATGGTTCACTTTATCAAATGCTTTACTAAAGTCTGTATAGATCACCGTTTGTTTTGTTTGAACAAAACCACTATTCACAAGAGTTGTGAGTGGTAACACTTGAACAGTCCTTACGAAAGCCATGTTGGGACGGCGATAAAAGAGATGTAACATGATGACAAAAGTGATCAGTAATGAGTTTTTCAAAAAGCTTTGGTATTGTGCTTTATTTGGCTATACCTCTGTAATTAGTGATATCAGATTTGTTTCCAGATTTATATAATGGTAGAATATAAGAATCTTTCCAATTTTTCGGGAAATATCCAAACTTAAGACACAAGTTGAAAATAAGTATAAGACAAGTCGCCAAAGCTTCAGCACATTTAACAAGAATACAACTTGGTACTTTATCAGGTCCATGTTTATACGAAAGTTTAAACCTTTTTAAGCTGTTAAGCACGTCGGATTTATCCAGATGAGGAAATGATAATGAGTGATTCAGCAACTCCGGAAAAGGATACAGACCAGTATCATTGAAGTCATCATCAGCATAAGTGACAGCCTGATTCAGAGTTTTGAAAGTACATAACGCGTGGAAAAGCAGAGCTTCTTCTTTTAGCATTTACAAAGTTATAGAATGCCTTTGGATAAGATTTAAATTAGTTTTTAACATTTTTTTTTGTTAATTTTATTATATTCAGCACGAATAGCAGAATACCTAGCGTAGTCAATATCAGATCCAGTTCTTTTGTATATTTTGTAAAGTTTGTTCTTTTTGTTTTTAACTTTAGATAGCAGCTTAGAATTCCATTGGGGACCAGAAAGGTTGCAAATAAGTTGTTTAGGAATACATACACATAACAGAACGTTGAATATTAATGTCAGTACAATCATTAACAAATACTAAATCCAAAAGTTTACGGTTATCATTATAAATGCCGTTTATTTGGTTAAGATTTAAATCCAATATGCTATTAAGAAACTCAGTATATTTAAGTTGTATCCAGATTTTAATGGAATAAAATAACCATCATCTGATAATATAGTCGGTATGTTGAAATCACCAACAGTAACGACAGAATCATTTTGGTGAGAAGAATGAACTATATATGAAATAGCATCAGCATGTTTCCGGTAAATCGACTCAGATGAGTTTGGAGGAATGTAAGAACAAGATACAATAATTTTCTTATGTTTTAGTTTTATGACTATGCTTATAAACTCAATATCCGAAAAATTATGATTGGAAAGGACTTCAGAAATAAGAGAACTGGTTACCGCAAATAAACCAACTCCTCCTTTTACATTGCTATCACGGTCACGCATATAGATTATATAGTTATCACATAAAATTTCAGTATCTAATACGAAAGTAACTCTGATTAAATAACGACGATAGTTTTGTATTTATGCCACGAACGTTTTGGTAAATTAGACAAATATTTTCGGTATGCAGGTTTAGTTTTTTTTGGGGTATTTAACCCACGTATAGGTATGCGAGCAAAGGCATTCTGCCTTTCTTTAAATATATGCTCGCGAACAAAAGTTCTTTAGACCAAAAGTTAGGATCAATAATGCTGTTAAGAACTTCATTAGGTACAGTTAATTTAAAAGATGTAATAGATCTTGGCTGAGAATAAACAAATTTATGTGCTGAAATAAGTGCATTTGGACCACACTTGGATTTGATATAAAATTCCACATCATCAACGGTAGTGTCCGATGCTAAGCGGGAAACGAAAACAGATTTGTTTTGAGGTATAGCTCTAAGCGGCTTTGGAACGTAGTTTATATTATTTAAGACAGGAACGGAAGATATTTGATTTTTGTTCATAGTTGTCGCAGTTGGAGTTGAGAGAGTTGATGTCTTAACAGTTGTAGAGTTTTGAGTCGCCACATTTCCAACGTCTTTCTTCTTGCGTTTTGGAGACATGTTTTGAGGCTAGATTACAAATTTTTCCAAATTATGATAGTTTGTATATATGTAGTTCACCAAACTTAGAGATATTAGTTTGGAGTGCAAGAAACTCTTGATTTATTTTGTCAAATTCATCTTTCGAACTCTTGAAAACATTATAGAAGTCAACACCAACATTTCTGCAGCTCAATCAAGTCCAAGTCATGAATTTTTGAGGGTCAGCAAACGCATCTGCATCGCGTCCCCTAAGGTTAAATGATAATATTTAAGGCATAGCCAGCAAGATACCATCCGATCATTTTCTGGCTTAAATTTGTGGTTTGAACACTCCATATTTTGTAAAGTTGACATAATGCCGAAATACTATTTATTTTTATTATTAAAAATTTTTGTTCACTGGGTATTACCAATTTCAATTGTTTTTGTTTATTGTCAAAGAAAATTGCGAGTCGTAACATAGCGCTGGCTGATGGGCTTCATTGAATAGCTGTACTGAGGTACAGTTATTGGTGGCTACGTGCAAACAAGCTGAATCTGGGAATTCTCACTTCCCATGCGAAGGCAGATCCTAGAGGAAGTGAAGTAAAAACCTAAACGTGGCAATATAGACCTAGTGTCTCGCTTCACTTTTTATTTAACAATCCACTACAGATTGGACACATCACTGTATGTGTCAAAGGAAGAAGAAAAAAGTAAAATTGCAAACAGACTATTAAGATTTTGTTACTGTTATTTATTATTTTTGTTTTCTTTATTGCTTTGTTAGTTGTACCGAACGAAAATTTTGAGAAGTATTTTGTTGTTTTTATTTTGTTATTTATTTTAAATTACTTGGTAAACTTTGTCTATTTTTGCTTGGTTTAGTTTAAAAAACAAAAATTTGTTTTTTTATGAAAACAGAAAAATGAACGTATAAATTAAATTATTTAAACAGTAAGAATAACTTGTTAAACAGAAAAAAAATTATAAACGGAGCTCAAACTAAATACGTGTCACTCTCACGAGACAAATAAAATACGTCATCCGTTCTGAGGTCCTTCCCTCGACCGCTTTTGAAGAGTTGGAGTCTCTCCATGCTTCATACGCGAAAAAGTCTATCCTCATCTTTCTCCTGCTATGACTTCGGGTTAAATGACCCTTCCCATGAGTTCAATCGTACACTGTTCGATCACCATCATTGAACTTTTCAGTTGCCTCAACATTATTCTCCCCAAAATCCACTGTGTTCATTCTGCTGTTTACTTTTTTGGATGATCTTAAGTTGTTTGATTATTGAGGACCCATAACCATAGATTCACCCCTATTATGAATGAGAAGTGAAATGTTTGTTCCCATGAAAAGTCCATTCCCCTCGAAATGAAAATTACAAACGTAAAGTTCACGTGGAATTTTTGTTCCCTATTGCGGTTCAAAATAAGTTAATAATAAAATGTTTAGTATTGGGGCAATAATTTTGTTGCCGGAAGAAAAAACAATAAACATCGAAGTTTGCGGGATAGATTAAATCCTTTAGAGTTAACCGGTAGAGTGTAAGTGACTTTATTCAATAATTTTATTTCCATTTAAATAAATGTTTGTTTTAAATTTAAGCAGCTTTACAGGGTAAATAAAGCTGCGTTTAGATATAATATGGAAATAATCACTGATTTCCTGTCGTCTTCAATAACATCGAAAATTAAATACCTACATAATAAATACAGTTTCCCAGCACAAAAATTGAGTAAATAAAGCAAAAGAGAAAATTTTTCGTGGGAAAAAACATTCATGATAAGAGCATTTTTTTGACGTAAACATTTTTTGAAGAAATTATTCACGATTGGAACATCAGTGGAAAGGGAAATATTTCGAGGGAAAAAATATTCATGATAGGGGATACGGTGATTACTCCCTGTCAATTCACATGATGTTTAATTTGGATCTGGAGGACATTATAATAATCCTTTCCTTTTTCCCGAAACAATGGTTGATGCGGTAATCTCATTTCTATGTTTTGTTATAAGTGCTTTATCTAGAGACTTATCTGTCATTGTCCACTAGAGATTTATATCCACATGAACTAAAACAAGTATAAGTGCTATATTCGGCCGTGCCGAATCTTTTATACCCTTCACCATGGTGATTCTATTTATACAGACATGTACATCATTATCCATATTGTTGACTCTTTACTTAAATAAAGTCGTATGAGAAAAAGTCATTATTCATGAGTTAAAGAAATAGAAGCCAAATGAAAACAAATTCCGTTTGCTACAATTGTCGCCGTGTTGTCAGCTACTTAATGATATTGAAGACGACAGCTACATCGTAAACTCTGACATTGTTGTAGAAATACTTATTTTGCTTTTATAAAAATAAATAACTTTTTCAAAAATTTATAAATATTTCCTCCAATACTTTTTGTTTGTATATGAATTTGTAATTTACAATTTTGTGACATTTTCTTTTGTTGAATAAAATAGAAATTAGCCTAAGTTGACGACAGCCACAATGGCCGTGTAGCCATGTAGCTTTGCTGACTTCAAAATAATCGTTTTATTTTTGACAGTTTGTAGTCGGTATCCTGATGATGTCTATGTGTTTAATGCACCTAGGTTTTAAAACAGAGATCTATTTAAAAATCAAACGCATTTAAAAAATATGTTACTCTAAATACACACATACATACATATGTATATTCTTAATATTAAATATATGTTATGTTACAGTCATGATTTTCATTTTCATTTTCAAAGAAATATTGAAACTTTTGTTTTAATTTTTCGAAAATTGTGTGTAAAAATTTATTCGAAAATTTTTTGTAAAATTTAAAAAAAAAAATTTTCGAATATTTTTCTGTAAAATATCTTTTTGAAAATGCTTTGTAAATATTTTTGAAAAAAAAATTTAAAAATTTAAAAAAAAAAATTTTTTTTTAAATTTTATTGCAATTTTTTTGTTAAATTTAGGACCTTTCTGCAATCTATATTGAGGTAGAATGGTCAGACTAAAGCAAAAAGAAATCCTTACAAAAAAAATTTCCTCATATTGACACATGCTGCACCTATTTATCAGTGAGTACCCTGTGGGTCCATTGGCTACCTCTATGTGTATTGCTTTCTATTAAGGTCTCTAATACAAATCAAAGCAGAAAAACCCTACATATCTAAAAACAAAACAAAAATAGCCCCTCGCAGGGGGTTATTGATCCGCCGAGA
This sequence comes from Phasia obesa, assembly GCA_949628195.1. Taxonomy (NCBI): domain Eukaryota; kingdom Metazoa; phylum Arthropoda; class Insecta; order Diptera; family Tachinidae; genus Phasia; species Phasia obesa. Next base: position 79,786,120 of record OX451216.1, read on the forward strand.
TCTGTATGCACTCCTTGCGATCTACCTGTCGCAATCTAATATTTATTTGACAAAAAAGGCAAAACAGAATCATTAAAGCCGAAAAAAAAATAAAAAAAAGTGAAAAAATATAGGTGGGCGTGGTTTTTGGCCCGCAGCCTCCAAAGGAATAATCCGAAGTTGCTGAATTGCAATACTAAAATTTTCGAAACTATGCCTGACAGATTGGTGTACTTAAATTTTTTGTATCTCTTCTGGTGCCTTGGCAAATGACATTACAACACTAACACGGACAGACGGACAGACGGACATCGCTTAATCAACTTCTCTATGTATAAGGATCCAGAAAATATATACTTTATGGGGTCGGAAATGAATATTGTAGAAATTACACACGGAATGACAAACTAATATATACCCTTTCCACCTGTGGTGAAGGGTATAAAAAGCAACAAAAAAATAAATATATGTATATGTCGTCATTGGTGATGCAATATGAAAATTGAATTTTGCCACGCCCCTCCGCCCGAAGACCGAAAATAAAAAATCAGACTACACAGTGTCATCCGCCTGTATATTCTAAAGATTTCCTGAAAATTTCATCAAAATCGGCCTAGCCGTTTTGGAGTCCATACGTTACATTCATACACACATCCTGTTTTATATATATAGATATATATTTTCTCTAAAATGGAAGCTTTGCTTTCGAACTACCCAAAAGTAAAAATAATTATTCTAATACTTTACCTCAAACCATTGCATCATATGAATAAGGTGACCCCCATGACCACAGGCTAAACAAGCATTTGCAGCTCCTTTAACAGGTATGCAACATAAAGCACAGAATAGAACTGGCCGCTGACAAGAACTGCAAGCTGAAGTCCGTTTTGCTTTATTGCAACCAGAGCATTCTGTTACAAATTCAACACCTTGTGGTGGACATTTACTGAATGTTGTGTGTTTTAAAATCTAAAGAACAGAAATAATTCCAATTAACATCATTTGCCTTTACTAAAACTTCACAAACTTACCAAAGATCGAATGGTCAATAATTGCCAACCATACAATATTTCAGCATACAACTTTTTGAATTGGTCAAATAATGGTATACGAGAGCGGCGTATTAAAGAACAAGCATACAGCTCACTGGTAACATTCTTACTATCTACACAGTCCAGCGAATCGGACCACGAGTTGCTGCGCAATTGTTTGAGATAAAGGGAAGCACTGCAACCAGTGTCCTTTTGAGAGGTAGGTGAAGCATGTGTGTCTATAGGTAATACCGTATGATAAGGTGATGTATTTGGGGTAAGATTTGGTATTTTACTATGATAACTGGAATTTTTAGATGATGCCATAACATTGCTGCTATTCATGCCTGCCGATCCCACAACACACGAACCATTGCCGCCTATAACATTTATACCAAAAGGATGGAATAGACACGACAACATTACGGCAGTTTGCAAGTCGCCCACATTCGCAAAATGCATTATTAAAGCTTCCAAAAGGCTTTTCTTAAACGGATCTTCATTAGGAATCATTTCATATTTCACACCTTCGGTCTGTGGCACATTTGGTTTTGCTATCATTTCTGCCATAGTCCAGATGGGCAACAGATCATAACGGCCATAATTTTCGCATATTTGACGATTCTTACGGCATGTTGCAATGATATCACTCTTATCCAAAGAATATTCTTTGGCCATGTTGCGGCTAATATTGAGAAGCTTGTTGCATTCATATACGTGCACAATGGGCGTGGAGTGAGCTGGCTTTTGAATCGCACGATTTTTTGTATGCTTGGAACTCATGCGGTCATGCAAATAAAATGACGCGTTTGAGTCACGGTGGGTGTAAAGAACCGGTTGAGGACCCATTACATTTCCTAATAAACCCCCGCCATTTATGGCAGACAACGTACGAGGAGTTGTATTTTGATGCCTTAGTGTCAAACGTTTTGTATTGAGGATTTGCGCAAAACTGCACAAAATTCCAACTGGATTAAACGTAGCCGCTGATGTTCTCGGAAATGGTATGCAAGCGTCATGTAGAGCTCCACTTAACGCTCCTTCTAGACGAGGAGATTGTAAACGTAACTGTGACTTGTCGGATCCCCCACCAGACTACATAAAAATTTTAAAGTACTTTAATATTTTTAATTTAAACATGACAGTGGCAAATATTATCCAAACATTTAAGCATTTTTCGTTAACAAAATAAAACTAATATTCTAGACATCTTTACAAAATTAGACATGAATCAATACAGAATACGTAACAACGAAACAGGATAACGAACTGTAATAGAATATACGATGGAAAAAACCGATATCGAATCGTGCTTCGCAAGAATGGTGTGGCGCCCATTTCGCTGATTTCATATACATAATTTAAAAAATTGAAATGTTTATTTTTAATAAAGATTCATGTTTTTAGGGTTCCGTACCCGAGCGGTAAAAACGGGTTACTATTTTGTTATTTTCGCTACACTGTGTGTCCTTCTATAAGTACTTTCTATCTCTGGAAACGTAAATTTTCACAAAAGTTATTAACATATTAATATGGCCGTATCAAAACAAATAGTGAAAATTATAGGGTGTTCTGATAGTGAAGTTTTTTTGCACGTACACGGCCTTATTTCTTACCGTAAAGGGCAGACTTTTTATATTTACACATAATATGTAAAAATATTTTAGCTATATTTACAGGTATAAAAAAATAATTAGGAGGTTTATTAACCGTAATTAACCTAGTATTAACCGTAATTGGTAGCCTCTTAAAGTTTTAACAGAAGGTGTATTACCATGGCCACTATAACAATATTTCTTAAAAATTAAGGGGTATTATGATAGTGATTTTATTTTCATGCATATGGCGTCATTTTTTGAATTGTAAAAGACAGATATTTCATATTTACGTAGAATATGTGTAATTTTGCCCCGCATTAAAATAAATATAAAACGTAGAGATTAAAGAAATATATGTATAACCTTATGCTTAAACAAAAAGTAAAGAAAATAAATAAAATTTGAATTGTGCCCCATAGTACACGTGATTGTGACGTATTTGTGCTTATTTTTTGAGCCATATTAAGCAGATTCTTACAATTTTTAAAAGCAAACAATAAAAATATATTTATATGTTATGTTTCTCTTAATTTTATAATGTGGAGGCCCAAATTGAATCGCCCTTTACCAACCCATGTTTCTGTTTTGCAAACTAAGGTTTTCTTACCTTTTTCATAGCCGTAACTAGTGCTCTCAAGCACTGTTCCAAGCAAGTGCGGGACTTTTTTACGCGTGTCAAAGCATTTGTCTTTAGTACTTTCATCATAAGTCTAGTAAGATTTTCGTGTATTGTCGTTCCAGGGCAAAATGAGAATTCTGGACAAACATTGGGACTGGGATATTCTTTGGGAAATGTTGTTTGCAAAACAATTAAATGACCACCGGCCGATACATTAAAGATTGCATATCGTTTAATAGCATCCAGGACATCGACTTCGATGTGCGGCATATTGGTATTCAACAAAGAAAACTCATGATGTAACGAGCAAGTCGGTTGATCGGTCAGAGATCGTGCCACAGCATTTTCATCTTTGCGCTTATTTGCACTAGTATTCAATGATACCGCAGGTGGCGGTGATCTGGAAGTCACATTGTTTGATATATGCAACTCATCAATTGCTTCAACGGGCAAAGATGCTGCTACCGGCTGTGTGCTAAGCAAAGATGCTTTTTGAAACGATGAGGAATGCATGGGATGAAATTTGGTTGGTGTTTCCAATCTCATTTCTTGGTTCATGTCGTAATTTTCATTCAATTCATTTTCTGGTTCGCAGTGCTTTAGCATTTTATCGTCAATTTTCCAAACTCTTAAAGAACGATCGCGTGACCATGTAACCAGTTCCTTAAATTGGAAGATTGTTTTTACAATAAAAATTAAAAAATATACCACTACTACTCTTAAAAATTAATTACAATTTCTGTTTCATTAATACGATTAGGTCGCCAAGCAAAATCTAGTATAACATCTGTGTGACCCACAAACGAACATACGGGATCATTTTGTTTGCTATTACTCCATAGAAGCAAACTATTTTCGCCACGTCCTAAATGTGGTACAACTATACTGACTAAGCCATTGCCGATTGGCTGTCGTGCGAAATATGATCAAAGGTGTAATTAAAAAAAGAAAAGCAATAAATGTTAATATAATTAATTATTGACTCATCGATCAGGTTTTCCTAATACCGTATATCTCGCTCTCCATACTGGCGATGTCGTGGTTATTATTTTTTCTGCTCTCCTTGGATTATTTATATCAAAATATTTAACCGTTCCATCCTGACTGGCTGTGGCCAAGCAAGTTTCTCTGCGATGACTCCAATTAATTCCATGAACTCTAAAAAGTATTTTATGCAAAAATTACAAGACAACCAAAATAGTTATAATGGCTAGAAAGTTCTGTAATCTTTTTGATTTAAAGATTTAGTTACAGCTCATTAGGTAGTATAAGCTTTTACACCTTACAGTTTCAACAAATTTCTACTAACCGATTTAAATGTGCTGTAATATAGTGTATGGGACACGAACCTTTACGTATATCCCAGATTCGCAAGTCCCCATCATGAGCTGCTGCCAAGAGATTTCCGGAAACACGGTTAAATCCAACTTGAGTTGATCCGGCTTTAAAATATAAGTTAAATAGAAAAAATACGTATTTTGGTAAATACCAATTTCATTTTAATTGTAAGTTACAGCCCAGCCAGAAAAATAGTTCGACATCCATATGATATCTGACAGAAAAGTCTACAAAAAACTCAGAGTTCTGACCCAAAAATATATGAAGTGGTTGACACAAAATCTGACAGACATGTTGTGGGAAATTCTAAGTTTCTTGCCGATACTTTTGATAGAAATCTAACAGAATTCTAAACAAAAAGACATGATAAGTTTTGTTATAACATTCACATCGATTTCTGAAAGAATGTCTGATGAAATTCTTCGTTGTGAATGTGACAGACACGTCTGACAAAAATCCGTACGAAATATCTGAAAATAAAGTCAGAAATTTTTCAGAATTTTCTGATTCAGACAATAGGTGCGATCCCGTACTTTTTGGGAAAAGTTCAGTAAAATGAGAGAAAACAAAAATAAACTCTCTTAGATACAAAAATGCCCGAAAGTACGGGAACACAAAAAACCAACTTTGTATCCCAAAACGTGATGTCAAAGTGTTTTGCATGCATTCGCACACAATAAAAATTAAAAACACCAATATTTTGTATACGTGACTTTTTTTTCTAATCTTTTATGAAAAAAAACTTTTAAACAATAATTTTTGTGTGCATAAAAACATAAATTTTTATAATTTTGTTTGTTTATTTTCAAATATTTGATTGTTTTGTATTTTTACAATCAACCCAAAGAAAAAGTTTGGGCAAGAAGAAGAAGAATACATTATCTCAAAATGACTCTCTTTTACCCAATATTGCAGTACGGGAACAGTTTTCGGTATAATTGTGATCCCGATGACTCCCAATGTTGAGTACGGGATCGCACCTAATGTCGGAATATTTTGCTGGCTGGAAGTTAACACATGAACATATTTAAATGCCCATATTTATAATAAGAAAAACTTATTAGAACAACTTTTGTATGAAAAATTTGTTTAAAAATAGATTTCAAATTTATTTTATTTATTATGAATATGAGCAAAAGCCTTTTCATTACTTATGATAATTATAGCAATAATAATGCAGCGATAATAATGATAGTAATAATAATTTTCCCATAATTTTACACTTTGAAATACAAACAGTAAATTTATAATTCGTTTTTTTAATTGAATTTTTTGTATAATAAAAATAGGATTCAAATGGCTATAATATAACATCTATTAAAATATATAAACTTCTATTAATATTTATTCTCTTAATATTTATAAATAACTCTAGCTGAATCTCGAAGCGTTCATAAATAAGGTCCATAAAGTTTTCAATATTTCCTCTTTGTTTGTAGGTAGTTAACAACACTTACATTCGTACCCACATAAAGCAAAGAGCAAGAAGAAAAACAACAATATGCTATTCGCATAGATCACAATTCCACTCTTTTGTGATATTTCATCCTAAAGGTATCAACTAGCATGTGTCAAAATTTTGTCAAATAAATAGGAGAAATGATTACCATTGAATCTACTTTATAAATAGATAACAATACTGAAGACGGATGTAGTGATTCAGAAAATGCATTACACTTTGCTTTATTCCTTTATAATAAAGAACTTAAGCCTGAAAAATTATTAATTGATTTAGATATTTAACATTATTATTTTTGCCATAACGATAATAGTGACAATTGCATAGATAAAAGACCCGGGAACTGAATCCTAAAGTTAAATTTAGTTCTTGTGGTCTAACGTGTGGCCACGCGATGGTTCACAGTCGTTCAAAAACTTTATTTTGGAAATATTTTATTTATTTATTAAATGTTACAATACAATTACAAATTATATTCTAACTTATATTACTGAGCATAATAAGTGCCTAGTTACATTGTGCAACTTTTGTCGCTGCAATTCATCATTAGTAGGCGGCAGGGGAGAGAGGAATTAAAAAGTGTACACATATGCATGTAATCCTCTCGTAGTTTTAATTTTGAAGTTTAAAATGTAAACAAATATATACATCCATACAAATTGTAGCAATAAAAATTGCACGATATAAACACAAATGCAATATTAAAGAAGAAACGAGAAAGATTGCAGCGACAGAAGTTGCATTATGTAATTCGGCACTAACGAACACCTTCAATCGTTGTAGTGCAAAACCCTACAATCTTTGGTGGGAATCGAACCCTCAACTCCCAGACTAGAACACTTCCAACTAGCTTATCGGAACACTCTATTTTGGAAATAATTTGGTAGCTCTTGCACCACTTAATTACACAGAGATGTCTTCGAGTGGATTTGCAACCGAAACGTTTTCTAGTCAAAAGGGAGAACTGAATTTTATATCTCTTTATTTTTTAACGCGGTTCTAAAAATGTTTTAGTTTCGATAGTAATTGAATAATAAAATTGCTTATGTGTGTGGGTTGGTTTTCTTTTCTAGTTAAGGGACACATATTTTTTGAACTTAATTAGGAAGGATTGATTTGATTTGGACCTAATTGGGGTCCATGCTGAGTTTGTTTTTGACAGCCATTGAAAGCAGACAACCTCGGCAATTTGAGCGAAAATGAAAAAAAAAATACAATCGTTACATCAAGAATAGTCGATATGTTATTGGATGTTTGCATGATTATTTGTTAAAAACTAATCAAGACAATGCACGAATGCACCCGTGTATTTGCCTCTTTTACTACTTTTACAAATCTGTGCGTTTGTTCAATGGTCTAAATCCAAATGCATTAAAATTATTATAAAAAACACATCAATTTACAATATTTAAAATAGAATTGAAAATGAAAAAAATACAATTTTTGAATAAATAGCTCTAGTTGCATCTGCTGGGTCTTATATGGCGTTCACACTACTAAAATATAACGTGTTTAAGCGAGTTGTTTAACAAACTAAACCAAAGTGTTCACACTACAATTATCGTGTTTTAGTTTGACATTTATTCAGCTGATCACACAGCTGGTAGAGAAAATAAAGTACCGTACTTAAAAAAATGGATAAAAAACAAGTAGTGGAATTAATGGGATATTATTTAAATTATATAAACGATGCAGTAATAAACATTGATGAGCTATTTAGAAAAGAAAAAGATAACAGGCGGCGTTCTGCCTTAATTAAAAATATTTTAAGTTTGAGAATGGAGCAACTGCAACTCTTATTAATGTTGGCTAACAAAAATGCAAAAAAATAACTAAACGCACCTCAAGATTATATCCGAACTCTGACTTTGAAGTGTTGCGAAAACATCTCATTTTGAAGTGTTTTCAAAACACGCCAATGTATGGGAAAACATCTCAAAAATAACTTGTTTTGCACTTAAACACTTCAAAACTGCTTAAACACCTAAGTGTGAACGCCATATTAAATAAAAACACATACTCTGGAAAGCTGTATTACCAGATTATATTGATATTATTAGGGAAGCTGAAATATCCCCATTATGTGATGAAATTTTAGCAATTGGTTGCAGAATGGGATCAAAGGATTTGATTCTCTTAACCAGGAGGATTTAGAAGAATTATTTAGAGATTTGCCATTAGCTGACGATTTTTGGGCATGATGCGTCTCTTACAAGGACAGTTTGATAAGTCGGTGAGTTTTTGTGTTTGCAACTTCCGATGCAACAATGTTCCCTCTCGTTAACAGTTATCTTTACTGACGAATTTTGGACAATGTACGCTTGGCTTGTAATTGAATGAATATTTTCTTAATTAGAGGGTATAAAATACCCTCGTTGAAAACAACTTCTTCAACAGTTTTAGCTCTTAAAAAATATGTATACTAATTGTACTTTCTTTCAACAAAAATTTTATTGTAGCCAAAACTCCAATAGGAAATTTTTTGCAAACTGAAATAAAAAACCGTTTACAATTCATGGGAAATTTTTACAGTTGCATAAATTTGCAATATCAAATGCTCGAGATTATGAATTGGGCTATTGTAATAGTTAGCCTAGTTATTGAATATCTATTAGACAATTCTTGCACAGTTTTGCCAAACGCGAGATTATAATAAACCAATTGAATCAGATCAGTCGATGTTATTTTACAAGATATTTTAATTCTCGTTAATTTTCCGATTTTAACACGTTTTTTTTGGAACTATAAATAAATTCAATAAAACATATCATTGGTTGCTCGACTTTCGAAAAAAATTATGGTTGACCAATAAAATAACAACAAGTACAAAAATTGTAAAAACAATTTCTTGACAACTTAATTTTGGTGTTTCTTTTCTTTTTCTTCCTTTTCTTAATTATAATTGCGGTTTTTTTCTATTTTGTTGTTGTTTGTTAGTAATATATAGATAAAATGGAATTGATAAAAACATTAATTTAAACATTAAAAAGACACTATGCCTTTATGATAAAAGCCAAAAACAAAGCATTTTTCATTATGTAAAAAGAATTCCTTGACAGACTGTATGGGCTTGTTCGGAAATGCATCACTGCGCTGCATCTGATGCTCAGTACGCTCGGAAATGCATCAGTTTGCATCACTGCAAATGTCGTGTGTTCTAAAATGCATCACTGAAATAGATGATGCACAAACAACGTAAGAGTTCGATTAGATATGGAAGAGTTTAATTTAATTTTTGCTTTCATCTAAATCAAGAAATACAATTATTATTAAATTCCCAATTTGTATTGTTTAAGCATTCGAAAATTTAAACAAATGTTAATTAATTTTTTTGCGCATCAAGTAAGTATCGGCATCAGCTCTTTTGCATCGGCATCGGAAATCACACATGCGCATCAGATGCAGTGCAGTGATGCATTTCTGATCAAGCCCTACATACTTTGTGAAATGCTATTTTGCATTTTTAATTTTTTTTATTAGAAACAAGGCGAATTTATATAATTATTTATATAATTATTCTTAGTCATATCCCTGATGATGTTACTCGATGTTGTAGCGAAATATTGGCAATAAAGAATTAGTTTTTACACTACATTTTGACCTCGAGCTCGAAGAATATTTACTCTTATTTGTAACCCAAAAAGGTCGAATAAATAACTGATATACATATATTACATACAAAAATATCTACAAGTAAAACTGCTATATTAGGCCGTGCCGAATCTTCTATACCCTTCACCATGGTGATTCTATTTATACAGACATGTACAGCATTATCCATATTGTTTACTCTTTACTTAAATAAAGTCGTATGAGAAAAAATCATTATTCATGAGTTAAAGAAATAGAAGCCAAATGAAAACAAATTCCGTTTGCTACAATTGTCGCCGTGTTGTCAGCTACTTAATGATATTGAAGACGACAGCTACATCGTAAACTCTATAAAAATAAATAACTTTTTCAAAAAATTATAAATATTTCCTCCAACACTTTTTGTTTGTATATGAATTTGTAATTTACAATTTTGTGGCATTTTCTCTTGTTGAATAAAATAGAAATTAGCGTAAGTTGACGACAGCCACAACCGTGGCCGTGTAAATATCAAATAATCTTTTTATTTTTGACAGTTTGTAGACGGTATCCTGATGATGTCTATGTGTTTAATGTACATAGGTTTTAAAACAGAGATCTATATAAAAATCAAACGCATTTAAAAAATATGTTACTCTAAATACACACATACATACATATGTATATTCTTAATATTATTAATATCGTTTGTTTTTTTTTCTGTAAAATATCTTTTTAAAAATGCTTTGTAAATATTTTTGAAAAATTTTAAAATTTTTAAAAAAAAAAAAATTTTTATATTTTTTTTTTAATTTTATTGATTTTTTGTTAAATTTAGGACCTTTCTGCAATCTATATTGAGGTAGAATGGTCAGACTAAAGCAAAAAGAAATCCTTAAAAAAAAATTTCCTCATATTGACACATGGGGGGTCCTTTTAACTGCTCCTATTTATCAGTGGGTACCCTGTGGGTCCATTGGCTACCTCTATGTGTATTGCTTTCTATTAAGGTCTCTAATACAAATCAAAGCAGAAAAACCCTACATATCTAAAAACAAACAAAAATCGCCCCTCGCAGGGGGTTATTGATCCCCCCACTGTATGCAGTCCTTGCGATCTACCTGTCGCAGTCTAATATTTATTTGATAAAAAAAGATAAAACATAATCATTAAAGCCCAAAAAAAATTAAAAAAAAACGTGAAAAAATATAGGTGGGCGTGGTTTTTGGCCCGCAGCCTCCAAAGAATTGATCCGATGTTGCTGAATTGCAATACCAAAATTTTCGAAACTATGCCTGACAGATTGGTGTGCTTAAATTTTTTGTATCTCTTCTGGTGCCTTGGAAAATGATATTACAACACTAACACGGACAGACGGACATCGCTTAATCAACTTCTCTATGTATAAGGATCCTGAAAATACATACTTTATGGGGTCGGAAATGCATATTGTAGAAATTACACACGGAATGACAAACTTATATGTATCTACCCTTTCTACCTGTGGTGAAGGGTATAAAAAGAATCCAAACATCAGATCCAACCTAAATAAATATAAATCAGCGAGAAATAAAACACTAAAATTAAAATCAACAATTACGGCCCCTATTACGGTTTACAACTCAACTCTACTTCAATAGAAATTTTACAAATTTGTATTATCAATTACAACTCAACTTGTCAAAAATTTTTAAGTTGAATTTAAATTGTGTTACAACTCTGTTGTAGTTTGACCGTTTACAATCCTGTGTTAGTTCGGTTAACAAAAGTTTAAAAAATTACAACTCATCAGTAGCAGTTGTTTCAAATTACAACTCATCAGTAGCAGTTGTCTTTCAAGTTGTCTTTTAGACAACTCAACTGAGTTGAGTTGTAATCCGTAATAGGGGCATACATTTCTAGTACGTTGCAGAAGAACAAGTATTATACCAACATTTATTAAAAACTCCACCAAAAACATTTTCATTTGAATCAAACGAATTCGTAGAGTCTTCTGACAAACACATACAAAATTTTCGTAACAGAATTTTAAATTTATTATTAAGACATAAAAATAAAATTCTCAAAATCCAAGAAAAAGAAAAAGCAAATTTTAACAAACTAATAAATGAACTTTTGAACGAAACAGATTCCTCCAATTTATGGGAAAGTGGAAAGATTATTTCTGATGCGATAAGTACGAAGATTAAAAATACTCATATAAAAAATTAAATGGATTATTAAAATTACAAGAAAAGGAACTGAATGTAAAACACAATAAAAATTGGTTTGTCAACAAAACTACTACGTATATTCCAAATGAAGTTCAATGGATACTTTCTCTTGGAAAAAAAACATGCATTACCTGTAGAAAAGAATGAGTTTCCTATGCTAAAATTTGTAACTGATGGAGAAGATCAGACCATACCAGATAAGGAAGAACAAGAAGTAGCAAGGACCAAATTCTCAACCATAGTAGACAACCACATAAACAAAAGGCTGTTAAATAATAGAGACAAATTCACGCTTAATATTATGAAGAGGGCGGATAAATTCCTACAACAGAACAGAAATATCCTTATTTTGGACGCTGACAAGGGAAACGTGACAGTAGCATTTGAGAAAGAGGATTACGAATTTAAAATGCGAACAATAATAGGGGACATTATGACGTATAGGAGAATTAATAAAGATCCAACCAGCTCCTTACAGAAAACTAATAATGAATTGGTGGAAGAACTGTACAAAAATAAATTTATTGTAGACAGCGAAAAGAGAAAACTTAACACTGACGTGGCTTACGCACCGAGAATTTATTGTCTTCCTAAAATCCATAAGGAAGGCTGTCCCCTTAGACCGATAGTTTCATGTATAAATGCTTCATTGAATGGACTATGCAAATATATAATGAACATTTTAAAAGAATTACCAAGAAATCCAAATATAATGTCAAAGACTCTTCAGATTTCAAGGAAAAAATTAAAAATTTCACAATTAGTGCTGATGAAAAACTTGTGTCCATTGATGTAGTTTCCCTTTTTCCAAGCATTCCAGTGGATTTGGCAATTAAATTAATAGAAGATAAATGGAGTGAAATTTCCGAATATACTAAGATGAATAAAACTTTATTTCTTCGCATCTCAAAATTTTGTATCAAAGATAACCGCTATTTTAAATATAATGATAAAATTTATACCCAAAGAAAAGGTCTTCCCATGGGATCACCAGCGTCACCAATAATTGCAGACATTGTAATGGAAAAGTTGATTGACACGTGTGTAGAAAAACTCGAAAACAAACCAAAAATAATTACAAAATACGAAGATGACTTATTTAGCATCGTATCTGAAAGATATTATATTATATGTACTTTGGAAACATTTAATAATTTTCATCCCAGCATAAAATTTACAGTTGAAAAAGAGTCAGAATCCAAACTTCCATATTTGGATCTACTTATAATAAGGGACGGAGAATCTATTAAGATAGACTGGTATCAAAAACCAACTGCTTCGGGTCGGATCAATAATTATTTTTCAAAACATCCGAAGAATATGATTATAAATACTGCCTGTAACCTAATTAGGCGAGTTATAAACATTTGTGATAAGGAGTTTCACCACGATAATTTATGCAAAATAAGAAACATTTTAAAATCAAATAATTTCCCTTCAAAGCTTATTGACAACTTAATTTCTAAATATAGGGTGAATAAATTAAAAACGAAGGAATCAAACCAAAAAAATAGCTTCAAGTCAACATTGTACATTCCAGACATATCAGAAAGATTTGCCAATTCAAAACTTTTTGATTCAAAAAACTATAAAATAGCGTATAAAACATTTAATAATATAGGAAAAATCTTCAGCAAAACAAAAGATAAAATTGACAAATTTGAAAGATCTAATGTTGTGTATAAAATACCGTGCAATGGAAATGGGATAGAGAAATGTGAAATGGTTTATGTAGGAACAACTAAAAATAAATTAAAAACTAGATTATCGGGACATAAAACTGATCTGCGATCTCGCAATAATAATACTAAAAAACAGCATTAACGGCCCATTGTGCGTTTTTGAATCACTCTCCAGATTTCGACAATACCAAAATATTAACAACAGAGAATAATTACAAACGCCGCTTCATATTAGAGCAGTGATGCACATTTAGTGAAACAATTGTTAGTAAGCTCCACCTATTCTCTTTAGTTTAGTCGTTCAACAGACGTTGTTGAATGCACATGTTAGCGGATGCCTATGAATCTTTTTTAAATTTTTTTTTTCAGTTACAGTGGTCAATATAAGTAAACATGGAATTAAAAAATTATTTTATGATGAACAATGCTTTTGGAAATGTTGAATGTCTTTTATGTCATCAAACATTTAAAAGCTATAGAGAAAATGTTATTAAAAGGCATTATGCTTCTTTTTATTCTAACATAAATAAATATACTGATGACCAGAAAAAAGAGCGGAGGCGATGCATATAGGGGTATTTTGCCAATCTAGCCGGACATTACTTTTTTTAGATTATATTGGCTCTAAAAATTTACTGAGTGCCCCTAGGTTAATGAAACTTTGCAGAAAAATCTGTTATGGTCATAGGCTGTCAAAGCTAGAAAATAGGAAAATCGGACCAAGGAGAAAAAATTTTCCCTTGGAAGAACTAATCCTACCTCTGAAAAATGCAAGTTTTTTTTAATTTTCCCGTCATTTTGTTTAGCAATTACAACTTTTAAGGTCAAAGAATGTTCAAAAACTTAAAGTTGGACTCAAGAGATTCTTAAATGCCATTTTTAGCCCCACTCCTTTTGTGGGCAGTAAAATAAAAAATTATTTGAAAAAATAATGCAATTATTCAAATAAATAGATTTTATACTTCTTAAAACCATAAAAATTTATTTTTATGGGCATTTAAATTTTTATGGGCAGGAGGAGGTATTCCTCCAATCCCACACCCAAAACGTCCCTGTGAAAAAAATTTTTTTTTTATTTTTTTGCCAATTTCCTAGAAATATTTATTTTTAGTATGATTGTAACGATAAATTTCATTTAAAATTATAACAATTAATTTATTTAAAACAACTTCTCCTTTGCACTAAGATGATGATTAGTGCCATGGTTCCTCTTCGTCTGATTCTTCAAAGACCTCTTCCGAATCTGAATCCTCTTCAGCGTTAAGTGCTGGTGGAACCTTGAAAGAAATTGCTTCTTTCGTAAAAGGTAATGACCTTTTTTTTGGAGTGGGTCTTATACTAGTAATTAGTGGGTCAGAACTTAGCAAAAGCCTATTAATAATATCTAAGTTACACTGAACCCTTGAAAACTTTCTAGCAAAATTCAGCCTTTAAAGCCGGAAATGCTTGTTTCGTGCCTCAGCCGCTTCTTCTGATAACAGCCCAATAGGCAACAATGCCTCATTCATAACATTTGCACCATGTATTAAAATCCAGAAATAACGTCATTTACAACGCAGCTGCGCAGGTTGTAAGCTGTGGGGGTGGGTAAAATTACTGTTTTACGCTTTTGCTCGCTTTTTATAGGTAATAACAGTGTTAGATGCAATGATTTAAATAAAAACATCTACCTTCGTTATGAAAAACCAAAACATTTTATGAATACAAAAAGGTTTCTTACTCTTATTTGCCTATGAAAGATAAGAAAAAACAGAAAAAGGTTTAATTTTTAAAAAAATCGTAAAAAAATGGCGCAAATATGTGCAAGGTTTTTTTTACAGTATAAAAGTAGAGATCGTAAATTTTGTAGTGATATATAACATTTTAAGGATCGCGATGGAGATCACTCTTAAAAAGCTTTTCACTTTTTTTTTGACAAAAAATTTTACAAAAAAAATCTTTTTTTAATTTTGAACGAAATTTTTTATCATTAAAATTAAAAAAAAAATTCTAAAAATTAACATAAGTAGCTACTAATAAACCCTTTCACAGAAAAAAAAAATCAATACAATATCTTAATTCGTTTAGCCACCAAAATATATATTGCAAACCTCTCAAAATCGTTTAAAGTCAATAAAAACGTATGCGATTTACTCAACTTTCCTGATTTTAACAGTGTCCCAAAACGACAAATCTCAAGCAAAAGCCTTGAAAATTCACTATACGATGCAGAATTTTGTTTTTTTTTTACATTTGAATTTTTACATTTCTCAAAATTAATTGTTTACCTAATGTCCGGCTAGATTGGCAAAATACCCCTCTGTGCGATGGATAGAATTGGAAGAAAACAATGAAAATGAAAAAGAGGAACAATTTCAAGCATGGTGGTTTTAAATATTGTCAAGCAAGGAAGACCTTTTACTGATGAAATTTTTATTAAAGAATTATTAAGTAAAATTTTTCTGCAACTTAATTGTACATTTGTGCAATCAATCAGTGCCTTTGTCCCGAATGACTATTGCACGGAGAACGGCTCAATTGGGGGCATCAGTAGAGTTGGCTATTAAGGAAAAACTCAGCCAATGTGAATTTTATTCTCTTTGCTTGGATGAGAGCACTGACATAAACGATTTGTCTGAGCTTATGATTTGTGTTCGTTGTTTAGATGAAGAATACAAAGTTTGCGAAACAATGTTTTCACTGGAAACTTTTTACGGCAATGTTACGGGTAAATTATTATTTGATGTTGTACACGATTTAGCATTTTTGTTAGATACCACTGGTTTACTTAATGATTTTAATTTAGAATTACAGGCCAAGGAAAATAATATATTCGATTTGCCCATAAAATTTTCATTTTCAATTTCAAAACTAAATTATATTTGTTGTTATCACAAATTAAGTTAGGAAATTTCAGAGATTTTCCGAAAACTTCCCTAATTATGAACCAGCAGAGAAAGGTTAGAACCCTTGATTATATTATGATATTTGAAACCCTTTTTTTAATTTTAGAGATAAGTTTCAAGACATAAATAATATAAAACCACTTCTTGAACTTTTTGAGAACCCATTTAATGTTGACATTAGTAAATATGAATACAAAATACAAATAGAACTTATTATATTACGTAGCGAGTTAAAAGCTCTACCGGAAATAGACAGGGTTCACTTAGAATGTTACGCGCCAAAGGGTTTGGATAAGATTCAAGCATCTTTAGAGACGTTACTGCATTTTCCGCTATTTCCGCTTTGACAACTGGCATGTTTAGGTCTTTGTGGATGTTCGAGTTTTTTATATACCCGGGAGCAACTGTAATCATACGTAGATTCTTATTTTGGTGTCTTTGAATTTTTTCTACATTGCTAGCTGAGCCAGTGCCCCATAATTGAATCCCATAACACCAAATTGGTTTGAGGATCTACTTGTACAGTAAAAGTTTACAATGTAAACTCAGGGTAGAGTTTCTGCCAATAAGCCAATTTAGTTGTACTGTTTTTAATTTAATTTGTGTTAACTTGAAATCTATATGGCTTTTCCAAGATCAAGATGTATACCCAGGTATTTAACGTCTCAAAGCTTCGGTATTATTTGGTTATTTATGCGAATAGGAGAACAAGAGTACCTACATAGTGTGACCTTTATTCTCCATTTTTCCAAATTGAGTATGTGGTCTTGTAAAAGTTGTGACGCTACTTGGGCGTTTTCATGAAAGCTGTGTCATACGCAAATTTTGATGTGTGGACTCGGGTGCTAATTGGCATATCTGATGTGTACAGTAAATATAAAATTGGTCCCAAAATACCTTGGGAACTCCGGCTTCAATGAGGCCGTGGCGAGCTTAAAAAATCAGCTTCTTTTAGTAAATACTTGCGATTAGTTAAATAATTATGTAAGAGCTTATAGAAGTTTTTGGGAAAGTTAAGCTTTAACTTATAATGGGTGATTTTTTTGAGGTTAGGATTTTCATGCATTAGTATTTGACAGATCACGTAAGATTTCAGACATGGTGCCAAAGAGAAAGATGCTCAGTATGCTTTGACATTTCATCATGAATAGACTTACTAACGAGCAACGCTTGCAAATCATTGAATTTTATTACCAAAATCAGTGTTCGGTTCGAAATGTGTTTTATCGACAAATTTTGTTCAGCGATGAGGCTCATTTCTGGTTGAATGGCTACGTAAATAAGCAAAATTGCCGCATTTGGAGTGAAGAGCAACCAGAAGCCGTTCAAGAACTGCCCATGCATCCCGAAAAATGCACTGTTTGGTGTGGTTTGTACGCTGGTGGAATCATTGGACCGTATTTTTTCAAAGATGCTGTTGGACGCAACGTTACGGTGAATGGCGATCGCTATCGTTCGATGCTAACAAACTTTTTGTTGCCAAAAATGGAACAACTGAACTTGGTTGACATGTGGTTTCAACAAGATGGCGCTACATGCCACACAGCTCGCGATTCTATGGCCATTTTGAGGGAAAACTTCGGAGAACAATTCATCTCAAGAAATGGACCGGTAAGTTGGCCACCAAGATCATGCGATTTGACGCCTTTAGACTATTTTTTGTGGGGCTACGTCAAGTCTAAAGTCTACAGAAATAAGCCAGCAACTATTCCAGCTTTGGAAGACAACATTTCCGACGAAATTCGGGCTATTCCGGCCGAAATGCTCGAAAAAGTTGCCCAAAATTGGACTTTCCGAATGGACCACCTAAGACGCAGCCGCGGTCAACATTATCTTATCTTATCTTCAAAAAGTAAATGTCATGGACCAATCTAACGTTTCAAATAAAGAACCGATGAGATTTTGCAAATTTTATGCATTTTTTTTTAAAAAAAGTTCGCAAGCTCTTAAAAAATCACTCGTTATATTAGGCCTTCGTGCAAAACCTTATCGAATGCTTGAAAAACGTCGATAAAAAGCGCAAAACAGTTTTTTTCTAATGTATTTTTAATTACATTTACTAATCTGTGTGCTTGTTGGATTACACAATGTTGTTTTCTGAAGCCGAATTGATGGTTTGGAATACATCCTTTCGCGCTAAGAATTGGATTCAGCTTTGTTACTAATATTCTGCTTGCAGCAGTATGATTCTACTTTTATGTGGTCTTTTCCTGGCTTAGGAATCATAGTAATCAAAGAGACCTTTCACTCTGTGGGAAAGTACTGAAGTCGTAAGATGGCATTAAAAACGAATTCTGCGAGCTATACGGGGCAACTCAAATAACATCTTGTTACTTGTTTTATCAACCCCAGTGACTGTTTTTAAATCAGTTATTGCCCTTTCAATATCGTTAAATTCAAATATTAGGGGTATGTCGGTACTAGTCTCTACTGGTGCCAACTCAGTGGCACCAGTGGAAACCTTTTTCAAATGTCCAACAAATAAATTGCCTATTTCGGTATTATTTCTGGCCCAGTATCCACTAGAAGTTTACAAGGGAGGCTTACGTACGACTAATATTTTAAGGTTTCTACTTGCACGCTATAATGAATAATCTGATTGTGCAGTTGCGTCGAGGTCTTCCAAGTAATTCGAATTTCTAGTATCAATCTTTAACTCTGGATTTGAGTTGAGAAGATCTGTGCCAATCTCTTCGATTTTTTCTTTTTTCAGCCAAGACCCGCTCGACATCTACAGAATAATGTTGCATGTTGGGCAGCAGATTTTGAAAAAGTGTCAAACAAAACACGACCTTTTGGAGTAACTACTCTTGTTCCCCAAAACGTATGTTTAGCGTTGTAATCGCCTGATGCTATGAACCAGGGACCTAGTGATTTGTAGAAGTCGTTATATTGACTCTCTGATATTTAAAATCTATGAGGTGATTAAATTGATGAAATAACTAAGTTTTGATGAAATTCTTTAAAGCAGATATTTGTTGCTTGAAGGTAGTCCTCACAAAAATCTATCAGTAAATAATGTTTAATTCGAGCCTTTATTAGTATTGCTGAACCACCACATGCTATGCCACAGGGCTCTTTAGTGTCATATAATATGTAACCGTTAATATTAAAAAAGCTGTTTGCTGTTAAGTGTATCTCTGTCACTGGCATGAAATCAATTTGTTGGTTTTTAAGGAAGTATTCGAGTTAATTTTTGTGTTGGTGTAAGCCGTTTGCGTTCCAGAAATATATTTTTAAACATTTCATGATTTGATAAGTACTGCTTACACATCATAGATTGCATTTTTATTTCTTGTATCGTGTGACCTATAGAACTCATAAAGCTGTTTAACGACTGCACTAAAGTCCCAATAGTTGCTTTCAGACGACGAAAGTTATCAGATGGAATTTGTTATTTCTGTTCCGGGTCCAAAATTGGATTTGCATTAGTTGCAGGTGGCGCCTTATATATTAGTGTACGATTTGTTTTTAAAATCTCAGCGTATGAAACGTGTCGAGTGGTTGGCCGAGACAATTGTGGATAATTTTCATTTGAAACATATTTGACGGCTTGGGACTGTATGTTTTGTGTTGTTTCTTGATTTATCGCAGTGAGCTGTATTATGTAGCTCACCACTCACAACGCAAACTAGAAGTAGCTTACAATAAGCGCTGGTATTACCAAACTCTTAGCAGTTTAAACACTGGACGGGTCCTAATCATTTATGCGGTTCCTTTACGGTGATTTTGCGGTGTAGTAGATATCTAAGACTATAAATTAAGTGCGTTTCGTTTTTTTTTTTTTCAGCCTGATATCTTCAGCTTTCAATGTTTTGTTTCGTTAATTTTGTCACGCTTAATGGAAATCACATAAAACGAGTTTTCATCAATCAAAGAAATTAAAGTTTTTACCAGCTCATCTGAGTTTTTCTGTCTCAAATATATTGGAGGCGGTTTGAATGACAACATTTGCTTCACTGTTCAAGATTGGAAAACGGGTTTCTGAACGTATGCTATTATTTTCCTCATCTTTAGGCATTAATGCTTCTTGAGCAGATTTTGGGCTTCGTCTGTGTTTCAACACAGTGACGATTTCCACCCAAGTCTTAAATTTTTGGCATTAGCTGAATTCGTTTTTGTCATACTGTTTTCAGTAGTCGACATTGACTTATTATCATTAATTTTATTGTCACTACTTGACAACAACAAGGGTGAGCATGAACGTGTTCGAAAAACTGGCGTACGAGTTAAACACAAGTTGTCATTAGTTTTTTTGTTTTTATATTGTTCACTATTTACATTTGTTATATTTATATTAGATAGACTCATAAGTTAAGCCCTCCTCCTACTGTTGTTTTCGTTATATTTCAAAAGCAATAATGCCGTTGTAAAAAGGAAAAAATTATAAACAACTTTGTTGTATTGTAAGTTTTATTGTTTTTGTTCTTACAATGTTTTTGTTTTGTCTATTGCGAGCTTAAAAAACAACGACCGTTCTTTTCAACGAATAAACTAAAAGTGAATAGCTTTACGACTCCTAGCCTTTTCTTATTGAGTACAACATACCAATGGGGTTATGTTTATTTAAGTAAATATGACAAGATAAGATTAGTATTAAATTAAGTAAAAGCGCCTTTCCCGAGATTAGCAGATCACATATACATTTAAAATTTATTTTATAAAAAAAGGTATAATTTCACTAAAGTTTCTTTGTAAAGTATGGCAGACCTACATGGTGGTCAACGGAAATAGCGGAATCTCGTAAGATCTGCCGCAAACTTTTCAACGAGGCTAAGAGGACAGGGAACTGGTCACTCTACAAATCCTCTGTGAACAAATTTAAGAATCAAGTTAGAAGTGCAAAACGTGAATCCTGGAAAGACTTCTGCAGTGGCATTGAAAGTTTTTCTGAGGCTAGCAGATTGCGCAAAGTACTTGCCAAACAAGCGTCAATTCCTGGATATATTCAGAAATCAGACGGCAATTGGACCTCCAGTGCACAGGAGTCACTGGAAGTCCTGATGGACACCCACTTCCCGGGATGTCGATCAACCTCGGGAGTACAATACAGTTCTACCCATACAAGCCGGACACTGCACGCCGTGAACATAGACACGGATAGGTTGCACTGGGCGATCAAAAGCTTCCATCCTTATAAGTCTCCGGGCCCGGATGGTATAATTCCTGCCGATCTACAAAACAACCTAGATCTGGTGACAACTTGGCTCCTACCGTTATATAGAGCCTGTTTATCATTGTCCTATATCCCGGACCAATGGACTAAATGCAATGTGATATTTATTCCCAAAGGAGGGAAATCATCACACACGAAAGCAAAGGATTTTAGGCCAATCAGTCTAACATCCTTTTTGCTCAAAACGCTGGAGAGACTTATCGACATTCATTTGAGAATGACAATCGACAGGAATCTCCTTTCGCCATCCCAACACGCTTATACGAAGGGCAAATTTGTTGAGACAGCATTACACTCGCTCGTGGGACATATTGAGAAGTCGCTAGAGCTTAAAAACTACACAATGGTAGCCTTCATGGATATTGAGGGAGCCTTCAATAACATCGAACCGTTGGCAATAACCCGATCTCTAAGAGAACTGGGGATTGACCAATCGATCATCAGGTTCATTACGAACCTGCTAAGTAACAGGACGATAACGTCTACATTTGGCTCAGCGAGCATTTCCAAAACAGCGGGAAGGGGCACACCATAAGGTGGAGTATTGTCCCCACTATTATGGAATATAGCAATCAATAAGTTGCTCAAAGATCTGGACTCGATGAATTTTAAAACTGTCGCATACGCAGACGATGTAGCGGTGGCAGTATCTGGTGTCCATATTGATATTATCACACAAAGATTAGAGGCGGCACTCAAGATGATCTGCACCTGGACAGAACAGTGTGGACTGAGTGTAAACCCAGCCAAAACTGAACTTGTACTATTCTCAAGAAAATACAAGCTCCCACCCTTCAGGCTACCCGTATTGAGGGGAATACCACTAACTCTAGCACATAGTGCAAAGTATCTTGGCATAATCTTAGACAGTAAACTATCCTGGAAAATGAACATCCAGGCTAGAGCGTCTAAAGCCATCACAGCAATATATGTGTGTAAAAAAGCCATAGGCAAGACTTGGGGAATGAACCCGAGAATTGCGAACTGGCTATTTGAAGCGGTAATCAAACCGACCTTATTCTATGGAATCATCGTCTGGTGGAAAGCACTAGATACTAGGGCAAATATCTCTATTATAGAGAAAGTATTGCGTAATATGGCGATCCTAATAACAGGAGCTATTAGGTCAACGCCGACGAAGGCACTTTTTGCTATGCTAAACTGGCTACCAGTTGACCAGCTAGCCACTAAGAACGGCCATTAGACTGAATGTCACAGGTGCATGGAACCATAGACTGTGGGGCCATGCCAGTATCCTGGGAATCACGAATATTATCCCCGGACTCATAGACTACTGCATCCCAAAACCCTTCTTCATGCGAAACTTCGATTTCGACATGACGGAGGGCCACCCACCACCCCCTGGCTCACTCTGCGTGTTCACAGATGGCTCCAAAAGGGAGGTGGGAGTTGGAGGTGGGGTCTATATAGAGGAATTTGGAATCAAGATGTGTTTCAGACTCCCAAATGAATGTAATGTTCTACAAGCAGAAATATCTGCTATCAAAAAAGCGGCAAACTGGCTAAGGTATCACAGAATATCGAATAGGGATATCTGGTTTTGTACCGACAGTAAAGCTGCCATTATGTCCCTAAAAGGTGTGTTCAGCACATCAAATCTCGTCCTGGAATGCCGGACATCCTTAAATGCGATGGCGGAAAATTCAACGGTCACCCTTAAATGGGTGCGGGGACATGGGACTACCTCAGGCAACAATGTTGCTGACGAAATAGCAAAGAAGGGAACTCTGCTTCATGATGGCGCCATTGACGTCTATTGTGGCATACCCCTCTCTGCATGCGGGCAACGAATAAACCGTGCTCTTTATGACCTGGCCCAGGCCAGATGGTCCGATGAGTCTACTTGTCTGACGGCAAGGACAATCTGGCCCTTACTAGATCAGAAGAGGACGGATTCATTACTTCGGATGCCGAAAACACAACTGCGTGACTTTATATCTACGGTCACTGGGCATTGTCTATTCGGAGCCCATGCAAGAAGAATGGGCCTCCCTTACAACGACTTTTGCAGAAGCTGCCAAGATGAGGAAGAGGAGGAAACGGTCGTTCACCTCCTCTGCCTATGCCCTGCACTGGAATACCAACGACTTCAAAATCTTGGACAACGATATTTCGGGAGCCTAACTTGTGTTTCACTTCTGGAACCAAGAAGAATAAACTCTTTTCTGAGGAGCTGCGGCTGGTTCTCCAACCCACTCCCACTCGGCGAGGCATGAAAACGCTTGTTTGCTGTCTCGGCCAATATGCTATCTTACACTATATTTTTCTTAAATTATCTCTCTCTTTTCTTTACACCCCCCCAATCTTACTCTTACTTTTATTTCTTCCTCTCCGCAGGTAACACAAAGGGACCAATACGTGGACCCAAGTGAGCTGTATACTACAGCTGCCTGCTTAACCTAACCTAACCTATGGCAAAGCTTGACTACTTTATGGCGGAATGAGGTATCATTGGAATGGTAATTAATATTATTATGCAACTAAAGTCAAATAAATAAAAAAAGCAAAAAATTGTAAATGCGCGAAAGAAAATATGTAATTATTTTTTCAATTTTTTATTCTTCGCCCAGTTAGGCAGGAAATCTTTAGTAAGCGAAGACCGTGTTGGTTATACCATATAGGAGAAAATACTTAAAAAATAGTTTTTTTTTGTGCTCACTAGACACTAATTTTTATTTTCTTCATTTCAATTTAGTTGGATACGACTTTTAATCCAATGATAGCGATATTACCTCATTCCGTTGTAAAACTGGCGAGATATGCCATACTTTACATAGGAAATTTGGGTTCCGTAACTCCGAAACTAAAAGTAGCCCACAACAGGCCATTTTTTTAATTTTTATGATGTGGCTGTAAACAAGTTTTGTTTTTGGTGTCAAGTAGAAAATCCCTAGCTCGAATTTTTTACGAAATTGAGTTTTACATAAATTCCAATAAATTTCATTAAATACTCCTCATAAAAATTTATTGCAATAGTGTAAACAATAACGCCTTTACAAGCAGTTGTACATTACAAGTTACATTGTGAATATTACAGTTTCTACTATATTTTTACCTTCTCCTAAAAAGTTACAATTGTATGAATTAGGGTCTTTCTATTAGAGACCAACGATATGTAATATAGCATACATAGATTGCTTCATGACAGAATGCGATCATACCGTTTGATATAACCGCATATTAGGTGCTACCTTAAGCTCTGCCAAGCGTATCTTTTAGTAAGCGAAGCAGGTGTTATTCATAACAACGCGTGTTCTAATTATACAGCTCGCATCTCTGTTTATTTTTTCGACAACGTAGGTGTATTAAAAGTGTTTTTCTAAAAAGGACTAGTATATCTTTTTTGTGGAAGCTTATTTTTGTCCTCCAGAATTATTACTAACGCAATTAATTTCGTGCTATCTTTGTAGAAGTTGTAAAATTATAACTTACACATGCAAACTGCACTAAAAGACAATGTGGGTTTACGAGAATCTCTAAGATCCCAAATGTGAGAGAATGTATCAATTGAGCAACTCGCCAAAAGATTTGGATTTTTTCCGTGCCAATCAATATCTGTTACCATACGTGTATGTCCGCAAAGTGAATGAATGTAACGTGGTTCAGCAGCACCCCAAGTAACAATATCAATATGTTGACTTGTCTAAAAAGAGCTCAATTAATAAAAGACCATATATGTATCATTTACTTAAAATGAAAAATTATTCTTACTGCAATAGCACAGTATTCTCTACTTTCTGGACAGATGGCAAATTCAGCTGCGGAGACTTCATATTTCGAATTAGTGTTGTATTTACGTAAAAACCCACTATCATCATCTTGACCTAAACATTGCAACGCAAGATGACGTCTACCAGCCAATAGGACCCATTGACCTGTATAATCCACGGTCATGGCAGTTGCTTGAGATTCCCGATGTTCATAAACTTTATCACTTTGGCGTATATAACTCGACAGTTCTTTTTCGCCTCCCCTTTCCGCACTTCGTAATGTATCATTAGATGGCATTTTCCTGTCTTAATATATTATATTTTCCTGTCTTAATATATTGCTTCATTAGAAGAAAATACAAATATAAACAAAAATGTTGTCAGAGGTGTGATCAGGGCTGCCAGAAGATTTTGATGAAAACCAATAATACCAATATATAATAATGCAAGGTAGTTAGTTCTTCCATTTCAAAAATGTTTGAAGTTTGACGGAATTATTGAATATTGAATTATTGAATATAATAGGAACGAGTCATAATTATTTTGGAAATTATTTTAAAAAAATATGTAATTTATATAAATAACATAATTAAAAACGTACTTTGGTTTAATAATGAAACTTATGAGGAATAAATCTTGTTATAGATTATGATTTTGTTAAACTTTTATATATGTATACTCTTCTGTATTGAGAAATAAAATAATTACATTACAACCTGGTTTAAGCTGCATGACCTTATGAAAAATCGATACAAAATAAAAAATCGCCAAATTAACAATTACCGTAAAAAATAAAAAATTGGAAAACTCTAAAATTGGTTGGCTTCTATTAAAATTTGTTAGGTTATACACGATAACTAAAACGATTGCCCATGGTGATTAAAGCAAACACCAATAACAGTACAGTTATTCGAGGAAGCCAATCAGCCAGTGCGAGAGTGCGCCACAAACCACTCGAAGGCCGAGCAACAAGGACGACCTGATTGACTTTAGAAGATAACGACAATGACGCGCGAACGATGTTCCCCAACCCAGAGCTACTTTTCGACTGTTCTATTATTATATCATGAATAAAATTAGTTAGACTGCTTTTACAATAGACAGAAACAGGGCAGACATTCTTTGAATTCTCTTTTGCTCTTAACGCATTCACAATTGGACATAAACAAAACAGACATATTTTTGCACATTCTACTTTTGGAATTATTTACTTTACATGTGTGTGTGTTTGAAAATATGTGGTATATGTACTATGTTAAGAAATTTTAAGCAAGTAGAAACCGACTTGAGAAATATAATGTGAAGCAACACAGAAAAAAGCGAAAAGCAGAAAAGAGAAACGAAAAAATATCCAGTAAGATAGTCATGAAATACCCACTCTACCCCTCAAACCCCTTGCCTACAAATTTCGTCTGTCTGCAATGTTTCTGTCTATTGTGAAAGGGGACTTATTTGTCGAGGTTTTATTTCATTAAAAAAAATAATAATAAATCCTATTAGTTTTATGAATTTTATAAACATAAATATAAATTCCAAGTATTTTATTGTTTTATAAACATGAACACAAAACTTTTTAAAAAGATAGATAATAAAATAATTTAAGTTAATTTTTTCGTATTCAGTTAGGAATGCATTTCAGAATTTTACATTTTTGTTCAATCGAATTTAATATGAGTGTCAAAACAACTGGATTTATTAAGTTCTAAATAATCTTCGGAATATAGAATTCCTTATAAAGTTTCATTTTCTAAGAAACATTAAAATTTTTTTAATGACAGCAGTAAATATTCATTCGACTGTGGCAGAATGTGGCAGAATCATAATTTGTTTCACAAATTCTGTTAAAATTTTAAAAGCTTTTGCGGAATATCCTCGCTTTGTTTCAGAAAGTACATACATAAATTAGTTTCAGTCTTTGTAAATATTTGAACAAATTCAAGAAATTGCAATTCTCGGTACTCA
This sequence comes from Phasia obesa, assembly GCA_949628195.1. Lineage (NCBI taxonomy): Eukaryota > Metazoa > Arthropoda > Insecta > Diptera > Tachinidae > Phasia > Phasia obesa. Next base: position 79,813,363 of record OX451216.1, read on the forward strand.
GAATATAATGCTTGTTTTTCATTTCCATCAATGAAATTCGGAAAATCCTCAAGGATATCAAAAATAGTCTTTTCTTTTTCATTATTACATATGGATTTATTAAACTTAGTGATTTAAAGTTAATTTCTATAAAAAATTTACGCAGTTGTTAACAACTAGCTGTGATAGTCGAGCGCGTTCTGAAAATTTGATGTTCGATTTTGTTTTAAAAGTTCTCCACACCAAATTTTAGGATTCTCACTTTTATAATGCTTGAGTTCTGGTTTATATATGCTGGATACAAATCTAAAATGTTTCTAAAGTTCTAAAATTATTCTACAGTTTTGTAAATGCTATCAAAAACAAACGGTTTTGTCAAGTGTTCAGTACCTTTAAATTGGTAAAATTGCGTATTTTCACCACTTTTTTCTATTTTTACTTATAGATGAGATGTTTTTTCGGAAAAAGAATATATTTGAATCAAGATACCAAGGTATGTACCTCCTCACAAAATTTTATTAAAATTCATCCTGTAGTTTTTACGTCATGCGAACACAGGCAGACAGAAAAAAATTCTAAGAATTCCTGGTTTGTATCCTATTTCGTTTATTGTCTGCACCAGCAACAAAACTTTCAACAAATATTTCATGTACACAATGTCATTTTACTGTCTTATTATATGTGTAGATATTGTGAATTTAAGATATAGATATTAAATTTTTAGCATAAACTCCCAAATCAAATCATTTGATAAATTCTGCATGTTTTGACCAAAAATCGGCAATCGGCGTTTCGTGGCTTTTTACAGTAAAAATCGGCAAAATGCCAAAAAATTGGCACTTTTGGCAGCCCTGGGTGTGATCGGTGCAAACAGGGCTGTCAGATTTTTTTTTTTCATCAAAATCGATATGAAAATCGCTAAAATAATTTTTAGTTAAAATTTTCCTACAATATGTATGATATTTTTTAATTTTGAAAATATTTTTGATATATCACAAAAAATAAATTTAATCAAAATAGCTAAAATTCATTAGAAAAAAGTCATCAAAATATAAACGCGATCCCGTATGTTTTGGGAAAAGTTCGGTAAAATGAGAGTAAATAAAAATAAACTCTCTAAGAGAAAGAAATGCTCAAAAGTTCAGGAACACTAAAAACCAACTTTATATCACAAAATGTTTTTTTTTTTTCATAAATTGTTTATTGTATCTTCAATATTTTTCAACTAACAATAATTACTCATATCTTAAGTCTAACAAAAAAATATACTTTTTAAGTCCAGCCAGTGCTAGACAAAAATAATGTTTGTTTCACGGATTTTGCAATCATTTGCGGGTCATCCCTCTAATGTACGGCCAAGAAAAGCAGTATCTCTTCTTTTTAGTCGAATGTAACCAGGTTCATTCAGCATGTTACGCGCCAAAGGGTTTGGATGAGATTCAAGCCTCTTTAGATATGTGACTGCATGTTTCGCTGTGGTCTTGTAAAAGTTTTGATGCTTCTTGGGCACTTTCACTTGCTGTGTCATCTGCAAAAGTTGATGTGTGCAATAGTAATCTGTTTGGATTACTATAAGATAATAAATTAAAAAAAAGGAATTATGCGTAATGAGAAAAAAACAATAATATTTAGAAAATTCCAAATATAATTTTTAAAAGTAATAGCATGCGCACGGTGCATAAATACGATTTTCGTATTTTTTAATTTTTTTCAATTTTTATTTTTGTTTTTCAGAAACTCTTGATACATTATGAATGGTATCCAATGGAAACCCTTAATGTAGAAAATAGAAAGAAAAGTGAAGTTTTTTAATTTTTTAAATTTGAAATGGTTACTATGTTTTTTGTTTAGAAATTTTGGATTTTTTCTTGATTTCTAAATTTAATAAACTTCTCATTTGGTTTATTAAATTTTGAGCATAAGAATCTCAGTTTTTATTCGGAAAATTTAAAAAAGTCCACTGACGATCTGGGTAAGCACCAGTGAAATAGCTATATGCTATATGGATATGCTTTCCAATAGTAATCTGTTTGGATTACTATAAGATAATAAATTTAAAAAAAGGAATTATGCGTAATGAGAAATAAATAATAATATTTAGAAAATTCCAAATATAATTTTTAAAAGTAATAGCATGCGCACGGTGCATAAATACGATTTTTTTTTCAATTTTTATTTTTTTTTTCAATTTTTATTTTTGTTTTTAAGAAACTCTTTTTGATACATTATGAATGGTATCCAATGGAAACCCTTAATGTAGAAAATAAAAAGAAAAGTGAAGTTTTTTAATTTTTTAAATTTGAAATGGTTACTATTTTTTTTTGTTTAGAAATTTTGGATTTTTTCTTGATTTCTAACTTTAATAAACTTCTCATTTGGTTTATTAAATTTTGAGCATAAGAATCAGAGTTTTTATTCGGAAAATTTAAAAAAGTCCACTGACGATCTGGGTAAGCACCAGTGAAATAGCTATATGCTATATGGATATGCTTTCCAATAGTAATCTGTTTGGATTACTATAAGATAATAAATTTAAAAAAAGGAATTATGCGTAATGAGAAATAAATAATGATTTTATACAAGTTTTCGGGCAAGTTCAGCTTTAGCTTAATTATTAGGCCTTCGTGCCAAACCTTATCAAATGCTTGAGAAACGTCGATAAAAAGCGCAGAACACTATTTTTTTTTCATCAAAGGTCGTTTTAATTACATTTACTAATCTGTGTGTTTGTTGGATCGTACTATGTTGTTTTCTGAAGCCGAATTGGTTCGGAATACATCCTTTCGCACTAAGAATTCAGCTTAGTTATTAATATTCTCTCAAACAGTTTTGACATGTTTGATAAAAGGCTTATAGGTCTGTATGATTCTACTTTTGTGTGGTCTTTTCCTGGTTTAGGAATCATAGTAATCAAAGAAACTTTCCACTCTGTGGGAAAGTACTCAAGATGTAAGATGGCATTAAAAACAAACAGAATAATTCTGCGACCTATAAGGGGCAACTCAACTAACATCTTGTTACTTGTTTTATCAACCCCAGGGGCTTTTTTGGTGTTTAAATCCGCTATTGCCCTTTCAATATCGCTAAATTCAAATCTTATGTGTACTTCGGCACTAGTCTCTACTGGGGACAACTCAACTATATCAGTACACATATTTGGAGTGAAAACCTTTTTCAAATGATCAACAAATAAATTATCTTTTTCGGTATCATTTCTTGCCCAGTCTCCACAAGAAGTTCGCAAGGGGGGCTTACGTACGACCGGTCTTTTAAGGTTCCTACATGCACGCCATAATGAATAATCTGATTGTGCAGTTGCGTAGAGGTCTTCCAAGTAATTTTTCAGAGATGCAACTCTTCCAGATTCTAGCAGCTGTCTTAGCCGTTTCGTGCAATCTTTAAGTCTAGATTTGAGTTGAGGAGATCTGTGTGCTTGCCACTCTCTTTCCTTTTTTCAGCCAAGAGCCGCTCGACATCTACAAAGTAAATTTGATTGTATCTAGCTGATTGTCGGGTTACTGTTGCATGTTGAGAAGCTGATTTGAGGATTTGATCAAAATTAATAAGACTTTGTTCCACGTCTTTTGGTTTTCTCAGCGGTATATTTTCCGAACAGTGAGTACTGAGATACTTTCTATATTTTAACCAATTAATGCTTGTGCCAGTTGTTGGTGATACAATATTTTGCTGGTTCCATATATAGACTATTGTGGGTGAATGATCTGAGGATAATTCGAGTGACGCTTCAACCTTAATCATTTCTCTCAAAATACCTTTACTCACGCCAAAATCAATAACATCAGGTATTTTTTGTCGATCCGTAGGCCAATAGCTGGGTATAATAGTGAAATAGTGTCAAATAAAACACTACCTTTTGGAGTAATAAGTCTTGATCCCCAAAACGTATGTTTAGCGTTGTAGCCTGATGATATGAAACAGGGACCTAGTGATTTGTAGAAGTCGCTATATTGACTCTCTGATATTTGAAATCTAGGAGGTGAATAAATCGAAGTAATAACAAAGTTTTGATGATATTCTTCAATACAGATGTTTGTTGCTTGAAGATAGTCCTCACAAAAACCACACAGTAAATGATGTTTAATTCGAGCCTTTATTAGAATTGCTGAACCACCACATGCTCTGCCACGGGGGTGTTTAGTGTCATATAATATATAGCCATTGATTTTAAAAAAGCTATTTGTTGTTAAATGAGTCTCTGAAACCATCATGACATCAATTTGTTGGTTGTTCAAGAAGTACTCGACTTTATTTTTGTGTTGCCGTAAGCCGTTTGCGTTCCAGAAACATATTTTTAAACAGTTCATGGTTTGTTAAGTACCGCCTGCAACATCATAGATTGCATGCGAACCATTTCTTGCATCATGCTCCTCATAGAGCTCAAAAAACTGTTTAACGAATGCACTAATGTCTCGGTACTTGCTTCGAGACGATTGTAGTTACCAGATGGTGTTTGTTCTTTAGCTTCTGGATGCATATTTGGGGTAGAATTGGTTGTAGGTGTCGCTTTGTGTGCTGAAACATATCCGCGTATGAAACATGTTTGGTTGTGGGTTGAGCTAACTGAGGGTAATGAGCATTTGCTTGGTATTGTGGCTGCCTAGCAGGAGTATTTAATTTCTGTGTTGACTTCCTTACCATAGAAAAAACTGGACAGCCTCTGTAGTTAGCGGTGTGATTTCCACCGCAATTGCTACATTTTTTAACCTTCGAGTCATCCTTTGGTTTGTCGCATTGGGCGAAACAATGAAGCTCTCCACACACAACGCAAAACGGAGGCAACTTGCAGTACGCCCTTGTATGGCCATATTCTTGGCAATTTAAACACTGTACGGGTCCTGACCGCTTATGTGGTTCCTCTACACTTATCCTGCGGTGTAACAGATATTTTAGATTATAAATGGGATGCGTTTCGTTCTTCTTCAATCTAATATCCCCAGGTTCCAGTTCAACGCGAAATAGAGGTTGAGGGACACGCTCACGATTTCTGAGATTGTCAACGCTTTTAACCTTAAATCCTGCTTTTTGGAGGACAGCTTTTATTTCCACTGGATTAACATATGAGTCTACACCTTTGATGACTACCTGTAGGCCTTTGCTACTCTTCAGCTGGTAGGTATAAAAGATCTTTTTGCAGCTTTCAAACTCCTTTACTGCTTTACGATAACTACTTTCGTCTATATTTTTGAAATTTAGTTTCATCAATGTTACCACGCTTGATAGGAATTACATATAATGCGTTTTCCCCGATAACTGAGATTAACTTAGTTATTAATTCATTTGAATTTTTCTCCCTTAAAAAAATTGGTGGTGGTTTAAACGACTTGGGTGCCGTTTTTGGTTCACTTGCTTCGTTATCTAAAATAGCAAAACGATTATGGGAATTTATTCCGTTAGAGTCCTTGTCTTTTTGTAGTTTAGCCACTGGTGCAATCAGCGAAGATTTAGGGCTTCGACCTCTTTTCAATACAGTTATGTATCTGTCCATTCCCACTTGCGTCTTGGGTTTTTCTACACTATCCATATTATCTTTGTCAACACTGTGTTCAGAAGGCGATTTGTTTGTTGTTATTTTATTGTCATCGCTTAGTAAAAGCGACGAACAAGATTGGGCACGTATAACTGGCGTAGCATTTACACACAAATTATTTTCAGTTTTTTTGTTTTTATTTAATACAATATTGTCCACATTTTTATTGCTTAAATTAAAGAGGCTCACTAGCCTTTATTGTTTTTGTTTTATTTTAAAAGTAGCAATTCAATATGCCGTTGTAAAAAATAAAGAAAAGGAAGAAAAAAAATATTTTACAAACAACTTTGTTGTTGTATTAAAACAGGTTTGTTTGTTTGTTTTTGTTTTAAATTATTCACACAACGTATGTTTTGTTTTTTATTAATGCGAGCTTAAAAAAAATCGCGTACGCACTTATCAACGCCAAAAACAGAACTATATCACAAAACGTGATGTCAAAGTATTTTGCATGCATTCGAAATAATAAAATTAAAAACACAAATATTTTGTATCTATGACATTTTTTGGCATATTTTGGAAGATTAGTTTGCTAATCTTTTATGAAAAAACTTTTAAATAATATTTTTGTGAGCATAAAAACAGAATTTTTTAATTTTGTTTATTTTCAAGTATTGTTTTGTATTTTCAAAATCTACCCAAAAAAAATTTTGATCTGTTTCGTGTAAGAAGAAGAAGAATACTTTCTCTCAAAATTACTCTCTTTTACCCAATCTTGCAGTACGGGAACAGTTTTCGGTATAATTGGGATCCCGAGGGCTCCCAATGTTGAGAACGGAATCGTATATATTTTCTACTGCGGTTCATAGACATCCAAATGTATGTTAGGATTTTTAAAAGTCTTTAAAAACAAGGAATTTTGTTTTTAATGGGGAATTGCACCATTTTAAAATGGAAAGAAGTTCGTAAATTTTAAATAAAGTTTCCAATTTCCATAAGTAAAATATTTAATATTAGAAACAAATTACGTTTAAAACTTCAATTTCTTCACTATCCACTTTGATATTTCTTACCCCCCGTCACCAATAGTCATTAACACATCTTAACAAAAGTCAAACTTCATATTAAAAAAAAACGTTATTATTAATATTTTTTTATATGAAGGTTAACTTTTGTTAAGACATGTTGATAGCAAACAAAATAAAACCCCCGTCTTCATATGCTATTAACATATCTTAACAAAAGTCAAACTTCTTATAAAAAAAAAAACAGTATTAAAAATAATGTTTTTTTTTTCATATGAAGTTTGTTTTTTGTTAACGCCTGTTAAGAAGCCGTCTTCACTAGTTATCAAATTAAACAAAACATAAACATGACGCCGGCAGAGCAATGGAATATGCGTGTTTATGTCATATTCTGTTTAAACATAATTTTCTGTTTTCCAACACTGTTGTTTGAATGCTTATTGCGCAGCAGATATTAGGAGTGCCATTGCGCAACAGATGGCGCTTTTCGCAAATACTACTGTCAACCTAAAATACAGCAACAACGTCATTGTCATGTTGATTCGTAAAGTAGCTTTGGATTGAAGAACACGTTCGCGCGTCATCGTCATTATCGTTTAAGGTCAATCAGGCCATCCTTGTTGCTCGGTCTTCAAGTGGTTTGCGTCTCCCTCTCGCACTGGATGATTGGCTTCCACGGTTAGCTGTACCGTGTACAGTTAATTCGTGCTTGCATTAATCAGCCACGTGTAATCGCTTGGTTTATCGTGTATAACCTAAATTGTTTGAATAAATTGAAAATCGACATCGAAATAAAGAAACTACACGAAAAATTAACAAATAAATTTTACATACATTTGACGAAAAGAAATAAAGAAGGATTTACAACAAATGATTAAAAACCGCATACAGAAAACATAAAACATTGTTTTCAACCTAACCGTCGTTTCTGGACATCACCAAAAGCTGCAAATAAGAACCTAGTGTTTACGGCAGCTTTTTACCATTTGGCACCAACATTGTTGCTCTGTATGAGCAACAATCCATAAGATGAAGAAGATTGTCATGCTATAAAAAAGTTTTTATAAAAAATGTTTTTTTAACAACCATGTTAAAACTTGGAAATAGCATTAACATGGGTAGACTACATTTAATACTAACATGATGTTAAGTGTTAATGTTTATCATTTTATGTCTAATGTTGACTGGGGGTAAGGTCTAATGCAGACGGAAGGTAATGATGACCAAAAGTCAGTGAAAAATCGCCAACAAATTCACCAACTATTTAAAAAATCGCCAAATCCTAAATTTGGCTGTCAAATAAGGTGGAAAATAAACTTGTCTGGCGAGAAATCGCCATATCTGGTGGCAAATATGTACCAAACCAAATCGAATTTATATGAGGTGGTGTTGAAAGCACAGCTGAAATTTAGTTGTTTACGTTTTTTGCCGGATTTCAAAATTGTTTATTTAGAAACAAAAATTAAAACAAAGCAAAAAATTTAAATTAAAAAAATAAATGTAAAAGACAAGAAGTCTCAAATATTGAAATTTTTATTAAATATATACAATATAATTAGAACACACAAACTTAAAATCCAATAAAATAATTAAAATCTGCGAGGTTGGAACCAATTTCATTTATTAATTTTTATTTTTTTTGCATTCGTTTGAAATTTTTTTTTGATTTAACTGATATTTTTTTTTATTTTTTGTTTTATTAAAAATAAACTAAATATATGTATAATAGCTCGTTCAGGCTTGCACGAAATTAAAGGCCGGGGCATATAGAATCCGTTATACGTTATACTTTAAAGCTCTCAGTTGAAATCAAAGTAACAACGGAAGAGATTGACACAATGAGTACTTTGTTGACGGACATTTAATCAGAAAAGAAAACACGAGTAAAACTTTTTTTCTCCATTTTACTCTATTAAATTAAATTTTTATGTTGTATTTTGTTTTATTTTTGCTTTCACTCAACACAAAAATTTAACTTTGAGAGAGAGCTTTGTTTCTCTTTATTTATAGCTTTCAACGTACGTCAAAAGTTAAAAGTTGCCCAACTTTCGTACTTTGCGTTGAAGGAGACGTACTGATTGTGACAACACTCATTAGAAAAGCTGTATTTCAACTTTCTTGTGTGTTGAAAGAACGACGTATAACGTATGACGGATTCTATGTGCCCCGGCCTTAAGTCATTTTGTGATTTCGTCCGAAATCAAGTTGAAATTACGTAATTTCGCATACATTTTACCATTGCCCAAATTAACTCATTCTACTTAATTTCGTCGAAATTAACTTGAAATTACAATATACAACGCTGGTTTTAGAGAAAAAGCTACTTTTTTTGCAACCATGACCATATCTACAACCTAGAGAGTCCGTTTTGTTTGAAAAAATTTAAAAGCCAAATAAAATAATGGAAATGTACATAATTGTATATTAATTTTGTTGTAGTGTTGTTTTTAATATTCGTGTATATTTTAAATCAATGCGAAAGTGTTGTGCGAAAGATTTTTTCAAAAGAATTAAATTATACAAATGCAACTAAGCGTGATCACCTGTTTGCGAAATTAACTCAAGTTTCCAAAAGCCCAGTATGAACACTTTAGATTTCTTTCGTAATTTCAGCTCGAAATTACTTAATTTCGTGGCAGCCTGAATGGTCTATAAGGTTTGTTCAAGAACCATTGAAAAGACAGAGCATTTAGTTGTTTACAAGGCGAATTCATACCAGGTGTGAGCAGTAGGGCAACTACTATAACAAAACAACAACTTTGACATTAGATTAGCAGATATGAAACAATGTATTTTTGACAAGACATTAGCAAAAAAAAAAAAACGAGAGCAAAATACAATCAGCTGGGCTAAGAAGTTTTTGGAAAAATGGATTTTGGCAAATGGATTTTGCCAATTACTTGGAAAAATCTTTGAAAGGATTTGGGCCAGGTTTTATTTTAGAAATTCTATACCTGAAATTTTTTGCATCCTCCAACTTTACAAGGTCATCGATAATTATTTTTAGGAGTGGTATTTGTTTAGAAAGAATTTTGTACTCACTGCTTGTTTTGTTGCCAGTTCTGTGGTATATCTTTTTAAGTTTCTTTTGCAAAATGTATTTTACTTTAAAGAATTTCTTTATATTATCTAAATATGGACGATTTTTATCAATTAATTCTATTCTACTTGAATGATTATCGTGGACAGAGGTAAGTGTCTCATTAAAATTATTAATAAGAGCGTCTAATTCCTCATTCATCAAATTGCAGTTTTTAGGTGGTGAAATGGCATTAGTGGCTGCTTCCAGATCCGTACTAAAGGCGTTCCATTCAGTGTTTTTGTAGAATGTTATTACTAAAGGGCTTCTAAGTTGCAAGCTTGCTGAATCATTTTCTAGTTCCAGAACTAATGGAAAGTGATCAGAGAATGTTGGAATACTTTTAACTGTGTAGTTAGGTTGAGTGCAGTTAATTATTTTGGGACTTAGCAAAAAATGGTCTAGATAATTCTTGCAAAAAAAAAACCGACTTCAAAACAGATAGAAGGGCACCAATTCTAAACTAAAAATGTAAGAAGTAATCTGTAAGAATTAGATTTGAATCAAATAAAAGATGCGCCAAACTTATAGGGAAAAAATGAAGACTATTTGAATGTCAAGCCTCTCCTCTTTTCATCAGCATCCGTCTTTTATAGGCGCACCATTCAAGCCTCTGTCTACGGTTTCACAAATAGGGGCACACAGATCAAATAACATCAAATATTCGGACACCCTTTAATTTACAATGTTAAATTAAAGACCTGTTGTTATACGGGACTTGGCCACAAAGATTCTTTGTAAATATCAACTATCTGTCTATAACGGTTAAAAAGTTTAACCATATATATCAAACTACATGAACTATTGGGACACCCTTTACATTATAATTCCAAATATTCATACTTGTTATCATACCAGAGATAGTAGTGGACAGTCTGCCTAATTTTCAAGTGTTTGTGGTTAACGGTTCAAAAGATAGGGCCATATAGATCAAATTACATAATTTATGGAGACACCCTTTAATTTCCAAATTCAAAGAGCACCCTTTAATTTAAAATTTTGAATATTTTTACATTTTATTATAACGGTCATAGTAATCGACATTCTGTCAAATTTTCAAGGTTTTGTTTATAACGGTTCAAAAGATAGACCCAAATAGGTCAAATTATGTCACCTATGGGGACACCCTTTAAATTTTAAACTTGTTTTCTTATTAATTTCTGCTGTTGAGAGCTATACCGACACGCATTCTTTAAAATTTTAATTTGGTGCCCTTTACGGTTCTTAATACACGTAAAAAACATGTATGTTGTATGGGAACACCCTTTAATTTTTAATATAATGAACTGTTTTTAAAATGGGACCAACCTGAAAGCATAACCTTTCAAATAAAGGAAAAAATTTTAAAATCGGTTTAGTAAAGGGCTGCGGTTACATACATAAAAAAGCAACATTCAGACGAATAGATAACCTCCTTCTTTTTTGAAGTCGGTTAAAAAGAAGACCCGTTTGTATATGTTGGAGATGTATCACAGACACGAGCGACATCCAAGCAGTTGTATTGGGTCCAATCAAATAAAATTTTACCGTTGGCGTTATCAGAAGTGTCTCCCCAATTTATACTTTTTGCATTTAAGTCGCCACCAAAAAGAAATCCATCAAAGTTATTTGCCAGCAGAATTTGATTTAAGCTGTTTATTAAATCTTGTGAAGCTGTCACGCAGGGGACATATAGAGAAACCAAGAGATATTTATTACAAATATTGTAGATTAGTGTTAACTAAAAACGAATGTTGGAAGTAAAACAAATAAACAAAAAGCAACTTCATTGCTAACCGAAGGTTCGCTGAAGGAACAACAAAATATAGGTGGTAAATATTAAAAAGTAAAAATATTCAACAAGAGGGAAGCTTAAGGTAGTGGTAGACTTCGTTCTCACCAACTGAGGATTGATAATTGAATACAAGTTTTCTCGTATTCCTTTATCTGGGTTTGGTTGGTTGAATAGGTGATGCTTACAACTAAAACACTACCATAAGTAGATTAGATACAAGTAGTGCTGATGACGGACGTGGCTGTCTAGAAAATGTGCATTCCACTCGTGCTGGTGTCTAAAAATTAAATTTTCCCAATTTTTCTTTAATATTATCACCTAATTTGTAATTTAATTAATTCTTTCTTAGAGAGAATAAAAACGAACTTAAGCTTGATTATAAATTTCATTGTATGTAATATTGTTTGATAGTACTTCAATTTCAATAAAAACAGATTTTAAATGAGCAGTAGTACAATGTATTCTATTGTATGGAATATTTTTTTTTAATTACTATTGCTACGCCAAGAGCAGCGTTATCATAAATAAAGTTATATCCGTTGATTTTAGCTTTTTTGTTCCTATAAAGATTACATTCTTGAATGAAGCCCACATCAATTTGATTATGATGGAGCACATTTGTCAGTTCTTACTAAGGAACGCACGTTAAATATCATGAATTTAATAAATCTATGAGCCATATTTAGCATTAACTTTATTTAGAAGCCGCACGAATTCTGCCTTTGCCTCTGTTTTGGTCATGGTTTTAAAGTTTGTGAGAAAATTTGATATTTGTTGTTCCAGTGGCAGTTCATCAGGGACAAGAAAGACATTTGTCAATTTTAAAAATTCATCAATCACTGACGGTTTTTGTGACATTTCCATTGTGTTTGTTTGGAACAAGCTTGCAAATGTTCTGTTTGGTGAGCGGGTGGATTGGTTAAAAATTTGCTTAACATTATTTGAGATAATCCTCTTTGACCTTTTTTGTATGTTCCTTTCGGGACAAAATATACATTTTATATGTGTGACAACCTCTCCAATTCGTTGGATGGCCTTTAATACCACAGTTAACACAATGTGGTGCTGTGATCTCCGAATACGTGCGTTGGCATTCTCCTGGCGGGTGTTTTTTGTCACACTTCACACATTGAACTTCAGGATTGCAATTTTTAGCAACCTGGCCCCACCGTTGGCATCTGTGGCATTGGACTTCTTTCTCCTTCCGCTTTGGCTTTTCCCATTGAATAGATTGGCTCAAAAGAAATTTAATGTGTGCAATGTCCTGAAGTGATTTTCTTGGATTAAGCGTAACCAGAAATAGACCAGTGTCAAAAGAATTTTTAATGGAGTACGGAGTTGTGAACTCTGTAACTTTTCCAACTACACCTGGAGCAGTCGTGTCTAGGGCTGACTTGATATCAACAATATCCGTTCCATGGTAAACGCCTCTCAATACAAAAGAAATCTGTTTCAATTCTTTTGAAGTGTAAGAGTAAGAATGGATGTTCTTCTCTCTTAGTAAGGCCATCATTTCAGAATGGACAGACGTATCTGAAAGATACAGTTTACTTTTACGTTTGTCAACGTTTTTTATTTTAAACTCAATTTTAGGTGTTTTTGCTTCTAACTGATCGACGAGCCGCTTAATGTTGACGTCGAGCAGGAAAATTGGTGGACAAAAAGTGTTAGTTACGCTTAATGTTTTGGCATTATGTTCCTTAATTTGTGGGGAATTGTCTTCTGAATTTTCTATTTTTAGCCGAGAAAGCAAAGCAAATCTACCTAATATGGTGACATCGACGTTAGTTTGAGAAGGAACCTCAGTTCTTTTACGCTTTGGTAGTGTGTTTGCTTGTATATGTATATTTTTTATTGGCGTTTGAATAAATGTTGTAGCCTCGTCATCTATAATATGCAAATCCATTCTTTGGTTGAAAACTGGTACCACCTTTGCAATAAAATGCTAAAATGGCACTTTTAGTGTTTTTATTGTATTAAAAACTTGAATATTTTCCAGTAAATAAACAAATTAAGCTGGGATACGTATAACTAGAGCTGCAAAACAATCGATCTTATAAACATTAAGGTCTAACTATAATATGCATGAGCTAGCTTAAGCAACTTAAGCAACTGTGCAATTACATATAAATCATATGTTGCAAACTATAATGTATTTAACAACACTTTTCGTTAAGTTTCGTCAAATGTCATTTGCTTAAGCAAAGTCCGAAACCGATCGCACATTCGAAACGAAAGTGAACAAATTAGATCTAAATTTAATATAAAATGTTTAAAAAAAGAAGATTCTATAAGAAAAAAGAGGGGCGTTGTATAATAATTGTAATTAAAAAGAAAGAGCATTTTATTGTTTAAGTGTTGAGTGATGCACACCGCTGTATTTTTTTGGTACTTTTGGCCAAAATTACACAAACAGCAAAAAATGTATAATTTTTCTTTCGAAATTTTCTTAAAACTATTAAAAATAATTATTAATTTGTATATAAATGGTATATATATATATATATATATATATATATATATATATATATATATATATATATATATATATATATATATATATATATATATATATATATATATATATATATATATATATATATATATATATATATATATATATATATATATATATATATATATATATATATATATATATATATTTCATTTATGCAGTAAAATATTATTATTTTGCGAAAGTACGAATAAAAAGAATGTGCAACTATGTCATAATAGTTTTTAGTATCATCACATTGTAGACACCTAAAAGTCTTCAATAAGTTACTTAAGCATTTGACAGACTTTTCGTTCATTTTTTGGCATTAGTTTGGGCCCAAGGCGAATTCATACCAGATGTGAGCAGTAGGACAACAACTACAACAAAACAACAACTTTGACATTAGATTTTTTAACAAGACATTAGCAAAAAAAACGAGAGCAAAAAACAATCAGATGGGCTATCGACTTCACCTGGTATGAATTCGCCTTGGCGGGCCTTTACCCTTTTTAGAAAGTGATGAACAACATTTAAGTACCGTTAGCGGTTTTCTCGTTGAAAACAGAAATTGATTTTACAACAGGGAAGATAAAAAAGGTAACAAATGAACACTTACAGAAAATTCTTGAAACCACGAATACCATGCAACGATAAAGAATGTTGTAAATAAAAGAATTATAAATATACGAGCCAGTTGATTATAAATAAGTCATGAAGGACTTCTGATGTATATTTTTATTGAGCAATTAAGGACTCCTGTGCACTGTATAGAGATGATGTATGCATATACAATAAATGCTTTATGAGTCATGAAGGACCCCTGCTGATTTTATTTGGTGTATGAGTCATAATGATACACCAATAAATATATAAATAATAATATAATAATCTAGGAAAATATGGATAATAGTTAATAGTAAATTGATGAAACAGTGATAAGTGATTTGCTTCATTCCACACAACAAGTTTGGTTGTTGGTCGGTTGATTATATCATTCTTAATGCGAACATCGGTTAGTATGACAGTTAGACTTTCCACTATGTGGCAGGTAGATGTTCACTTTCCACGACCTAGAAATCATCAATAGCAATATGTGTAAGTTGTCGCTTTTATCCCTTAAGTCACCCTATTGTTTTTTTTTACAAAATTTTAAATTATTATAATTATCTTCATCGATAGAGATAACAGAAGTTTGAAAAATGTTTACTTTTATTTATTTTTATTTGGGCTCAAGGTCTAATTTAAATAAAACTCTATTTTGTTTTATTAAATTTTATTTTTTAAAAATCGATATTTCGAACACCTTTGGTGTTCTTCATCAGGAAAAACTAAAGTGAAAAAACAAACAAACAATATACACAAAACATAAATATTACTAAAAAAGCACAAATCTTACATTGAGTAAAGCTGTCCGCTTTCAAAAAGAGTGCAATGCTTGCTAAAAGCTCTTTTGTTTATATTTTGATACAATATGTCGATACGTATGCGCGCAATTTTCTGTGTCTGTTTTAAAATTCATCCTTATGTCCGTGGGAGTATTTATTATATGTATCGTTTTACCCGTCTCCATTACAAGGTATTTTATATATTAAGTTTGATTTGTCCAAATAATCTATTTTTGATTTCGTGTTTGTGAAAAGCATATTTAAAGTTCTATCGGTTTTTAATGCAATATTGAATTTTTCCTTGTCATATATATTTGAATGTACGATCCTCTCCGAGAAACCAGGTACATGTGTTAACGATTTGAATATTTTTTCCGTCTTTGCATCAATCTTTTTATCATAACTCTTTTTAGCATTTTTGATAATCTTTGTTGCCATACTAAAAGAATAACTATTTTTCTGTAATATTCCCTTAATTTTCTGGACGTTCTGTTGGTGGAAACTTTTGTCACTTATTTTCAGCACTCTTTCTGCAAAATTTCGTGCAGTATTAATTTTCACGTGTTTCGGGTGGTTCGAGTAAAAGTTGATAATACGAGCTGAGGCGGTTGGTTTTTGGTACCAGTCTACGGATAATATATTTTGTTTTCTAATAAGAAGTGCGTCTAAATATGGTAACTTTTCATCTTTTTCCAGTTCTTTCGTGAAATGTATTTGCCTGTGGAAGTTATTAAGAGCTTCTAAAGTAACTTCTACAGCATCTCTTCTTAGTATGCAAAACAAATCATCCACATATTTGCTCATGAGTTTCGGTTTTATGTTGAGGTTTTCAATCGTGGTGTCTAACAACTCTTCCATGACAATATCTGCAATTACTGGTGAGGCTGGTGAGCCCATAGGCATTCCTCTTAACTGCTCATATATTTTATCGTCATATTTGAAATATCTGTTATCTTTGATACAAAACTTTATGATTTCAAAAAACTATTCTTAAGGTATCTGCGTATGTGAAGTGATTAATTCCCATTTTTTGTTAATTATATCTATTGCTAAATTCACTGGGATACTGGTAAATAACGATACCACGTCAAAAGAAACTAGAACTTCATTGTCAGCAATATATGAATTAGAAACTTTTCTTTTAAATTCTATTGAATCTTTTACGTTATATTTTGAGTCTTTCGTTAAATTTTTTAAAATGCTCACCAAATATCTACATAAATTGTATGACGGTGAATTTACGGATGAACAAATAGGTCTTAACGGTGTACCCTCTTTGTGTACCTTGGGGAGTCCATACAACCTTGGTGCGGTAGCTACATTAGTTATTAACTTATGTTTTTCCCATGCGTCGATAACATTTAATTTAAACAATTTTTCCACCAGTATATTGTTTCGTGTTTGAAGTTTTGTTGTAGGGTCAATTTTCAAACGTTTATAAGTACACATGTCCTGTACAATCCCTCTCATTTTTGATTCGTATTCGGTTTTTTCAAACGCTACTGTAGTGTTGCCTTTATCTGCTTTCAATATTAAAATGTTCTTGTTTTTGTTTAAAAATTTTTTCGTTGAATCCACTGTGCTTATCAACTCTCTTTCTCTTGTTGTTAATGATCTTTTGTTTAGGTAATTGTCCATAGTTGTTACAAGTTGAGTTCTGGCTATTTCTTGTTTTTCTTTTTCTCTATTAGTTTGAACGATGTCCTCTCCATCGGCAATGCATTTGAACATAGGAAAATGTTGCTTTTCTATAGGCAGTTCAAATTTTGGGCCTAACGATAACAGTTTCTGTATATCAGTTGGTATGTCTGTAGTTGTTTTGTTTATAAACCAATCCTTGTTGTATTTAATGTATTGTTTACTGTCTTGTATCTCTTTCAGTTTATGAAATTTTTTAATCTGTGTGGTTTTTCTTCTTCTCAAAATACTTTCATATATTATGCCTTCACTCCTACATAACAATTTGTAGTCCTCTTCAGTAATGTTTTGTTGTACATAAGTTTTACATTTTTCCAATTTGTTTTGATTGTTTTCAAATTCGTCATGTTTGTGTTTTATTACTAAATTAAGAATTTTAATATGAAATGTTTCTATGTATTTTCTTACTAGACTTTTGATTTGAATCGATGTTTCCTTTTTTGAATTGCTGTTAAAGTTAAAAAGTTGTTCAACGTTTTTCGTAGTGTTAACAATGAAATTTGGTATTATACCAACTTTTCTGCATCTTATTAAAAATGTTAATGTTGCTTTTAGTTTAGCCTTATTTTTGTTTGTTTTTGTGTACATCCTAATATTGTTGATGATATTCGATTTTTAGTTTTCACGTAAATTTTTGTACAGCTTCATAACGATGCTTTTCGGCGTGCCCTCCGTCGTTAATTTGTTTATTGTATTATTGTAATAACAACAAGAAAGTATGTAATTATAAAAAACGATACACAATAGAAATGTTACATATAATAAATACTCCCACGGACATAAGGATGAATTTTAAAACAGACACAGAAAATTGCGCGCATACGTATCGACATATTGTATCAAAATATAAACAAAAGAGCTTTTAGTAAGCATTGCACTCTTTTTAAAAGCGGACAGCTTTACTCAATGTAAGATTTGTGCTTTTTAAGTAATATTTATGTTTTGTGTATATTGTTTGTTTGTTTTTTCACTTTAGTTTTTCCTGATGAAGAACACCAAAGGTGTTCGAAATATCGATTTTTAAAAAATAAAATTTAATAAAACAAAATAGAGTTTTATTTAAATTAGACCTTGAGCCCAAATAAAAATAAATAATTTTATATACTAAAAGGTCGAATAATACAATAAACAAATGTTTACTTTTGTAATTGAAGTATCGAAAACGGTTTTCAGACTTAATAATGATCCAAAGATATTTCGACAAACCTCACCAAGAACAATAGAAGGGTATAAATCACCACCAAGTAAAAGGTCTACTAATTGTAACTTTGACGATTCACTTCTCACATCAGGTCGTAAGTAAGCCTCCCTTGCCAACTTTTTGTGGAGACTGGGCAAGGAATGATACCGAAAAAGGCAATTTATTTGTTGGACATTTGAAGAAGGTGTTCACCCCAAATGTATGTACTGATATAGCTGAGTTGCCATCAGTAGGGACTAGTGCCGTAGTACCCCTAAGATTTGAATTTAGCGATATTTAGGCAATAGCAGATTTAAACACCAAAAAAGCCCCTGGCGTTGATAAAACAAGTAACAAGATGTTAGTTGAGTTGCCCCGTATAGGCCGCAGAATTATTCTGTTTGTTTTTAATGCCATCTTACGTCTTGAGTACTTTCCCACAGAGTGGAAGGTCTCTTTGATAACTATGATTCCTAAACCAGGAAAAGACCACACAAAAGTAGAATCATACAGACCTATAAGCCTTTTATCAAACGTGTCAAAGTTATTTGACAGAATATTAATAACTAAGCTGAATCCAATTCTTAGCGCGAAAGGATGTATTCCGAACCATCAATTTGGCTTCAGAAACCAACATAGTACGATCCAACAAACACACAGATTAGTAAATGTAATTAAAACGACCTTTGAAGAAAAAAAAAAAATACTGTTCTGCGCTTTTTATCGACGTTTCTCAAGCATTCGATAAGGTTTGGCACGAAGGCCTAATATTTAAGCTAAAGCTGAACTTGCCCGAAACTTGTATAAGCTCTTGAAAGATTATTTAACGAATCGCAAATTCTTACTAAAACAAGGTGACTTTTTATGCTCGCCACAGCTCATTGAAGCCGGAGTTCCCCAAGGTAGTATTTTGGGACCAATTTTATATTTACTGTACACATCAGATATGCCAATTAGCACCCTAGTCCACACATCAACTTTTGCAGATGACACAGCTTTTTAAGTATTCATGAAAGTGCCCAAGAAGCATCACAACTTTTACAAAACCACATACTCAATTTGAAAAATGGCTAGAAAAATGGAGAATAAAAGTGAATGAACAAAAATGTGCTCACATAACTTTCACACTGTGTAGGGACTCATGCCCTCCTATTCGCATAAATAACCAAATGATACCACAGCTTTCAGACGTTAAATACCTGGGTATACATCTTGACCGTCGCCTTACTTGGAAAAGCCACATTGACTTTAAGTTAACACAAATGAAACTAAAAGCAGTACAACTAAATTGGCTTATTGGCAGAAACTCCACACTGAGCTTAGATTGTAAACTTCTACTGTACAAGTCGGTCCTCAAACCAATTTGGTGTTATGGGATTCAGTTATGGGGCACTGCCTCAGCTAGCAATGTAGAAAAAATTCAAAGGCGCCAAAATAAGATTTTACGTATTATTACATCTGCTCCCTGGTATATAAAAAATTCGAACATCCACAAAGACCTAAACATGCCATCAGTTAAAGCAGAAATAGCGAAACATGCAGTCACATATCTAAAGAGGTTTGAATCTCATCTAAACCCTTTGGTGCGTAACATGCTGAATGAACCTGGTTACATTCGACTAAAAAGAAGAGATGCTGCTTTTCTTGGCCGTACATTAGAGGGATGACCGGCAAATGATTGTAAAATCCGTGAAACAAACATTATTTTTGTCTAGCACTGGCTGGACTTAAAAAGTATATTTTATTTTAGACTTAAGATACGAGTAATTATTGTTAGTTCAAAAATATTGAAGATACAATAAATAAATTATGAAAAAAAAAACTTCTCACATCCGTAGGACAAGTAAATAATGGCAAATTACCACAGATTTAAGGTAAAAGAATAGCACAAGTTTCCAAGTCAATTCCCGTATATATTGGGGTCCAATTCGAATCTTAGAAATTTTCCTAGAAGTTGTAGGAGTTTCTTTATTAACACCGGTCCTTGCTGTGTACGTAGTACCATGAAAAAATATGTTAACTATAGCAGATCCCAACAAAACAGAGGAATTATGTGATGTACGTAAAACTTGACAATTAAAATTTGAGATGGCTGAGCCCGACGCCGAAGGCATTTGTTATTCGGTTTCAGCAAAATAAAACTTTTGTCTTAAAGTTGATTTGTCTATTTTAGATATTCGAACTGATTTATTATTATCAAACATGTTATGAGGTAATAGAGTGTGGTGTCTTTTACAACAAATTAAACAATTCACGCAGGAATTAAACTTCTTTATACATATTAGAAAATCTTTTAGAAACAGGCAAATTTTTAAAACGACGACAAAATCGTAACATATTACTTTCATTTGGGCATAAAATACAATTGTCAGATAAGCCTTTGGTAGAAACGTGATATTTTACCCTTCGTTCAACGAATTTGCTGTAGAAATCCTTCTAAAAACAAGCCTTCTAAAAACAGGCAATATTAGGATCCCAATTTTCCTTAGTAATGTCATAAGT
This sequence comes from Phasia obesa, assembly GCA_949628195.1. Lineage (NCBI taxonomy): Eukaryota > Metazoa > Arthropoda > Insecta > Diptera > Tachinidae > Phasia > Phasia obesa. The sequence continues at coordinate 79,833,970 of OX451216.1, forward strand.
TGACATAGCTGTCAAAAAACAAAGCTACAAAGTCTTCAAAGCTGAACTATTCTCTTTAGCGATCGTTTCTATACTTCAATTGATTATTTACTAACATACGAGGGTTTTCATATGTAATCATCAGATTATTCCACCCAATATTAAACCCATCGTTTGTTAGTGGACACTTTGATGCAATTTCCTTAGCATCTTTATCGGTTGTAGGTAATAAATAAAAAAGCTTTTCTATATTGCTATGTCGAATATTATTTATGTACAAAGCCGTGTAAAACTTTCAAAATATTTCTCCAACATTTCGAAATAAAATTAAATTTTGTTTACCTTCAAGGAGACACTGAAACCGAGAATTATCTCATTATTTTCTGAATCAGATGAACGTAAACTTAAACGACTTTTAAGTCGCCAATCCTTAGGAGACCAGAAGCCTTCACATTTTTTACGTACAATTCAAAACTTGGGACAAGGACAGGTCGGAAAAAAATAATTCGATCAATTTTCTTTGATCAAGGTGGTAGTTCAAGCGGATAAAGTCATGGACATGTCACAGCCTGCAACAGTTTCAAATATAGATATCGGTAACATATCTCCAAGAACTAAATCAAGAGAAATAAATCCTGCTTACTGCTAGTATCACAACAGGTTCGCTATTAAAGCAACAAAATGCATTAATCCCTGTTCTTACCAAAAAAAAAAATAAATTCGACATCAGAAAACGCGGCTACCGATGACATTTGCACAAACTCAAGTCGCCTATTTATTAAAGATTTATTTTCAAACAGAGTTTTTTTAATAGACAAACGCAGACATGAATAAATGCATTATTGTCTCAGATTTTTAAACCATTTCATTTTACTACATGATTTAAAAAATAAAAGATTAGTTGACGAACAACACTATTATTTGTTAATGCACGCTTAACAAAAGAACCTTCGCCTAGCATCTCCACTATTGTAAAAAACAAGTCATTGCTGTTTATCATCGTATTGAGACAATTGGTTCTCCTGTTTATGCTAAAGCAAGGCCCTTAGATAAAAAACGACTTAACCTGCCAAATTATTATTTAAATTTATGCTGGACCATAATATTTATAATACGTCCTTTTAAAAGCAACTGGTCTAACCCATTGCATATGGTTTTAAAAAAGAATGGTGACTGGAGACCTTGCTGTGACTATATATTTTTAAACAAAATTACAGTCCCGGATAGATATCCATTTATCACAATACCATTTATCACAAGTTATACAACTGCACTTCATGGTTTCAAAATTTTTACAAAGCTAAATTTGGTTCGTGAATACCATATTTCAATAAATCCTGACGATATTTGCAAAACAGCCATAATTACTCCATTTGGTCTTTACGAATTTCTTCGATTGTTATTCGGACTTCGTAATGCGGCACGAAGCTTTCAACGTTTAATGGTTGAAGTATTTAAAGGCTTACACTTTATCTTTGTATATATCGATGACGTTTTAATTGCCTCAAGAACTGAAAAATTACATCTCAAGGTTGTAAGATTGTTTGTCACACTAATCTCCGTACGGTGAATTTAGGCAATGTTTATACCGTTTTTCCGAAGTACACATTGATATAGTTGGTCCTTAACCACCTTCGGAAGGATACTTATACATTTTTACAATGATTGATCGATTTTCAGGATGGCCTGTAGCTTTTTCGCTACAAGATATTACATCTGAAACAATATGCAGTTCTTTTTATGAAACTTGGATAACTAGATTTGGATGTCCTAATAAGATTATTTCAGACAGAGGACGGCAATTTACGTTCAAAATATTTCACGATTTTTTTAATTTTTTTCGGAACAAAATGTCAACACACAACATATTTTTCTTATAGTTGGCGAAAGAGTCTTCAGTTATTGTTGTATATATCTCTGTAATAAATGTCAAAATTTCCGAAATCTGCAGAAAATTTAATGTTTGCATATAAAAATTTATTTTTTGTAAAAAAAAAAAAATAAGTGATCACGTAATTTTTACATCATTTTTTTTCAATTGAACGCTTATTTAAGAAACTACAACAAATTTAATGTTTTCATACAAAAAGTAGATTTTTTTATAAAAAATATAAGTGATCACGGATTAAAGATTGAAAATCTTTTTTAATTGGACACTTATTTAAGAAACTACAGCAAATTTAAAATTTTTATATAAAAAGTAGATTTTTTATAAAAAAATATAAGTGGTCACGGATTTTCATCCTTTTTTCAATCGCTAACCTTTGAACCTTATTTACAAGGTGTACTTTTGTGTCGACCAATTTCCACCAGACAAGTGCTCCATATGTACGGTTTCAGGGCCCATCTCCTTCCAAAAGTCCTTTGTTACGCATAGAACGCACATAGGGCATTTTTCATCCTGTTCTCAGCATTGCGTTTGCATGAGAACTTTAATTCCAGCATTACGCCAAGGTATTTAGCCTCCTTAAACAATTCCAGAGCAATGCTGTCCATCTTTGGTAGCCTAAACTCTGGAATTTTGTTGAGAGATCGGTTATTTTCGGGTTTATGCCAAGACCGTTCTCTTTCGCCCAGGCGAGCAGTTGGCTTAGTGGCGATTCCATGAGATCACTTATAGTGGGTAAAATTTTTCGTCTGATAAGGATTGCAACGTCATCTGCATATGCGACCACTTTTACGCGTCTGTTGCTTAGCTTGAAGAGATTTTATTTACGACAAGATTCCAAGACTAGAAATTATGTTTCTACCTCGCAGCAATTCTCTGTCTATTTGTGATTTCCTGATCCACCCCTATATTCCGTAGGGCGTCCAGTATCGAGGATATATCCACATTGTTAAAAGCGCCATCTATATCCAGAAAGGCCGCTAAAACATACTCCTTTCTGTCCAGAGTATCCTATAGTACCGACCACCTCGTGCAGTGATGTTTCCACTGACCTTCCTTAGTAAGCTGCGCCGTATATACAATTCTATTATGATCGGGAAAAAGGCAATAAGGCCGCGATCCCCAACCAATCGCTTATCAATGTTATGTCAATAACCTGTTCCCTAATTATATTGAAAAACGTTGGTCTATTACATTACATAAAAAAGATAGTGTAATACATAAAAAAGATAGTGTAATAGGTTCTCACCTCGAGAGTTGATATCCGTACTCCCCCACAGAATATGATGGGCAATCCCATCCTAGCTATGCGGCACAACGTTTAGTTTTGGTTTTATAAGTAAAAAATATTTACCTAATTTTAGCGATTTTTTTATTTGACAAAGTTTGCAGTACTTTAACCAAAAATCAGACCAGATAAGACACGAAAATTGGAGTGTTACCAGATCACAGCTTTCGTTGGAAAGGGATAGCAAGAGTTAATGCACTTCTTATATTACTATCTCTTTCTGGTTATAGCTGCAATTTGACATTTTATTGTTTACAAAATAATTTCTGAAACTGGTGGAAAATTTTAATAAAATTTGATTTGTGTGTAAAATTAATTGTTTTATAAATAGCTTTAAAATAATTTGTGGCAAAAATAAAATTTGAACAAATATCATCCGAAGTCAGCCAAATAAATAAAAGGAAACAAACAAAAGGAAATGAAACAACAGGAAAAAATGTAAGTATAACAAAGGTTTTCTATTCAAATTAATTTGTTTTTAATTAAATTATTTTGCTATTTCAGGAGTCGCCGAGTCCTCCAAAAGAGGATAAATTTCTTCAGTTCCCGAAAAATCCAACCAAGTGTACATATTACATTTGTTAAATTTTAAAGTGAATTATAGACAATTGGAATTATTTACTTTGATTTATGTAAAATGGTATGTTAAAAAAATATTACCCTGTGTTGGCAGGTCTGTTCTATGGTGACTAAAATCTCAAGGTAAATAAATATGTTACGATTCCTTTTAGTTTTTTAATATATGTATGTAACTTATTTTTTCTAATTTCAGTCGTATTTAAATCTAACCAAATTACCTATTGGTGACATTTCCTTTAAAAAAACTGGTGCTGGAAACGATGACATGTATCTCTTCATTGTAATCTGCTTCCTTAACTATCTACTTATAGGTACTAATAAATTGAAAAGGATGCTACAAATATCTGCAACAACTGCAAACTATTATGTATTACGTTCACCATTTTCTGCTGTTAACGTTACTTGAAATTAGAAACAAAACATTAATAAGACCAGAAAATAAAAATATATAAGTTACTTTATTTAAAATGTTCACTTAAAATCCAAAACTAAATATGAAAACTGAAAATAAATTTTCTATTTAAATTCAATTAAACTAAAAATATGTATTTTTATGTAATTTAGTCCAGCATCATTTAATATTAATGATTACGTGGTGGAGCAAGCTTTCGTGTTGACCAAATGTTGGTACGAATGCAACGTGAACCAATCCCTTGGAATTTTCGCTCCTGCTTTTTTCACAAACGATACGAAGGTGTATTTGATTTCATATTTTGAGAATAGCGTGTAATGGGCCAGTTAAGTAAAGCTTTCGGTTTCTATTTCAGGACTTAGATCTCCCGCAAAAACATTATGTGAACTAATTATCAGAACTAGTGGCACAATTTACCTAAAATTAAAATGCAAATTATTTTCCGTATATATGTATAACAATATATTCATATTGATTTGCTTACCTTATTTTCTTTATCGAGAAATAAACGTTTATTCATTGCTGTTAAGGCGGTCTTGGTTGATTAATAAGATCAATAACCATAGAGATCATTGCTCATATAAAATTTTACAACTTTTCAATGAACCCATTTTACTAAAAAGCAACTAAATGCGAAGATGCATCAAAATTCTCTACACACATTTTCGGTTGTAGCTATAAATTATTGTAGCAGATTTTTGCATTTCTTTTACTAATCTAGTATTTTATTTGATTGTAGATGATTTAGTTCGTTTGCTGACAAACACTCTTATTTACATTTATGAAACATAGTTGTATACTGTTTAAGGTTTTCGTTTCTTAGGTCCTCAATTCCACACGAATCCCTTAAAACGTTAGATTTGGTTTGAAATAATATTATAAAGTATCATTATATAGGGCATCGACGGAATAATCTTTTTATATCTCACCGCCATTATCATGTACAAGAACATTTCCTTATATTCTGGTTGCTAACGTGCACTTCGGCGGAGAACCATTCATGTAATGCACATAAGCATCTATGTATGTATATTGCACAACCCTTATGAAGTCACATACATGTATAAGATTGTTTACCATAAGGAATCAAATAATTTAGACGGGACTCCTCCTCTTCCAACTGCATTTGTGTCCAAATTTTCCTTGAATTCTCTTTAACATTGAGACTTTTTGAACAAATGCCACTTAAAAAACTTCTATTGCCAATTTTTTTCAACTTTATGATCATGTTGTATTTTTATAACTTTTAACTGCGCTTTGAAACAACCGTAATATATTTTAATAACTTTTAACGAAATTATTGTACCAGTTTATTTTAAATATTATTAAGAAAATATAATTTCTGTTAAAATTTGTTTCCAATTTTTGTTTACTTAATTGAAAACATATGTTAGTAATGGCAACATATAGCTGGTACTTCTTACTCATTGCTTTAAACATTTTTTGTTATCTTTTTATTCACTTTATCGAAAGCTGCAAGTACAAATAATAATGTACTTTTTTAAACGTCACAAGTGGGTAATCTGAATCATATTTTAGTCCTCTATCGATTGGTATAGGCGGCTTGTGGCACAACGTATAGTTTCGGTTTTATAGGTGAAAAACTATACATATATCTAATTTTAGCGATTTTTTATATAATAAAGTTCGCTGCACTATAACTTTTGAATGCCAATTCTGAATCTTAGTTTTGTCCATAGATTACATACTTAGATAGTCAACTCTCCAAATGTCAAAAACGTGACTATAAATGTCTTCACACATACGGGTACGGTGTGAACTCAACACGCATAGGGGAGTAAAATTTTTACTTACAATAAGACACTATTACGCGATATATTGTAGCACTTTTCAATTATGTAATTAATTTTCAATTTTTGCAATAAGAACTTATTCACAGTTTAATGTATTTTTGATTTTTTAACATTTTGCTGACATTTGTTAGGTGAAATTTATTTCTTCACAATATGGTCGTTTTTCTTTTAGGGGAAGCAAATTTTTAATACAAAATAATAATTATTTTAATTACTATTCAATATAAAATTTTTCGCACATATATAGCATTTTCAGTTTAAATTAATAATAGCCCATTCAGGCTGCCACGAAATTAAATAATTTCGAGCTAAAACTACGAACGAAATCTAAGGTGTTCATACTGGGCTTTTTGACATTTGAGATGATTTCGCAAACAGCTGATCACGTTTAGTTACATTTGTATAATTTTTTACTTTGGAAAAAAGCTTTTGCACAACACTTTCGTATTAATTTCAAACATACACGAATATTAAAAACAGCACTACAACAAAATTAATGTACAATTATATTTATATTTCCATTATTTCATTTGGCTTTTAAATTTTTTCTGACAAAAGCCCACTTTCACGGTTGTAAATATGGTCATGGTTGCAAAAATTTTAGCTTTTTATACAAAACCAGCGTTGTATATCGTAATTTCAAGTTAATTTCGATGAAATTAAGTAGAATGAGTTAATTTCAAATGTATGCGAAATTACGTAATTTCAAGTTGATTTCGGCCGAAATCACGAAATGACTTAATTTCATTGCAGCCTGAACGGGCTAAACCCTTTTCAAAATAAATGAAACCTTTTCCAAAATGAACGAAACCTTTTTCAGATTAAACGAAACTCTTTTAAAATTAAACGAAACCTTTTTCTAAATAAATTAAACTCTTTTCAGAATAAATTAAACTTTATTCAAATTCAATTAAACTTTTTTCAAATTAAATTAAACCAGTTATAGAATTTAATAGAAAACAAAAGAAAAAAATAAAACATATTCATTTTTATATAATACTTGTTAAAATTAATGAAGAATTTGTCCACTGACCGCTTTAGGAATTATCATAATCATATCCATAACATAGTTCGCACAATCATTTTGATTAATTTGTGCGACACTTTCCTCAATTACACTTACTATGTTATGCTCTGTGGTAATGTCACTTAATAATGATCGGGCGTGAAATTTTATCTTAGAAAATGTTTTCTCTATCGGGTTCAGCATAGGAGAGTAAGGTGGTAAAAATTTAAGTGTACAGTCACTATTATCCACCATATTTCGAATTTCCTGGGTTTTACGGATTCTGGCATTATCCATAATTAAAAATGAATTTTGTAACTATGCTGCTTTCAGTTTTATCCAGGAGCTCCCTAAGAAATATTTGGAAACGGGCTGAATTTACAGTGGAAAGGGAAAAACTTTATGGTAGACAACACCGGCATTATTTATCGCAGCAATTAAAGTAAAGTTCCTTCACGTGCTTGTGAACGCCGTAAATGTAAGTTGAACCCGCACTCATCTATAAAAATCATTTTTTCTTTTTGTTGAGGAGACCAAATTGCAAATTCTAAGGCATACTCTAGGGTTTTCAATAGTCGATGCGCTATTCATCCAGTCCATTTCGATGGAAGCCATTTTCAGCGTTATTTTTATTTCTTTTAATCCGTTGAAAATTGTAGACAATGCAAGCGTTACACTAAATTGTTCAAATAACTTTTTGCGAATATTTCTCAAAGTTATTCCCGGCTCACTCTCCACAATCGTCTCAATTTTTTCCAGGATTTGGAGAATTAATTTGTTTGCCTATTTTTTTGCCACGAGGAAGTTCCACTAGTTCACAGTCATTTTTTTTATATCGCGAAATAATAGTTTTAGTGGTGTTTATATTTACTGACGTTATACGAGATACTTCCGCGATAGTATTCCCCCTCCTCATACAATTTTATGATCATTAGTTTCACATTTTTTGAAATGTTGGCTTATTTTCCTCTACTTCTTATTGTTCCACTAACTTCTGTTTCTTCACTCATTTTCAACTTTTGACTTTGAATGTGCAATTATCAAGTAAATAAATTAATCCAATCGTTATCAGACACCAACAACAATAGGTCATTTACAGTAATCGGTTAAAAAAAATTGCAAATCAAAAAAAAAAAAAACAATAATAAAACAAAATATGATAAACCTACAAATTCTATTACTGGTTTAATTTAATTTAAAAATGTTTTATTGAATTTGAATAAAGTTTAATTTATTCTAAAAAGAGTTTCATTTATTTTGAAAAAGGTTTCGTCTAATTTTAAAAGAGTTTCGTTTATGCTAAAAAAGGTTTCGTTCATTTTGAAAAAAATATGTAAAATTTGCTAATAGCAAGTTTGCATGTATACCAATTTTGCAAGTAAAGAAAATTTTAAAAAATAATAAAATAAAGAAGAAATGTATGTATGTTTGTGTAAAAAATTTTAAACAACTTTATCACCCAAGGCGAATCCATTTATGAGGTGAAAGCTAGAGCTGGCAAACTATCGATAGTTTTGTTTTCATTAGACTATCGATGGTTTTTTTCTCGATAGCGATACTATCGTTGAATTAATAAATTGGCAATTAGTTAGTTGAAAATGAAAATTCACCATTAGAAATATACCCTTTGCCGTACTGGAAGGTAAATTATATAGTTAATTAAGCAATTTATACAGTGTTATATCTATTCACAGAACAATTCTGATCAGATGTCACTCACAAAGTCATGTGCTTTACGTTACTTAAGCATACCAACAACTTCGACAGAATCTGAAAGAATGTTTAGCAAAGCCGGAGCCATTATTTCAGATAGAAGATCTAGTTTAAAGCCAAAAAATGTTGATATGCTGCTCTTTTTAAACAAAAATTTTTGGATTACTCAAGAATTATAAAAACTTACGATTATTATATAATTCCTTGGGTAGCCTACCTATGCACAACATATGTGATATAAGAGACATAGTTTATATAGTGTATGTACAAATTTTTTTAGAAAATTGATCTCAAAATGCGTTGTAAGAAATGAATTATAAATGGGTTTTTGTTTTTATCCTAAGTTTTATATGCTTCATATTTTCGCTTTTTTTAATTATCTTTTTTTTAATAAAAAAGTCTGAACTTTACTTAAGATCGTTTAATATATTAGTTTTCTTTTATTAAACTAACTCAAATAATTTCAAAACTTGATGGAGTTGATATCACAGAATATGGAACCGAACATTCCCAAAAAATCCGATACTATCGATAGTTTTCTATCAAAATATCGAATGGCGAGACTATCGATAGTTTGCCAGCTCTAGTAAAAGCGAAGAGACAACAAGTGCAACAATAAAAAACATCTATTTTGTTTGGGTGCTGGTTTTGTCCAAGGCGAATCTATTTATCAGGTGAAAGCGAGACGACAAAAAGTACAACAATAAAAAACAATATGTATTTTGTTTTTGTTTGGTCGGCTGCCTCTGTCAAAATAAATTAAATCGCCTTTATTAATATCAAAGCAAAATGTAAAAAAAAACTGTGTTCGCTTCCTTTTGACGCAGAAACTTCCAACATTTATGAACAATATTGCATTGAATTATTTTTTTACACAATAATAATTTAAGGGCTTATTAATCTTATGTGTAAAGATCCCTGAAGATGTTAAAACGACCTACAATGTTTCTAGAGCTGCTGGCTGCATGACTAGAAAACAACAAAAAATAAATTTATTAACTATTTTTAATTAAAGAACAAACCAAATGTGTTTTGTTTATTTTTACTAAAAGAAAAAACGAAGAAAAAAATAGAACTAAAAAAATAAAAAGCATTTCAAATAAAAGCTTAAAAGAAGAATCTGGACCTACCGCAGCTCGTTTATATTGTTAAAATGTGGTGAAAACTTGTGTATGTGTTATTGTAAAATATTTTTTTCGTTTCAATTTTGTTTTTGTTTTCAATATTGTTTATAAATAAACAAATTTTGACAAATCCTGCCTCCAAAAAACGTAAACAAACAAAATTCAGCTGGACTATCAACACCACCTGATATAAATTCGCCTTGGTTTTGTCAAAATAAATTAATTCGCCTTAATATTAAAGCAAAATCATGGCATAATAATACAGGTAAAACTGTTAGAACAGCTGTTTAAATTTGCTTATCTGATTATGTCAAACCTTGTATAAAACTCGGTTCGCGGACTTAAAAATTAGTAATAATTAATAAAAAAAAAATGTTATCTTCATATTACTCAGTGCATTGTGCATATATAACTTGCAATGTTTACTTAAAGAAAATATATGTATGTTTTTAAAGTATAACTTTGCAGGTAAATTTAAATCCGTTCTCGTAGGAGGAAATTTCGTATTCGGCATAACCTGATGACATTAAAATAAAATGGTGAGCTGGATTGGATGCTCCTGCTAAGGTCATATGCAGCCTACTCAATTCCTACTTGTTTAAAGCAGGCATATCGGGTTTAGGCTTGTTAGATTTAGTTCACAAGTACTGCATATTTATTTAGATGTCCTTCCAATATCTGCAAAGCAAAGTCCGTGCATATCAACTTAATGAATGCGAAACGTACTCAGCGGTCGTGTATTGTAACCCACAATGTAAGGGCTCTTTAGAATAATGACAGTGTGCCTTGGTTATCTTTATATTATGGCTTTTACCGGTGACCAACCAGAATAACGTTAAAAACTGAACTGAAGCAATTTTAATCCTGATCAAAATGAATTATTGGAGATTGGTCTTTTTAAATTTTAACTTTTAAATTAAATATCATTACTTATGTTAAACAAATATCTAAAATCTTTTTGTACTTCTATGTACGGTGTATTAAATATTTAAAATCTTTTTTTTTAATGCTTCCTTTTACATATACATACATATGTACATAATTTATTTTAATCATTTAAAGTAAACCAGTTTTATTTTTTATCGTAATGTTTTATTATTTTTATTATAATGAATAATTTTTCATAGAAGTGTTTGCGAACACAGCTCATGTTATTTATATTTTTCTTTATATTTTAGTAAAATATTTTGACGCAGTTGGGCAAAAACAGGTTGCTAATTTTTTTCAATTCGCGTTGCATATTCCTGTATTATTATACCATGAGCAAAATGTAAACAAATAGCTGTATTCGCATACTTTCCTAGCAGAAACTTCGAACGAGAATAAAATAAAAATTTACTAAACTTTTCTCAATAGTAAAAAAATGTTACTGGGCTGTTTTTAATCTAACGCATGAACCTGGAAAACAAATCGTTTTTTGTTTTTGTTTCACTTTTCCAACTCTAAACCTTATGTGAGGATTAGTCGGCCGCATTAGTACAATCGATGAACCTGTTTTTTTTATAGAAATATTATACTAAATATTTTCCGCAATTAAAATCAGTATTAGAAATAATGTCTTTTATATGAAGTTTGACTTTTGATAAGACATGTTAAAGACTAATGGTGACGAGGGGTAAAGAACTTGATCCTGAAAAATTATTAATTCAATAAAAAACTACTTTTTTTGTGACCTGAGCACAAAAAAGAGACAATTTCAGTATTTTGTTTCTTTATAATTTTCCAATAGTGGTTTTTGTGGTAAACTGTTTAATTGAACTAATGTCTTGCAATTTTTGTATTTTTCATTAAAAATCTTTAAAACGGACTTAACCCTTAAATGCATAAGGTCAACACCCTGAATGGAAACTAACTTACTATAATGTAAAAATCGTTGCTTATCACGAATCGGGCATTCATTTTTCGGAAAAATGTATAGTTTTCCTGGAAATTTGGAAAAACACAATTTTCCGTTGTGTATGGTACACTATGCATTTGTAATAAAAAATATATATTTTTTAATTATTTTTAAGAAATCAATTTAATAATATATTAACAAAAAAAGTAAGTGAAAGTATATAAAAATGTTTTTTTTTTGTATTTTAAATTTATTTAGAGTGATAGTCGACAAAAGAATTACGTTTTTCATTCAAACAGAGGTGAACATTACATTTGCGTAATTGATGCTCTCCTCAACTATTTTCTCCATTAGCTCATCAGTAAAAAAATATTTGAAACATGCGTAAGGAGTTGCTAAGTTATCAAGAGTCTCTGGATCCAAGCTAAATCTTCCAAGAATAGTAATTTGTTCTTCAGATAATTGCAGGTTTCCTTTTTTCCAACGAACTCTTTCAAAAGAGTCTGAAGTCAAGTCAACAATAATGTCCTTATACTTCATACATTCTTCGCGTGCTTGGCTAAACTTATCATTTTGATTAATTAAAGATTTGTCTTCTGAATTTTGATTATTGTTGTTATCTGTAGTCATTTTAATTTTTTTTCGTGGTAAACTAGAAGGGCTCTGCTCAACTACAGATAAGTCTACCGATACTGCCGAACCAATATCACGAACAGAAATTCCGGAAGCCTGAACTAAAGATAGATCCAGCTCTTCTGTATTTAATATTACACATTCTTCTAATATGGCATAATTAGTTTTGGCTCGATTTCTCATACGTTTTGGTATTTGAGTTTCGTCATTAAATTCATCTGGTTCATAAGTCCCGCCTTCGTTTTCATCCTCAGAGCAATCACCATTGTTAGGTATCCCCATCACTTCATTGTCATCGAAATCGTCACTTCATCAGCGTTGTACCTTTTCCCATCTATAATAATGCTATCCATGTCTAAATAGGTACTAATAGCAATAAAATAATAAAGAAATAACTAAAACAGGTAAACAATTTACTTGCATCTTACACATAATAAAATCTATGTGTAGATGCATGACGTACCAAAAAAGGTACTTCCACAAATAGCCAAAAAAAGCTTTCTTTGTATCAAATTAATTGAAAATTTGTTATATTTCGCTAAAGAAACTACTATTTTGTGCATTATTTCTTATCTCTTCTCAATATACAAATGCTGTAATTTTTTATTCACAATCAAAGTTCACTTTTAAAATTATATGCAAAAAATACAAACGGCCACTTTGACAGCTTACTGAAAACTAAAATAAAATAGAAGCGATCTGCAACAACGTTTGAATGAAACGTTATACTGCCTGCTTTATTATAAATTACCTAATTCCACAGTTAAGTTTAATTTCTTAAAATATGACATGATAAAAGGCCAGTACCATATATGGTACGATATGCATTTAAGGGTTAAAACATAATTTTTTTAACAAGTTTTTAGAAAACTTAACAAATTAGCAAAAATAGGAAAAAAAACAGGAGACAATATTTCTATTTTTATTTAAAATCCCATCGTTATTTCAATTTTAAGTTGAACATTACGACTTTTTTCATGCAATAAAAAGTCACTTTAATAAAATACTTGCAAAAACTTGCTAATATTCTCAGCTATCTGAAAAGTCAAATTAAAAATAATCTTCTGCTTCCAAAAGCTAAATGTGCAGATGTTTTAAAAAGTGAGTAAAAACAAAGTTTTTTACGTAATTAAATTGCAATTATCTGACTTGCGGAGCTAAACCTTAAAAACTCTTTCACATTGTTTCGAAATATGGTGTTATCTGTCTATAAATATAACTTTTGTTACAATATAATATATACCCTACAAGAAATGGATGATTGAAACTAACACATGAACAACGAAAACTCATACATACACAAAAATAAAATAAATCAGTCAAGTGCGAGTTAGTCTCACACACGTAGGGTTCCGTACTATGTTTGGTATGCCTTTAAAAATTCAAGTTTTTAATTTTTTCATGTCTTATGGGGCACCCTTTTCTTTTTATAATCAAAGTTATATCCGCGAAAATTGCATCGCTATTGAAACACCCTCTAAATTTCAGGAATTGTTGTTATAACGGCCATGGTAATACACTTTCTATAAAAATATCAGGCCTACCTATTGCAGTTCAAAAAATAAGGTAATATACGTAAAAAACATGTCACTGATGGATCACCCTTTAGTAATTAGTAATTGTTACAGTGGCCGAAGTACAACATCTACTGTAAACAGTTCAAGAGTCTACCTATTACGGTTCAAAAAATTAGGCTATTTAAGTAAAAATCATGGCTCTGTCGGAACACCCTTTAATTTTTATTATTTGTTATAGTTTCCATAGTAATAAACCTCCTGTAAAAACTTTAGGAGTCTACTTATTATCGTTCAAAACTTAGGCCATATACACGCAAAGCACGTCACTCTGGGAACACCCTTCAATTCTAAGGTTTAATTTAATAGAAAGCGAACATAGAGTTAATTACTGTCTGCAAATTTTAAGTGGTTGCCTCCTATAGCTCAAGAAACAAAGACATAAAGGCAAATAACACCTCACTTTCGGAACACCCTATAAGTTTTAGTATTTATTGCTATAGTGGCCACAGTTATACACCTTCTGTGAAAATTTCAAGAGCCTACCTATTATGGTTCAAAACTTAGGCCGTATACATGCAAATCACACCACTATCGGAACACTCTTTAATTTTTAGGATTATTTTTTAGACTTGTGTATAAAGCGAACTAAGTTTTATTTACTGTTTGCAAATTTTTAGTGTATGCCTCCTACAGTTTAAGAAATAAGCACACATTAGTGAATAACACCTCTCTATCGGAACACCCTATAAGTTTTAATATTTGTTGCTATAGCGGCCAAAGTTATACACCTTCTGAGAAAATTTCAAGCATCTACCTATTATTGTTCAAAATTTAGGCCTTATTCATGCAAATAACACCACTATCAGAACACCCTTTAATTTTTAGGTTTATTTTTTAGCCTTGTTTATAAAGCGAAATAAGTTTTAATTACAGTTTGTAAATTTTTAGTGTAATCCTCCTACAGTTCAAGAAATAAACACGTATGAATTCGCCTTGATTTTGTTTTTCGATTATGATTTACAACATCTAAATGTTGTGTATGTCACAGAGTTGCGGTTTATGTTAGTACTTGTTTTCCATTAAATAACATCTCTGTGTACTAAAAACTGTTGAAGTGAAAAAAAAAATAAAATAAAAATATTTATTTCTTTGAAAATTTAATATTTATATTAATAATTATAATATTTATAATTAATAATTATAATTATCACAATAATCAAGGTCACGGACGTTTTAACAGTTGTTTGTTATGAAGTGGGCAGCAAAACTGCACATTTCGCGTATCCGGAAAATAATTCATGACATTTCCAAACCCATTGGAACTACCAAACAACGTAATTTTTTTTTAATGAATTCATAATTACAATATACATACATACAATATACATAATATATATGTACATACTATTTTACATTTGTATACAATTTTCGTATAAACAAACAATAAAAACTGTGTAACGCACTTAGATTTTTTTCTGACGGAATCTTTCAAAGAAGTAGCAAGCGGCAATGATTTTAAAATCGCGGTTTTTCAACCAGCTGTTTGCTGTATTTTGTTAGATCCAAATTTCAGCTTCCTCCGGCCAATATCTGGATTTAGTTGCATCACCTCTACGAGCTTTTTCATCTGCTTTTAATTTTTTATTTTTCTAAGAAATATTTTAAGTTATGGTTATAAACGCCTAGCAAAACAATAAAAAATAAAAACTTCCAAATTCTTCTAAATTTTAATTTTTCAACTTGTCGCGACAATAAGACAACAGCTAAAGGGCGGTTTACATTATACTACAAGTAATACGACATGTCAAATTTTTGTGTAGAAGAGTACAAGTAACTAGTATCGTCTAAACATAATATGTAATAAAACTGTCCGACATTGAGAGAAAATACGGATGGAAATTTGACAGTCTTACGGCTCTCTTTATGTTTTGAAATTTTTTAAAAACTATTCTACTTCATTAGATCAGGGTTGCGTTTTTCTTATTAATGCTAACTTTTCAAAGGCAAAACTCATAAAAATAACAGAAAACAGCTGAATATAGTGCAAAATAGATCCAGTTGGCATCACAAATAAGTTTGTAAACAATAAAAAAACTTTTGGCAAAAGAACGTGAAAATTTTTTAAATTGTTTTAGTAGTTGGTTTCCAGTTTTTTTATTATGGCAATGGGTAGTACAACACCAAGAAACTATTCCTTGTTATTTTTTTTTAAATTTGGCATATTTTTCACATGTACGCGCTCTATTTATTTGTTGTTTTCACTTTTATATTGTTTTAACAACAGCTGTTTCAATTTTACTTCATTTTATTCAACACCAATGGTGTAAACGTAAGAAAAAAAACCATACGATTTTTAATCTCTATTTTTTCATAGGGATTGATTTTCATTTTATTTTCTCTTAGATTTTACGTACGTAAAGTCTTACTGTCTAAACTGCCCTTAAAGGCCAGACTTCACTATCCCACATAATCGTACGATTTAATCACCAAAAAATCTGACAGAATTTTGTCCTACTTTAAATATCGTTTAAAAATGGCGTTGTAGATACCACACTATCATCCAAAACAAGTTTTTGAAACTCTGATCGCATGGAAAAACAATATTTTCTGAATTTTTTTAAAAGATTATCAAATCGTACGACTTGTCAAAAAGTGTGTCACACACATACATTTCTAAGCCACACTATCATACTTTTTGAGTACACATGCATTTTTTGACAGATCGTACGACTGAGTATGATAGTGAATCATGACCTTAATAAGCAGATGCAATCGCTGTAAATTTTCATAGACAACTAAAATTGTGACACATGTGACAAGTGTTGTAAATCGTAATCGCAATTTAAAATATACCACACTAAAATAATTAATGTGAACGATAATGGGGGCACATAGATTTGAATTTTTATTTGAACATTTATATCATTTTTACGTCTAGTGCCTAACTTTGAACAAACCTAAATAAAAGCGCAAGGCTCTGTAATAAACAGTAATGTTAACATATTGTTACGTTTTTACTTTACGTTGGGTTCTTTTAATTGCAAAATAAATACACACTGTTATTACTTTTACTGTAAGTCACTTTATTTATTAATACCACTGTTAAAAAATACAGCAAACTGTTAAACACTCTTAAAATTCGACAACTTAACTCTTTGACTTTTAAATTAATACTGCCATACTACTCGCCAGCACGATTCACTTATATAGGTGCTTTAAAAGCACCAGAATGTTCTATTCCAGACATATCTGGCAGGTTCGATTGTTATTGCTCTTGTTTTCTGTTTGTGTGGTTGTTTATTTCTTTATACCTGTACGTGTGGCTATTTATTTCTTTATACCTGTATGTGTGGCTGTTTATTTGTTTATGCTTGTATTTATGTATGTGGCTGTGTATTTAACAGAAGAGTGTTTTATAAGGCGTTTCTTTCTTCCATCATTGTAAGAAAATAAACCATTAATGTTGTTGTTGTTGTTCGAGAGTATTGTTGTTCAGAGCTTATAATAAATAAATTCTTCCTTCGTAACAATATTTTGTTTAGTAAAATCTAATAAATTTAAACGCAAAATAGAGATAAAATCGCTAGCTAAAGCAGAAAGTAGCTAAAATGCCATCACTTTTACACACAAAAAAAAAAACAATAAGTCCCCTTTTGCAATACACAGAAACAGGGCAGACATTCTTTGAATTCTCTTTTGCTCTCTCTTAAACCTTTTACAATTGGACATAAACAAGCCAGACAGATTTTTGCACATTCTATTTTTGAATTTATTTGCTTTACATGTGTGTGTGTGTGTGTGTGTTTGAAAATCTGTGGTATATGTATGTACTTTGTTTAGAAATTTTAAGCAAGACGCCGACTTGAGAAATATAATGTAAAGCACCAAAGAAAAAGGCGAAAAGCAGAAAAGCGAAACGAATAAATGTCCAGTACGATAGTCATGAAATACACACTCTACCTCTTCAACAAATCTCGTCTATCTGCCCTGTTTCTGTCCAATTGTGAAAAAGAATCAAGTGTTGACGCCGCGTTATTTAGGTTTGCTTCATACATTTTGTATGTACATGAGAATTTTTGACAGTTATTTTACGCTTTACGCGCTTATTTAGGATTATTTGATAAGCAGCTTTTCGTTATTGTAAGTAAGCTAAAGGTAACCTGTAACTATCACGTACTTGAATAAGTTGAATAAGAGTTATAATAACGAGTCTTACTTATGTTAGACTTAGAGCAGTTTTCATAACTTTCCTATAAAGTTACCATAGTTATACCACGAAAAACTAAATATTTCTCAGCTAAATCTTCATGATGCGATGTTTCGATGAGACCTGGAATTATCAAAATATTTTAGAGGTCTGTTTCAACTTACTCCAACCTGTTTCACCCACAGACTTATAGTAAATTAAGGTTATCTCTGCTAGCTGAATCTTACTTTATTAATAATTGGCAGTGGTTCGGCTTTAATTACGTTGGCATCACTTATAGCACCGGTTTACACACTTGTGCACACATGAAGAAGACCTTTATATTCGTAATATATGTCGAAAAATAAAAAATCCGTATCACCTAGTTTTTCTAGATCCACTCGCATTTTCGCAAAAAAATTTTATTATATTTTTAGTTAAAAGTACTCATACTACCAAAAAATATATAGTATGTACATTAGGCCAGAAAAATCGCTCAACGTACAAGGAATCAAAATTAGAAACTTTGCCCAAGGAGCCATGCCTCTAAAATGAATTTTGATGTACCGGAATTTGACTTGAAGGGCCAAACTTTGAATATCACTTTGACCCATTTAGAGTGACCCAATCGAGTCCAAATGTATGACGGGCCCCCACTAACTTTGGAGGGCTGACCCACCCATGCCAGTGGCACACGCCCTGGAACCACCCCTGGGGGTTACCCCAAATAAACATTTAAAAAAATCACCATTTTTAGCACTTTACAAGAAAAAATCAGGGAAATGGCTATGTTTTTTTCTTTTTGGAGTTTATTTTTCTCTTTAGAAATTTATTTAGTCAGAACATATGTAAATGAAAAAATGAATTTTACTTAGTAATAGAAAAGAAACTAAAAAAAGTTATTGTTCGACCATTGCCATAGTGGGTATAATAAATTCGGCATAAGCCGAATATAACTTTTCAACGTGTTTTATTTACATATGCTACTGTGTTTTTGTAAATATAATGAATAGGGGCGATATGATATATGTATGTACGAATTGATCTAAAAAAAGTTAGATACACGTATGTATCAGAATATAGTACTAATTTTTCTCCATGTGTGCAACCAAACGTTACGTTAAAAAATACATTTAAAATTTGTTTATAATTAAAATTCTATTTCATATTGAATTCCACGCTTGTGTTGTTAAATTTAAAAACTTTTAAAATCAAATCTAACGTCTACAGTTTTACTTTGATGGTAGTCAACATCACATCCGATAGAGATAAATAATTAGGACTAAATTAATTTATCAATATATTGTTATAAGTGTTCTTATATGTAAAAAGATAAATGTTTTATATTTTGAATACTTTTTTTATAATCTTAAAGTACGGATCATATCTTTTCCTAATTATTGTTTTAATTAACTTTATTTAAAGCTTTAGTACAATTAAATGTTTATATAGTAAGTCTTGGTTTATGTCATATTTTTTTCTTTTGAACAAACTAATAAATTTTATTGTTGTATGAATATAACCCAATTTGGGTCAAGAAGTTAAAAACAAATCGATTGGTGGTTCCAATGTTTATCTGTGACAGTAGCAAAACATTTTCAAGCCATAATCATCGATGCAATAGCTCTGACTGCTGTAGAGATTTATACGGCTTATAGTGCCCGTCAATGCAGTGTTATAGCTTGACATTCTTACTGTGGACTCGAAGAGACCGAGACCGGGTTTCGTCTGTAAACGCAATGTTATGTCAATTGAATAGTCACTAATACCCAATTCCTTGACAATTTTATGGTGAGGAGCTGCTACTGTAGCATCTGTTATGGAGTTCAAGTACAAAACGCGGCATTGAGGATGATATTTTAGGCGATCGTTGATTAATTTTACAATGTATCGGGCAGCTCGTTGAACACGGCCATCGTTGGTGGGTAGTTCTTGATGCTGATGGCAACTGCACCAATGTGAAGCAATGTAGGCATTTTCGCAAGTACGACTCTTAGGAAAGGGCAAAAAAAGGCTAATGCTACGTGGCATGCTCGTATCGGGATCGTTAAGTTCAGCAGTTCGTTTGGCCAAGTGGTTGGCATTTAAATTATGCAAATCAAGGAGATCCAACATTGTTGCATGAAGATCGTAGGGCGTTGATAAACGTTTTGCATTGATTTCTAAATTGCCAAAAGCTTCTGGATACTTTTGCTTAAGCCACGGTGGGTAAAGTGCCATAAGAAGCGGTAGACGTTCTTCCATCATACCCTGGTACGTTTTGCGGAATGATCCCCATCTTATGCCATGATCACTCATAAGAAATAAAATGGTACGGTTAAGAATTCCATTGGTGTTAAATTTTTCCAATAGATGCTTTATATCGTCATCGAATAACATGGGCATATTGAAAAGATCATGAGTCATTGCCACTGTCCAAAAGAAAGCAAAAAAATTTTCTTTTTTCATTACCGGTATCAGTTTTCGAATGTACTCAAGCAAGACATCGGCTGTTCTACGTCCACCCATACATAGAGCGACATTTAAGCGCTTTTCGTAACTGATGTGTCGTTCCATTTCGAGAAGTATTGGACGAAGATAGTAATCGGTAGGGGGCTTTTTGAAGCCCGAATGTCGCCAGTTAAAGAGGCTTAAAGCAGCAACATCTTCGGCATAGATGGTATTAAAACCAGCTTCCTTGTAACGTTTCCAAATAAGTGAACAATTATCATAAACACTATTTGAAAACTTTGCCGATGGTCCTAGGCATGAAATAGACACTTCGTCTTCGTCAAGACCAGTCAAAACTGGCATAAGATTCGGGTAAGTGTTATCGCCTACTTTGTTGTAGCCCCAAAATTCAACGTAATTTAGTTTGTTGTGTATGTAAGAGGCACTTGAACGCATTTGTCTCAGGAAATTCAAATGTGATACACTGTCCATGCCCAAGATCATAACGGAAAGGCGATCAATATTTTGATTTGCAGTAAGATTATTAGTTGTTTTGAGCCGAGATGAATTCGAATAATTTGATGCTGGCGAACTCCGTAAGTCATCCTCGACCATAAGTAATTCATCCTTATTAATACTGCTTTTTAAAATATTATCGGAAACATTTTCAGTAACAAAGAAATGAAAATCTTTGTAAATGACGTTCTCTTCATTATGTTTTGGCCAGCACTCGACCATTAGGAATTCAATTCCTGCTTTAATAGAAACATTTTTGCTATAGTCCAGCTGAAAGGATACTGGCTCTAAATATTGGTTGTGTTGGTCATTAATACGGCGTATTTCTGTGTAATTGCAAAACAAATCCGATAAGTTTCGTATTTCATAGGTGTCATAGATCTCTTTCTCATTCATGTTTAACATCAGAATGGAGTCACCATCATCACTGGTACGCGTTAAAGCCTTTTTGCATGAAAAATTTCTTGGCTTATACATAAATTGAATAATATTGTCATCAGTTACCGGAAAGTAAGGCATACGACAGCCGGGCAAATCAATAAAATATGCCTGGCTAATATTATAGTCAGCATCAATGCGGGCTATGAACTCAAAGCGGTCTCTCAAATTTATTAATTTTGTTTTTAAGTTAAAATCGATAAAAATGTATGAGAAGAAACAAATGCACAGAACAACGATAATTATCTTTTTAAAATGTTTTCGCTTTTTCGTCATATTGTAGTAGCGATAATAAAACTGCAAATCACGTTTCGTCATGTATCTGGGATCCAACAGATATTTTCCCCTGAAAAAGTAAAATCAATAAATAGAAACTTGTTTTACCACAATATCATTTTTAAATTCATTTTTTTCAAATAAGATAAAAAAATATTCAATAATATTCGTAATTGAATAGCCTCACTCAGCGCCGGATAGGGGGCGGGCAAGCCTGGCGACTTCCGGGACCGCCAAACTGTGAAGGGCGCCGATATAAAAATAAAATATTTTTACATTCATTATTTTTTTAGATTTTATGACTTTTCATGAGTCAGCGATTTTTTAGCAAGCAATAAATTGCTTTTCGTTAATAACACTAAATAAAGGATAACGAAAATTTTTTTATTATTGTCAATAGATAGAGTAATTGTAATTGTAATATTAGTTATAAGAAAACTATTTGTATAACAAGAACCCAACATACCAAATGACTTGAGAAAAATATTATAAAAAGCTTACCTATAAGCCTTGAGCTTGAAAAACTTTTTAAAATATATTGGGAAATGCTTGTGAAAATATTATATGTGTATGATTACTGTTAGCTTATCCTTGTAATTGTAGAATAAGCTTACTGAAAAAATATTGTATTAACTCTTATATAGAGAAGCTTATTCCTCTCAATATTTTTATAAGCTCTTTACATAACTGTAGAATGTCTATATCTACACATAAAATAAAATAGTTTTTCCGCAAAAATATCGTATTTCCAAGAGAAAGTGGAGAAAAAGCAGTGTAAGTACACAGTTATTTTAGTAGTAAAGTAAATACATAAACCATAACTGAACTGAATTAACCGTATTGTATACTCTACATACAGATGGCGCTTTTTAAAAGTAAATACAAAAACTGTATGCAGTATAGTTTAAGGCGGAATTAAAAACGTAAGGGTCTTTGGTATGGATTGCTTTCAAAGCAAAATCGAACAAAATATTACAAGGTCGCTGATGAAGTGGCGAGCACAGCAATGGAGCACATCAACCAGTTATCTATATACAAAATTTAACAGACAACACTGCTATGAAGGAACACTACCTAGGAGAGAATGCATAGCTTGCTCATAGGCACTCACTATTAACCAAATTTTTAAAGAATGTCCCAGAAGTACCACAAATGAGACGCTTAAAGAGATTTTTTCTGCAATAACAAGAACTCAGCAATGAATAGTATTCTTAGGTCCACCATTAAATAGCCCAAATATGTATGATATGTTGGGAAAAGATTAAAAAAACAATGTATTATACGATATCTTCAAATGGAGAACGTTTTCTAAACTCATGGTTATCTGTATTTATTGTTTAGATATTCTGTATTTATTGTTTATTATTTTACACTGATAAAGTTAAGTCGGCCTTAGCAACAATAGGTTCTTTTGGAGTCTAAATATCGCAAGATTAAAATGAGTGTGCCACAAGGAGGAGTACTGTCACCTATACTCTTCAACTTATATCTTGCACAACTTCCTGCTCCACCAAAAGATGTCAAGATGGTGTCTTATGCAGATAATTGCACCATCTATTCATCTGGCATTAACATCCAAGACATAAGTGCTAAAATTACCCAATATTTGGCCACCATCTCACATTTTATACAGGAACGAGACTTCAGCTATTACCCTCAAAGTCTTCGATGTCTCTTTTCACTTCCTGGACTAAAGATTAGATATCTCTATCGAATTAGATATCTCTATCGAAGGCCGACGTATCCCTACGGTGCTACGCGAAATGCTCGTATCGGGATCGTTAAGTTCAGCAGTTCATTTATGCCAAGTGGTTGGCATTTAAATTATGCAAGTCAAGGGGTTCCAACATTGTTGCATGAAGATCGTAGGGCGTTGCTTAAATGTTTATTTTCTTTGGATTAATTCATTGATTCACTCAATCAATCACATTGATCAAATCAAAATTTTTCTTTTATTATACTTTTAATTGAAAAGAACAGAAACGTTAATTAGAAAAAAATGATTTTTTTAAATATTTAAAAAAATCCGGAAAATCCATCATTATCACATTTAAATGAAATAGAAAGTATAAAAATACCGTTAACCACAACTTCAGAGATTTGAAGTAAACCAAAATCTAGAAGGGAGTTCAGTTCATTAACAAAAAAATTATTATGTAGTAAAAAGACGTCAGTAAAATTAGATTTAAAGTATAGAGGCAAAAAGTTTTAGTGAATCTTAAGTTTCATGTTAAATTATTATACGCCAGCGAACTGGTATATAAAAGCCTTTTCTTTTAGAATTAACAAAAGTCCAATATCTTTCACGATTATATTTTAACAGATCATTAAAACTCATAATGTATTGATTATACAAAAATTTATTGAGAAAATTAAATTCTCTTTCAAAACGACGAAAGTTATTCTTATCAACATTATTTTTTGATGATTTTTCAAATTTTTTAGTCCTTTAGTATACCATGGTAGTTTTGAAAAATTGTATTAACAACAGAAGAAAAGGTGTCAAAGCAAATGCCAACAATTTAATTTTCTAATATTTTGTACAGAGTAATTACAATTATAATAATTATAAGGTATTTCACTATTATGAGATAGATAATCATAAAACTCAATCTTTATTTCTAATGCAGAATGATGAAGTGTTGATGGACAGATTGGAAATGGGACACCATTAAATTTTAAAATTAAAGTAATATTCGCGAAAATTGCATCATAATTAGAACACCCTTTAAATTTTAATATGTAATTGATTTTATAGCGGCCATGGTAATACACTTTCTATTAAAATATCAGGAGCCTACCTATTGCGGTTAAAAAATAATGTAATATTTGTGAAAAACACGTTACTAATGGACACACTTCAATTTTAAGTATTTGTTATAGCGGCCGAAGTAACACATCTACTGTAAACATTTCAAGAGGGTATCTATTACGGTTTATAAAATCTTGTCACTGTCGGAACACCCTTTAATTTTATTATTCATTATAGTGGCCATGGCAACTTCCTTTCTATAAATATATTAAGAGTCTACTTATTGCGATTAAAAAATAAGTTACTATTAGTGAAAAACATGCCACTGTCGGAACACCCTTTAATTTTTAGTAATTGTCATATCGGCCGTGGCAACACATCTTCTGTACAAAATTTCAAGAGTCTACCTGTTACGGTTCAAGAAATAAGGCTTTATACATGCAAATCACATCACTGGCGGAAAACCCTTTAATTTTTATTATTTGTTATAGTGTACAGTTATACACCTCCTGTAAAAATTTCAAGATTCCACCTATTCATTCAAAACTTAGGATATATACATGCAAATCACGTCACTATTGGAACACCCTTTAATATTTAAGTTCAATTTTGTATACTTGTTTATAAAACAAACATAGTTTTAATTACAGTATAGCGGTCACAGTTATATACTTTCTGTGAAAATTTCAAGCACCTACCTATTACAATTCAAAACTTAGGCCTTATACATGCAAATCACACTACTATCGGAACACCCTTTAATGTTTAGGTTTATTTTTTTATTTTTTAATTACTGCTAACATATTTTTAGTGTATGCCTCCTACAGCTCAAGAAATAAACACATATTTGTGAATAACACCTCCCTATCGGAACACCCTATAAATTTTAATATTTGTTGCTATAGCGGCCAAAATTATACACCTTCTGTAAAAATTTCAAGATTCTACCTATTATGATTCAAAACTTAGGTCTTATAAATCAAAATAACACCACTATCGGAACACCCTTTAATTTTTTAGATTTGTATATAATGCGAACTACGTTTTTATTACAGTTTGTAAATTTTTAGTGTATGCCTCCTACAGTTCAAGAAATAAACACATATTAGTGAATAACACCTCTCAATCGGAACACCCTATAAGTTTTAATTTTTGTTGTTATAGCGGCCATCGCTATACACCTGCTGTAAAAACTTCAAGAGTCTACCTATTATGGTTCAAAACTTATGCCTTATACATGCATTTCACACCACATTCGGAACACCCTTTAATTTTTAGTTTTATTTTTTTATACTTGTTTATATAGTGAACTAAGTTTTAGTAACTATTTGTAAATTTCAAGTGTATCCCTCCTACAGTTCAAGAAATAAACACATTTTCGTAAATAACACCTCTCTATTGGAACACCCTATAAGTTTTAGTATTTGTTGCTATAGTGGCAACAACTATACATCATCTGTGAAAATTTCAAGAGTCTACCTATTACGGTTCCAGAGATAAAAGGCGCTGACAGACGGACAGACGGACAGACATTGTAGCAAAAACAATAGGGTTTTGTTTTTACACTTTGTGTACGGAACCCTAAAAATAACACACAAAAAAATTTTCTTAACAACAGAATTGTGGTGTAAAAATTGAATATTTTGCATTTTCAATGGACTAGGAAATATAGAGCAGCCCCTCGTCCTAGGTGCAGTCTTATATCAAATGAAAGATTGAAGTCTCAGCTTTCATTTGAAGTAAAGGACATATAGCAAAAGTTTGCAAAAGTACTTTAAACATACAAAAAACTACAAAAAATACGCAACGCGCACATTCTGTCGCTATACGTATGTTAGCATGCAACAGCATATGTTTACACCTTTTTACTTTTATTTTTTTTAATTGTTTACAACTATTCACTTATTGTTTATTATTATTTTATTTACATTATTCATTTGATTGATAATTTTTTTGAAGGTCATTGACTTTTGGTTAGATAGTTGCATAATTTTTAATTTAAATTGATAGTGCAAGCTGTTGTTCTTATCTAAGTTGTGTTATGCTCACTTTCTAATGTGGTTAGTTTAATTGTTATATATTGAATTTAATTGTTGCATTATTTATTGGGTTAAGTAATAATGAGTGTTCCTGTAATGATCTCTTTTGATAAGAGATTAGCGCAAGAAGCAATGAAGAAGGAGTATAGAAACTGTAGGCTATTCCATTCTCGTAAAAATTCACATATTTATACAAATGAAAATGTAATCCACTATTTGCAAATATCATCAGATCCTTATATTTATTCATTTAGAATGAGAATGAAATTGAAAAAATTAGAATACCATGATGATGTTAAAAAATTATTGATAGAATGAAAAAAACTTCTTTTTTATTGCATTTCAATGGGAGGTGGGCGTAATAGTGGGCGTGTTATTGTAATTTTTGCATGAAACATTTTAAATGATACAAATTACAGTAATATCAAATTTGAAGGTTGTACCTAAAATATTTTAGAAAATATGGCACTTTTTATGTTGAGGTTGTATGGGTGGTGGGGGTAAAAGTGGGCCAAAGTTCAACATTTTTTCCGATAATATTTGCAACAATATATCATTCAAGTATACAAAAATTGAAAGTTATACCGAATGTATTACGGACAATACAGCACTTTACAAATTTCGATTGTATGGGAGGTGGGCGTAAAAGTGGGCGAATTTTCTTAATTTTTTTTTAAACTGGAATTGTCTCAAAAATAACCTGTGCAAACTTTCAGCGCTCTACAGTAACTCCTTGTATTTAATGCCGGCGTTGTCTCACTGTGCGCCACTCTTTCATTGGGGATGTTCTATATTTTGAATTTATTTTGGTATTCCTCAACGTTTATACACATTTTTTCTGCTTCCATAGGGCGATGGAATATTTTAACTGACAATAAGGCCTGTTCTCAAAACCACGTGATTTCAAATCAAGAACCGTTTTAAAATCACGTGTTTTATTTTACCCCGTTCTGTTAATCGCACAGTTTTTTTATTTTTTAAGTAATTTTAAAATTGTAAAACCACAAGAAAATTGCTGAGTTTTAATGTTTTTTTTTTATTAAATTTTACATAATAGGTAAAATAAAAGCAATTGGGTCTAGGCTAACATTGTGCACTCCAGAAGGTTTAAAATGAAAGCGGTGTAAGAAATAAGCCATTTAAGGCGTTATTTACGGAGCCATTGAAATTTTTATCTTTGGCAAGGGTAGATGTACTTTCTAAAAACTTAATCAACTGACAGTTAAAGAGAAGTGGAAGAACACAAACAATTTCTTTTTAATATAAAATATTACCACAAAAAAAGAGTTTTTAAAAATCTGCATGTTTCTTATATATTCTTTTAAATTACGTAATTTTACTATTAAAATTAAAAAAGAACACATCAAACTGTTTATTCCAGCAGTTTGTTATAAAACTAACAACAAAGAACTCGCGAAAGTAAGCAAGTGATTTGAAATCACAGACACTTTCTTACCGATTTTAAATCACGTGATTTCAAATCACTGATAAGAAGTGATTTTTAGAACAAGCCTGAATGATTCCTTATCTTTAAAACGTCCATGCTAATCTCGCTGGGAAAGCCGAATTAGTTGTATGAAATCTGTGAAATTCGAAGCAACTGAAATACTCGATCTACTTTTAAAAGTACTCGAAAATTCTAAAGATACTGGTATACTGGCATTTACGTTATCAGAACAACTTACAATTTATTAGTATGTAATGAAATGATCTTAATACAAAAAAGCACCCGGCGTAGGTATAAAGAGACAGTATAATTATGAAGCTATTTATAATGTTGTTGGTGATGCGACAGAACATTTAAAAAAAATGTATTCAACATATTAGTAGATCAAATCAAGTCTTCTTTGGTAGAAAATAATTGGGAATTTTTGTATAATTTAAAAAGAATCTAAATAATTATGAATTACGCAAATGTTGCATGAATTAACATTTGCTTTTAAAAGACCAACAAAAATCTGATATTGATGATACTGAACGAATGAATCAATTACTCCCAGTCAAATAATTATATCTGCAAAATTGCTTTTCTTTGGACTTTACGTTATCCTAAAGGTAGAGTTGTTGTTTTTGGCATACACATTTTCTTATACTTACTTTATCTTTTGTTGTTGTTTGTTGGGTTTATCTTTGCACCGCATTCGTAATACCGTTATTTTTAATCAAGCATGTCGAAAATCCCGTGTAAAATATTTATATGTGCAAAATGAACTATTTGACTTCCAACTGGTGCCAAATCAACGTATCAGCACATAAAGCGGAGAAATCGCTCCATATATGCATATTATGAAAAACAATTCAAATTTTTGGAATTTTTAGGAAAATGCCACGTGAAACTGAATTAACAGATAAAGAAAGTGTATTAATCAAGGGAACGAGACAATCCGGCAATAAAGTTGGGCAAATTGCTGTTTCTGTAAAGAGAAACCGTAACACAAAAACAAATTTCTTGAAATATCCAGATGACTACGGTATTAATAAACGTGGCGGCCAGATATGCACTATTGATGATAGGAGCAAATGGCGCATACAGCAGTTAGCAACTAATATCCACATAATTTGTAAGCAAATAAAAGTGGAACTTGGTCTAAATGTGAATGAGCAACGTGTTTATCAAAAAATAAGACAATATTTGACCAGTAAATATGAGTATTGAGTGCCTAAAGTGTGAGTGCCTATTGAGTGCACATATGCGGGTATGTTCTGTAATCCGAAAGCGAGTGAAATTGAAATCGAATACATTTTTAAAGAAAAATATGACTTAGTTGCGCCTATTATTTTAAAACATTAGCAATCAAGGAAGTTATGTGAATGGTTTTTAATCAAATGTATAAAAAATAATATCAAAATGTTGTAAGATTTAAAAGTTAAGACAATTTAAAATTTCATTCGGATTCAATTTCGCTCGGTTTCGGATTACAGAACATACCCGATGGTATATATGTGATATTCAGTGACATAAAAAGTTTAATTTGGACGGACCAGATGTCTCCACAAAAATTAGATGGACGTAAGACGCCTACGGGAAGCATTCCACAATTGATTTCATGGTGCAGGATCACTCAATGTATGGGAGGTATTTTTTTTTATCAAGAGGGAAGCCCAAAATAGGCTTTGTGCTAGGAAAATTGAATGCAGAAATCTACATAGATTTGTTACAATGCGAACACCTTGATTTTGCTGGTGGTTTGCAACTCCGATAACTGGACTTTCCAGTAGGATAATGCACCGAACCACATGGTGAAGAAGATAAAGGTGTTTTTTAATTGTTGACAAATTGATTTGCTCGGATGTTCTGCTTCAAGCCCAGACCTCTATCCCATCGAGGATCTATAATGAATATCTTCTGCCAACATTTATACATCTTGATGCTATATGACAGCTGGAAACAGCTAAAAAAGGATATATTGGTTGAATGGGCCAATATTGATGTGTCTGTCCAAAAAAACTGGTATAGTCAATGCCCCGTGGTGTCAAATTGGTCCGGATGCACAAGAGTAACACAACTTCTTACTAACATACATATATAAAACTTCTATTTTTTTACTAAAATAATTGCACATATAAATATTTTCTATGGAGATTTAAAGCTTTAATTTTTTTCCATGTTAAAAAAATAGATTAATATAATTTTGTTATTTTAGTTTTATTTATTTTAACTATAAATTAGAAAAAAAATATCTGTTCCAAATTTCCATTGCTTCTTTTAATTCTAATTAAAGTTGAAGCATTGCAAATATAATTATTTGTCTAAGGTATATCTTTCAAAAACTTATTTCCGCAAAATGTTACTAGTCCCTTTTAGATTCTTAATTTTATTAAAAATAACGACCTACATACATATATATGTATGTATAATTATGCCAAATCTGTAGACAACTTTAAGAATATTGCATATAATTCCTGTAACCGTTGCAGCTTGCGAACGTAGTTTCGTTAAATTGAAGCTTATTAAATCATATTTAAGACCGACGATGACAGATGAAAGATTAGATAGCTTTGCAATTTTATCAATAGAAAATGAGTTGCAAAAAATAATAATATGACCGAAAACATAAAAAAGTGGATTTAAAAGCTAAAAAAAAAATATTTTTAAATTATTTGTATGAAACATATTTACTATATTTACCATACATTTCATTTCTTGTGCTACAATAAAATGCGATATAAATCCAGAAATAAAATTAAATATTTTAATAAATACAAATCATAAATATAAATTGTCTTTTGAACTTTTACATTTATAGTTGGTAAAGTACGAAAATTCAGAAATGTTTGTTATTGGAAGGAACCATTTTCTGAAAGTTAAATATGTATGCCGACAATGTTTTGAAGTAGCCAATGTAATAAATTGTAAGTTATTTTATCAGCAATATTATGAATTAAGCATTTATTGCCATCCTTCGCTATGTACATATTATAATTAACAACGATTTCATTTGTAGTCATTTGATTGGCCACATTTTTTCAAATGCTCTCGTTATAGACAACTATGGTATAATTTTTTAAATAAAAATTTTTAGAACATTTTCTTTTAATTTGCAGTAAATTTGTATATTCTTGAATGAAATGGCGCCAAATTTTGTTCTGTACGGTGCGCTGAAAACCCTAGAACCAGCCCTGTAGTGCAATTCACTAACTTTTAACGATCTAACTCTTGTTAAAAATATCAACATGTTTTTTTGCTTGCACTAACGAATTTGCCATTCACTAACCTATGGTTAACAAATGAAAAATACAAAACAAAATGAATGGCAATGCTGCTAAACAAAATGGCAAAATAGCGAAAAGAACAAAAAAACAAAAAGGAAAAATAATAAACAAAACTTTACACACAAGTGCTTTATATTTTGTTTTTTTTTTTAATTTTATTTTTAAAAAAAATGTTTAAATTCATTTTTATAAGGTAGGTAAAATACATATGTATGTGTTTTAATTATAAATATTAATTATTTTGAATATTTTACATCTAGTGGGCGACTTTATCTTTTGATAAGGTAAACGACGCAAAAATACTTGTAGTTAAATTAACAATACTCGACTTGCTAAGAAAAACAGCTGATTTATAACAACATCAAATGTTATTAAAAAGCATTTCTGAATAGCAAAGTCTTTCGTTTTGTTGTTAAATTTTTTTAACGAGTCCCGAATCGTTAAAATTGAATAGTGAATCGCACTACTGACCTCACTACGACTTGTTTAACCCCTTAATTCACATAATAGGAACAAAATTGTATTTTTAAACATTGTGTAAAAACACTCAGTTATCATTTGTGTTGATTCTGTTGAAAATCAATCAAGCGATTTTTATATATAAACTAAAACTGTTGCCAACTTTTTCGCGAGATTTCTCGACAATTTTATCCCTAAAAACTGTGTAAGTGAAATACAAATTAAATTATGTCGTGACTTGAGAACTTGATTTGGCTAACATTTTTTTCAAATATGTTTAAGTATAATCTATGACAGCTCTTATGGGCAGCATTCAGGTGCAAATTTTGGCTTAATTAGTTCGTAATAAAAGGAAGGGATTAATTATGGTATGTAGATATGTATGTATGTATGTATGTATGTATGTATGTATGTATGTATGTATGTATGTATGTATGTATGTATGTATGTATGTATGTATGTATGTATGTATGTATGTATGTATGTATGTATGTATGTATGTATGTATGTATGAATGTATGTATGTATGTATGTATGTATGTATGTATGTATGTATGTATCTATGTATGTATGTATGTATGTATGTATGTATGTATGTATGTATGTATGTATGTATGTATGTATGTATGTATGTATGTATGTATGTATGTATGTATGTATGTATATCTAAAGAACAGCGTTAGCTAAGTGTTCCAAACTTTTCAGGGAGTTATTAAATACAATGTAGCGTAGTACATTTAAAAATTGAAGAGACTGAACTAGTGGGCGTGGAACCTCCCACAAAAAGTAAATATTAGTATATTTAAGGGGAACTACCTTTTTTTTGAAGGCGTGCCTTCATAACGACGTTCTCATACCGCTCACCAACAGTATCCTTAATGGCCCCTGTTGAATTCTAAACTGCAATTATCTAAGTATGTTGAAGAAAGTTATTGTTGTTATTGCCCAAAGGCAAGTCACAGAGAATACTTTACTGGAAGTGTGGTTGCCACACATTGGATCAGAAATTTTTGTTGTTTGTTTCATAGTTGGCAAATACTGAACATGGCTGGAGAGAAAACCACTTCAATTTATGAGCCAGTTTTTTATACGCATTGGATTTAAGTTGTCTTTCAAATAGTTTAAAAAATGTATACTACCGAAGAAAATCTAATTTATATAAGGAAAAAACCACCTAAAAATGGCATTATTACATTTTTTACAATTTAGAGGATAACATTTCATTCTATTTCAATCCAAATTTTTTACAAAGGTTTCCGAAAAAGTAGTAATCCGACCAAAAAGAAGTCCACCACAATAACACAAACTCAACGTCAGACGTCCCAGTCGCTCGACTCGATGTCGGCTGAGATGTGAGCGGCTTGCTTAGGCTAACATTTGTCAGCCGACTTCATAAACTTAGGTGGTACATTTTTTTAACTAAATATATATCAAAGTTTAAACTTTCTAGTAATATTTTATATTTTAATGATCTTTTGCGAAGAACAGAATTCAAACAGCTTCAAATAATATATGTACGTAAGTAGCAGTTCCGAATGTTGGAACTTCTTTGAAAATTTCTACATAGCAGTATAGTTCAAATGACTGCTTTTTCTTTGCAAAAGTGATAAAAATAAAAGTACCGTTTTACCCTAGGTGTTGTTTTTTATAATTGGAAATACTTCGAAATATGAAGCACCGCACAGTGGTTTAAAACGATTTATATTGGGCATAATTCGGTATCTCATGAAGCACTGGAGATATCTTAATGAAATTTCACAGAGGCAAAGCTGAGATATTTCTGAGTCGATCAGTGCACGACCCCCTTACCCTCCTAGGGTAAGGGGGCTTCCAGATAAGCCCTCAAAGTTAGATACCTCGGGTACATATATTTTTGGAAACGTTATAAAAAGTTGAGTTTTAACTCAAATGTTAAGATTTGATTAAGTAGACCTTGAAAGTATCTAAATAAAAATATGTAGGTTATCTCTTTTAGTTTGGGAAAAATTGGCTTAAAATATTTTTTTAATTTTGGCCTACCTTAAGTTAGTATTTTTGTCGTGGTATAGTTATCAATGATCGGCATATTATTTTAAAACATTGGCTATATTCTTAATAAAATTTAGAACTAATAATATAATAGTTTAATTTCTAAGTGTGCAAAGCACCTATTAAAAAAACATAAACGGATTTTACGGCTTTAAAGTCGTAAATTTTAAAAGTTTGTAAAAATATCTCGATCCGTTTAGATTTTGGGGCAATTCCAATTCGATATTTTATTGCGAAAAAACCAACTGGACTTGATTTTTTCAGTTTTGAAGATAAATATAAATCTAGTCAAGAGCCTATGTTAATCTAGTCAAGAGCCTTCATATGATACCACTGACATATATATCGAGCATATATATAAGCTATAGGAGCTTCCTAAACCTCGCCTCCTCATGATTTTATTTTCTTATTTTGTTTGTAAAAAATGTGTATAAATACATTTTTTGCCAAACTGAAAAAGGCAGATTATATTTTTTGTTGTTTATAAAAATTTTTCCAAGGCATATTTAATTTACTATGTAGTGTCGTCCGCCCAGCTGATTTAGTAGTTCGAAATGTCAAAAGTTGTATGTGTTTAGAAATTTTATAGTGCAACAGTGAGAAAGCAATAAAACACATACACGCCTTCTCAATTTTCTTTTATGTTTTTTGACAATTCGAACTACAAAGCAACAACGACATGACATGTTGTTCTTGTATTGTTGTATTTGTTGCAGGGACGCCACTACCTAGTAAGATAAATATACCTTGCATTTTTCACTTTTTATAGATATCAAGGTCTAATTAAATTTCAAAATTCTTAAAATGTAAGTTAAAACTGAACTTTTTATGACATTTCCAAAAATATATACCCGAGGCACCCAAATTTGGATGCGCGTTCAATAGTACTTGGACAACTTTAAGGGCGTGTTTCTCGTACTGTGTAAGCTGAAATTAATTTGCTTAATTAAAACTGCTTTATAAATATGTTACTATACTTGAAAATTACTCATTAGCCTTAATAACTTTAAAACGGTACGATTCATACATATACAACTTTGACTTTCTGTAAGGCTTTAAAAAAATTGCACCTTTGGCCTCTTTTAAAACATAGATTAATTAATTAAATAAATATTGTTTAATAAGTTATAAGCAATTTATTTTACTTTGAAATTTTTTGCACTTTAGGAGTTAAGGAGTTTTTAAGGAAACCTCTCTAGAAAAACCCGATATGTTCAAAATCCATAAAAAAAGAAAAATTTAGGAACCAAGATTCCCAAAAGCCAATTATACTTTCTGCAGATGAGGCTTTAGCTTTTCTTCCGGAAAATAATTTTTCAAAAGAGCAGTACAATGCAATACGCCATGAAAACAAGTTAAGAAACTGAGATTTTTAGCCACCGATAGATTGAATCACACCCGCAGAAGCCAGTTAGACGTATTTAATAGGGCTATCAGATCCATTAATTTCCACAGCATTTCTAAGTAAACGCTTACAAAAGCGGAAACGTTCCACATTTCGACCTGATGTAATTGAACTATTATGTTGTAAGGTGATGATATTGATGAAAGTGAACAAATTATGAAACTGAAGAAATGGCAAAAAGTAAAGAAATTAATAAAAGTGAAGAGGCCCTATTTGATTTAAATTTAGAAAATGAATTAGATATACACAAATATTTGTCAAATGCTTTAGTATAATAAAAATAAATGAAAGAATAAAGTGTATTGCGTTTGCATAAAAAGTTGTCAAAGGGTTAATTTTGAGTTTTAGTCATTAAAGGGTTAAATTCTATTTTTCATCCGATTTATTCCTACATATTAACTTCTTATAGTTTTTGTTTTCAATT
Source organism: Phasia obesa (assembly GCA_949628195.1). NCBI lineage: Eukaryota > Metazoa > Arthropoda > Insecta > Diptera > Tachinidae > Phasia > Phasia obesa. Next base: position 79,869,426 of record OX451216.1, read on the forward strand.
TCATAATTCTATAGCTTTTCTTAATTTTGCACAGGAAAGAGTAAGAAAAGTATGAATATTGTAGTGTGCTTGAAAATGAAGATATGATACATATTTAAAAGGTAAGTAATTTTTAATGTTCGTGTTATCTTAAGCAGGTTTAATATGAACTTATCAATTGAGATAACGACAGACAAAACTCTCAAGTTCCTTGTAACTGTCCACAATTTTTTAAAAAAATAAAAAATAAATTACTTAGTAATTTTCGTCTTTAGGAGACTTTAAGTCGTCGCCGACATTTTTTGCCCAGCCGCCGCCAAGAATTTCGCAGCGAATTGGATCTCTGGTCAAGGTCGGTAAAAATAAAAAAAAATAAAATATTATTCCATGTCAATTTTCTCCAAAAGTAGAAGGGTTAATGCAGACATGTAAGGATATTTTTTTATTTTTAACCCCACCTTCTCATTAGTGTGCCACTCAAAAGTTCCATAGCTTTTACTCTGTGAAATGTCACTAAGAACTCTTTAGTGGTTCACGAACTACCGAATTATTTCTAAAGTAAAAAGATTTTGAAGAATTGTGCGTCATGAACCAGGTTACCATGAACTTTGTTTCACCAATCTTTATTTCCTTTAGATGTTTTCCCTTTAAAGTAACAGTTTTTGAGGTCAGCACAAAATTTATTTTTTATAAATAGTAAACTATTTCTTATTTAATCTCGAAAAAATTATCTATGTATATAACTCGTCTTTTGAATCTTGAAATTTTTCTGAAACCAACTTTGCTTTAAATTTTCGTGCTCTTTAGATTTTGTAAGTCCTTTAGCGTAGCACCTTTTCTAACAACAAATTAGAATATCCTATTAAGGTGTTCAATAAAAATCTGAAGTTTATTTGAATTCTTTGAAATTTGCACTTCCATCATCCCTTTTCATGGACAAACAAATAAATGTAATCCTTAGAATAAACACAGAAAACACAAAACACACACAAATACATAAATCTCAGTAAAATGAAATATACTTGAACGTACTCATAACTTAGGTTAAGTTCACCATTTCCACTTTTACGTTTTGCATACAATCGCATTTTTCACAAATTCTTTAGAAATGTTACGCTTAAAAATTCCAATCTGTTGCTTGTTTTCTAATGGTGGCGCTGTCGACCATACTTGTAGCTTTTCATTCTCAATATTTGTTTAATTTAAAAACAATTTAGTAAAATTTATTGAATTCATTATTAATAATATGACGTTTTGTGTTTTTAAGTGAAAATTTTTTGTTTTAATTTTGTTTCCTTTTTTTGACAGATGCATCAAAAATTGACGCATGCGCCATAAATTTTGTTATAGGGATGCTGCCAACAGAACATTAAAGACATGTAATCTTTTTTTTTAAATCGAATCTAATATACATACGAGCATAAGTCTAGTTGTGAGTTTGTGTTTGTTTGTTCAGGTGCAATAGTATATGTCTGTTTTTAAAATTATATATTGAAAAACCGATTTTAATGAAAAATATGGTATTTTTGTAAGGCTGAACCGATTTCAATGAAATTTTAAACACTGATAGATCCTTACAACTATCTAAAAGAAACAAAGTACTCTACTGGTTTTAAAAACCTGGACCTAGACCGCCCAATGGAAACCGCATTTTTATGCGAATAAACCGATTTTAATAATATTTTAAAGATTGTCCTTATCTAAAATATATATCGCTCCTTTATTGCAACATAGTCATATCTCGAAAAAAAAATCAAACTTAGCAAAACGCACTTTAAGATTTAAAAGTGTAAACACTGCTATCTCATTGCGTAATATATGTATATTTAAACAAACCTAGTTTTCAGATTGAGATATAAGGCAAATTTTTTTTTACATATAAAAAATCTATCAAGGAGTTATTTTGCTTAAGTAAGTTCAAATTTTTGATTTTTCGAGAAATGACTACATTGCAATAAAGGAGCGATATGTTTTTTTTAACACTCGGATCCGGAGGGGTAAAAATGAATATTTTTATACATCTAAATCAATTTTAATGAAATTTAAAATCTAGAAACATCCTTATCTAGAAAGTGTAATTGGTTATTTTTGCAAAATGGGAACTTAGATGGAAAAATAGGGGTTTCCGCCTAAACTTTTATTACCTATTTGCAAATAAAATTTTTTAAATGTTTAATGTTGTGATCGAACAAGGGTACGTATTTTTTCACCATGAATAGTACATTTTTGTTCATTCTCTTATCTTTTTCAATGAATGAAATTTTGTATTGCGTTTTTTTCACACACACATTTTTCATATTCATGGATTATTGCTTTAAAATATATTCTTTGAAATGAATGACGCATTTTTTTATTTTCTTTCATGTTCGTTTCACACTTCGTACAAACGCGAGAAATCATACTAAATATTTAATGTGTGGTGAAGTAAAAATGAAGCGTCATTACGAATGGTGGTGTTCAATTTTTGAATGAAAAAGAAGGAACCGAAACAAAAATTACTTCATGGACAAAGATGTGAACAGTTTGAAAAGCAAACATCCATGAATTTGAAAAATGTCTGTGTGAAACTTATTTGTGTGCAGTGAATAAACAAACGAATTACAAAATTTCTTTCGTGGACAGTGAAGAAAACAAAAAGGAAATCAACAGTTTTTTCGTGAATATGGAAAATGAAAGAAGAGAGAAATATGTTCTCTGGATCGAACATAATAATTGTTTTTACAATTAAATGAAATGCAATGTGGGTGCGAATTTTCCATTAATTCACACAATACATTTTATATTTAAAAGAAGTGGCAACGCCATACGGGTAATTTGCAAATAGTGCCGTTAATCAGGAATTACTTTCGTGAGTTAACTATTCGCAAATAAAAAATTACTTCACAATTTATACAACAAATTTTTTATTTGCAAGTTGTTGTAGAAGAGCACCTATGTATGCTCCACTCGTGGCTCAATGGTTTCCAGGTGTAAATATGTCCCGTTTTTAAATGAACCGTCCAATGACGCCGGCGAGTGTGCGAATTAAAAACGACTAGCTATTGAAAAGTTAGTATTGGTTCTTTCATTGCCCACAAAAAAGTAATAAATAAGTAAAACACGAAAACAATAATATTATATTTGAAATTACCAATTACCATATCATAAACATTCAGTAGGATTATTACGAATTGAATAGTTTTTTACCATCATGTTGAAAAAACTGTCTGGAGCACAAAGACTCAATTAGTAAGAGAAAAGGAGGCAACGACTGAAGTGCTTCTTAAGAAGGTCCCAAAGCTCGCTTCCTATTTTGCTCCTTCTAGTTCTTAGGTTGTCATCAGTGAACGTGAATACACTTAATGAAGTTGAAATACTAGTAATACAAGATTCTAATGACGATGATATTGATGAGAATGAAGCTGACAAAACAATATTAATTTCTAAAACTGTTGGCTTGATAAATACGGATCCATCTTCTTGGCCAGAATTAAAAAAAAAAAAACGAAAAGAAAAGAAAAGAAAAGAAAAGAAAAGAAAGAGTTAATTTTTAAAGGTACCTTGCCATTAAAGGCTGATAACTATTATCCAAAAATTACCCAAAAAAGATATTTTTGTATTCAACAACAGCTTCGATATGCAGCAAATGGGAAAAAAATAAAACGTTAATATTTACCATTCCAGGTTTCATTGAAACTTTTTTTATTTACATTCTTTGACTCCCTAAATCGAAATCGAAAAATTAAAAAAAAATTCTATCTCTTATATTTTTACTACATAATATGTAACCCTTTTGTAAATCTATATCTATACATCTATATCTTTTACATATATAACTAACTGCGGAAACGGGTCGAGCGATTTTAGCCAAAATTTCAGGGAATGTTGGGGATGGTATGTAGATGGTTTGTGTGAAGTTTGCCCGAAATCGGCCCGGTGGTTCCGGAGATATGGCATTTAAATTTTCCTATATATTCCTATACAAATGTCAACAAAATGCCATATTATGCTTTTTGTTGTCACTTGAAAAGTTACCAAACCATTAGGTCTTTCTAATTGGAATGTTGAACTGAATCTTTTTAGTTGTTGCTTCGATCATCATTTTATTTCGATTTTTCACTTGCTACACACCTGCATTGCATCATAGGTATGTGTTCTGTTTTCTTTGCGTTTTCTTAATCACCTCCTCGATTGGTTGAAACCGATATGTGATGCAATCATTTCGCAAGCACATAGAAGGGCTCTAAGGGTCGACCCAGGCAACGCCGGGTAAAATACACTAGTAAAAGTATAAAATAAAAAAAAAATTATATGAGAAATATAAATTTATTTACACCAATTAATTGTGTAGGGGCTAGATCACAATCTCGCCCCGGGCGCCTACTAACCTCGGAGCGGACCTGGACATGATAGACCCTTAAAGTAGTCCACCTAAGTAGACTTGTTGGTAATGTGTTTTTTGATTAGATGGTACGGTTTATTTGATGTTTCACGAAAACGGGCACTTGTTTTTTGTTATTCTAGAAAGTAAGAACGCTTTTCATCTTAACCCTTCTTCTCATGGAGTCTTAATTTTCCTTTACAAGATTAAGGTCACGACTCTGGGAGCCGTGATAGTACTTTTTTAACATTGTACAAAAGCCATTTTCTTATTATTACGAAATAATGCTTTGGTCCGATACCCACTAGACAGTAATTTACACTTTAATAACATTTTCAGCTAAATGTGGTGAACGAAATGATCCTTAAGTATTTTCAGAAAGTTCGTTTTTTTATTATCTATATTATACCACTCCAAGTTTTTATTATTTAAGGCTCGACCTTCTTTTCGTCAAATACAATGATGGCGATCAGATCTAAATATATATATATATATATATATATTTTTTTATTGCAATTTTCTCTAATGAATCTTCAAATATAATTGAACTAACAGTAAATGTTCAAATCTGAAAACTAAATTACACTCGCACAGTGCCAAAACTGCTTAATAGAATCAAGAAGATTTCAGGCTAAGGGGTATCCCAAAAGAAAGAAGTGAAGAACATACTTCCTATTATTTTCATGTGATACATCCATTAAATCAATAAGGAAACTTGTTACTTACATTTTTTTACTCAAACCAAAAAAATAAGCCATAGAGAAAAACTTTTTGATCATATTCGGAAATGTATAAAAAAGGGATTTCTTAATGATTTAATTAGGCTGCTATATAATCATGTGTAAATCATTTTAATTTTCTTAAGAAGGATGTCTTCTTGATTATATTAGCTGGCTTGTTATTTCATAGAGACCAAGACGAATTCATAACAGGTAAACTCGAGAGCTCAGCTGACTATTTGTTTTCACCATCTTACAGTGTCAAAATGTACTAACATTTTTTATTTTGACAGCCAAAAATGATTTATACAACAACAAAATGTACGTATTTTTATTACAGAGTTGTACTCTTTTTTCGCCGTGAGTCTACCTTCAATATTGTGCCATGATAGAGACTTTGTTTGTTAAAAAATAAAATATACCTTTGCTTTTAAATTTATATTTTGTAAAACCATTAAATAGTTTATCAGTTTATAATAGGGAAAAGTTCGGTAAAATGAGAGTAAACAAAAATAAATTCTCTAAGAGACAAAAATGCTCAAATGTTCGGGAGCACTAAAAACCAACTTTATATCCTAAAACGTGATGTCAAAGTGTTTTGCATGCATTCGCACATAATAAAAATTAAAAAGACAAATATTTTGTATGTGTCACATTTTTTTTAGCATATTTTGGAAGATTAATTTACTAATCTTTTATGAAAACAACTTTTAAATAATAATTTTTGTGAGCATAAAAACATATAATTTTTTAATTTTGCTTGTTTATTTTCAAAGATTTGAATGTTTTGTATTTTCACAATCTACCCAAATAAAAAAGTTTAGGCCATAGATAACACATAGATGGCCAACTCTCCAAATGTCAAAAACGTGGCTACAAATGTCTTCACACATACGGGTACGGTGTGAATTCAACACACTTAGGGGAGTAAAATTTTTATTCACATTTAGACTCTATTACGCGATATTCCATTGCACTTTCCAAATATTTAAACAATTTTGAATTTTTGCACAAAAATTATTTAACAATTTATTGTATTTTAAATTTTTTTAATACAAAATAAATTTAATTTTGTTGACATTTGTTTGGTGAAATTTATTTCCACACAGCATTGTATTTTTTTGTCTTTTAGGGAATGAAAATTTTCAAATCAATATATCAAATATTTAAAATTAACATTCAATCTAACGTTTTTTCGTACATAAATATATTAGAAATATACAAAATTCATATTTTTATTAAAAAGCAAAAGAATTATTTAATTTTAACATCTAAAATTGCATGTAAAAAAAATATTCTATTTTTACAAAATATTTTATACAACTATGTGCAGTTTAGGTGCTGTAGGGAAATTTAAAAAAAACTAACACTTATACAATTTTGCCTACCAATACATTCTTAGACTTAGGTTTTTTGACAAGAGACTTAGGCTTTTGACGTTTCAGTTGACTATCTATGTGTTATCTATGGTTTGGGCTGTTTCGGGCAGGAAGAAGAAGACTGTCATTCTCTCTAAACTACTCTATTTTACCCAATCTTGCAGTACAGGAACAGTTTTCAGTATAATTGGGATCCCGAGGGCTCCCAATGTTGAGTACGGGATCGCACCTATTATATGATTTCACAAAAGCCCAAAGTTATATTCAAAAAATTTCAAAGCAGATGCCAAAAAAGCTTTATAAACTTATTATATATACTAAATTAATAGGCAACAGAGACCTGCATGATTACAATTCAAACGGCAACATTTTGCATTTTTTAAAATGAGTATTGAACTAGCACTTAACGTTAAAAAAATGAATGCTGTTAATGCATGATTCATATCAATGAGACTGTTGTTAACATATGCTTACCACTGCTTGCAATTTCTGTTTATTCCCATGATTCACAAAAGCAATGAATTAGTTTGAGTGGTTTAAGTGGTTCGTAAAAGAAGCTGCTGACAAATGTGTATATTTTTACAGAAGATTTTTATTCTAATATGAGAAAAATTATTATATTGTTATTTATTTATTTATTAATGATTATACAAAACATTAAATGAATTTATATAACATATATTTAAGAGTAGGAGAATCTAGGCCTTTAATTAATTATTAATTAATAATTTAATTTAAAAATTTAGAGACGGATTTTTTTATTTTATTATGTACATATTTACATATGTATGTATCGAAAGAAAATAAGAAACGGAAGTTAAGAAAAAAAAAAAATAAATAAAAAATTTAAAAATTCGTTAATATATAAATAAATATATGTCTATACATATGTACATACTTATATATACACTTATTATAAAAGTAACAAAATTAAATAAAATAAAAAAGTAAATGAAATTATCTATTAGTCATATTTATCAACTGAATTCAGGAAAAGTAAATTATTTACAGTTATTTACGCGCGCTCGAATTGTTGTGCAAGTTTGTTAGTTAGTTTTACGAAGTTAATATGTAAATACCTGCTGAACGAAATAATTTTAGAGCAATTTTATATATGTATGTATATGTATATTGTAAACAATTTACGAAAATTTACAAAAAAATGTGTGTAGGTAAATCACTCTACGTGGAAAAGATGCAAAAAAATATTTGGTATTTACAATCTTTTTCGTTATAAATAATATACCAATTTTAAACTCTTCTTTTTAAAATTCATTTTTCCAAACCTTTTTTGTTCAAGAATATATTTTTTATTGATACATATCGTTAGCTAAAAAACAAACAAAAATATAATTTTACAGAAGAAGCAAAAAACGTTGTAAAATGAAAACTAAACTATACAATACATCTCTTTGTTTTTTGTTAATAAAAGCGTACAAGTGTGAAACTTGGTCCAGACATGTAGTTTAATGGCATTCATAAAAATCAATCAAAAACTCGTTTTTGATTTTTTGAATAGGTACCGTCTTACAAGGCAGTAATTTATGATAATCTTAAATTATTTTTTTCATTATATAGAACACAAATTTATAGTGAGCCAATGGAGAATTTAGTTAATGAACAAAATTGTAGGTATTAACACTTTTGTCTATTTCTTTATCCACACTACTAGGTATTTGTCAATAGGTACTTATTTTGTTTTTTCAAATAGAAAAAATAATTACTTTATTGTCGAAAAACTCACAATTTGTTTGCCTTACTATAATTATCTCATTTAATTCATTAATAATTTTTGCAAAAATAGAATACGAGTACATGTACATGAAGATGAATTCCAGGAATACTTGCAATCTCTTAACCCTTCTTTCAATTGAATTTGATGTTTATTTGTGTATTTGAATAAATAGCCCATTTGTGGCAGGTAAAAGAATTTAACGAATGTAGCAAATCCAGTTGGGTTATTACCTCACAAGAAAAAGTTTGCATGTAAAACCAGAAATGTCTTGAATCCAAATGCAACTAAATTTTTTTAAACATATGCTAAAAACTGTTTACCTGGACTTTCAACATACAGACTTTAAACTTTTCTCATTAACAATGAAGTTGTCATAAAACTCTTTCACAAAAAAGTATATTTTTTGTTAAGCACTTCTGTATATGACAGTATTTAAAAAAAATATTTGAAATTGTTATTTTATTATATTGTCCACTAATTTTGTCAAGTATTAGGTATAGTAATCTCAAAATAATAATTATTTTCCATAAAAATTGAACCCAATTACCGCTTTCTTTAAATAGGTTCATCTCGTACATAGATGTTTCAAGATTTTTATTAACAGAATTGGAGCCCTACATAAACATTATAACATTCTTTTTCGAACGCTAGTCAATACTTTGACAACGTGCTTTTGTGAGTGGTTTGAGTGTTCTGCAAAACAATCAAACAACAGCAAGTAATTTTTACAGTCTTTCGCTAACAGCATATATAAAACAAGGGTGTGTTAGTAACAGTCAAGTGTTAGAGAGTTAACACTGCAAGCAATATCATTAGTACATATTGATGTTAAAGGACAGAACAAAAGCAATTTAAATGTGAGTGGACAGCGAAAGTGAATCAACTCATGCAGGTCTCTGATAGGCAAACGCGTCTTTTATGTTTCTTTTTAAGTCTGTAATACTGCACCGATTTTTGGAAGCTTTATATGTTTTAAAGATTTTTCTACACATTCTTAATTTTATTTAAATCGGTTCAGTACTTTAGGTGTAATACGACTATTAAGTTTTTACTAAACCAATAAAGAAATACATGTTCTTCTTTTAGCTGCATTCACCCATTTGTTTCGGACAAAATTTTTGTCCGGACAACATTCAAATGTAAAAAATAAATCAAAGGAGCCAAAACAAGATTTTACGAATAATTACAACCGCAAACTCGAACATCCACAAAGGGCGTAATATTATATACATTTTTTAGTTTTATTTTTAGTCCCAAGATTTGAGCAGTTCATATATTTTGAAGTTACAATCACAGCTGCCAAATTTGACGATTTTCCGTCATTTTAATGATTTTTGCACAAAAAATGAAAATTTCCGATTTGAAGATTTTTTCTTAAAAAGTAACGATTTTATACAATGCCAAAAATAAAATACAAAGTCGTTGGTTTTGTTGAAATTAGACCTTGGCATTGTGTTCCTTATGCAAATATCTCAAATTTTCCTCTTCAGTAGATACATTAATTTAACAACATTAAAAAATTGTGTCAATTAAAGTCAAAAATAGGCTTACTTTAAAGGCGATTGTTATGTCCTTTTTAAAATGATGTGTAAAATTGCTTAAAAATTTTGTTTCTCATTGTCTTCCAGTCTTGAAAGTATTGATAATACTCCAAAATAAATTATTATCAATAGTATGAGACATACATATCCTTTAAATTTAACAACTATTAAGAGACTAATTAGCAATTTTTTAAATCTAAATTTGCCTAAAAAAATTTAACAAATTTAGGGAACGAACCAAATGCTTGTATAATAATTGGGTTTATTTTGGAATGAATATATACTAGAAAAGCACTTATAAAAAGCTTAACGATTGTGAAGAAAGTGAGATAATGACTAAATGTCTTAGTTTATAATAGCCAAATTATAAGAAGATTTGATTTTAAATGAGTTTAAAATATTAAGATCCTTTAATCCTATGAATTAAAGTAATGCAGGCCTGTTCTAAAATTAATTAATTAATATTTTAACCGGGATACGTATGTAATCCTGTTATGCAAAATACTGTTTGGACAAAATACAGGTAAAAAAAAAAACTTAAAAACCCTGTTTTTCATAATACTGTTTTGCAAAATACTGGATTTCGAAATACTGTTTTGCAAAATACTGCGAAGTAAAAATGCTGGTTTACAAAATTTATTTTCTTAAAAATAACTTCAACAAAAATATATAATTTTCAAAAATTAACAAAAGCATTTAACCTAAAATTAATTTCAATGCATTTCATAAACTTAAATTAGTACTGTATGTATTAGGCTGTATGGCTTAATATATATATATATATATATATATATATATATATATATATATATATATATATATATATATATATATATATATATACATAGATATATAACAATCTTTGTTACAACACGAGATTTACACATATGCACTTAACGTTTTGCACAAGCCCAATTAGTAGTGCCCGACTTATAATTTCCCTCCAAGTGTCTTTTGGTTTTGTTAAGGAATGTTTAGATGATATGTATTTCCTTATGTTTGTATTTTCTTTTTATTGTTTTTTTACGTATTTATAATAGTGTTTTATCTAATTTTCCAAATATTTGTCATACATGGCAAACATTAGATAATGATAAATTGAGATAAATTTTATTTAATTATTACAGTGAAAATTTTTGTAAAAATCTATAAACTTAAGTACTGTTTTGCAAAATCCTGTTTGACTGGGCGGCGAAAATTTTTGTAAAAATAGAGCTAAAAAGCGCGCGCTTTTTTTCTTTAGCTTTATTTTTACAAAAAATCAAAAGTCAAACAGGATTTTGCAAAACAGTATTATGTTATGCAGTATTTTGTAAAACAGTATTATGAAAACAGGATTTTGAAAACAGGATTTTGTTATAGACAGGATTTCGACCCGAACCCATTTTAACCCTTGGTTTTTTTTATATGTGACAATAAGGGAAAAGTGCTAAAGTCTGATTTTTAAGTTTTATGCTTAGATTTAAGCTTTACATACCATAAATCCGCATTGCAATTAATAATTTGTGAAAGAAGTTTTTATGATTTGGAAAAATTGTAGCTTGTAGTTTCTTCAGATTTTTTCTAAATGCGATTAGACATTGAATAAGACTATATCACTATAACTTCCTGAAAAATGGTACAAAGTAATTGAAACTCTGCTCATGGGTACTACGGACTACTTACTCCTTATTGCCAGAAATATGTATAGTGAATAAAATAGGGGCCTGTATATACTAAAGATATGCTACATGTCAGTTTATTTATTTTTTTACTTTATAAAAAACTAGCTATCCGCGGTGCGCTTCGCTACACCCATACACAAAAAATAAAATAAACACTTGGAAGAAAAGTATGGCCAACCTCTAACTCGAAAACCCACGCTATTCTCACATCAAAAATGTTTTAGTTTATATGCAAGGTACGACGCCTACTGTTTCCAAGCAATCTGTTTTTTGCTTGACTATACATATTAACACGATAATAACTTTTTATGGGAGGTACCACTATCCTAATCCTGTCTGTATTTTGCTAGACTATGCATATTAGTATGAGGGTTACTTGTGCAAATTTTCAAGACTATAGCTATTGTAGTTCTCCAGGTATACGATAATAATTTTTCACTTTGTATTGGAAGTACCACGCCGACTGCCCCAATCCAGTTTATATATATATAGGGGCTACTCGTGCAAAGCCTAAAGGCTCTATCAATTGCAGTTTTCTATGTACGCGATAATAATTTCTCACTATGTATAGGTGGTACCACACCCACCATTCCAATATAGTCTGTGTTTCTCTAAACAATGTATACTCGTATAGGGGTTACAGATGCAAAATTCCCACACGCTTCCTATTGCAGTTCTCTAGATACAGGATAATATTTTTTTACTTTTTATAGGGGGTTCCGTGATCACTGTCCCAATTCAGCCTATGTTTTCCTACAGTATATGGGTATGCGGGTTACTTGTACCTACTTTTAAGATCATATTTTTTATAGTACTGTATGTACACGATAATAATTTTTCACTTTATGTGGGAGGTAACACGCCAACTGTCCCAATTAATTTTGTATTTTGGTAGACCATGCACATTAGCATAGGGGTTACTCGTGCAAATATTCAAGGCTCTGTCTATTGTAGTTCGCCAGGAACACGATAATAATTTTTCACTTTATATGGGAGGTACCACGCCCGCTATTCTAATTCAATCTGTGTTTATCTTGACTGTGTACGTTAATATGGGGGTTACTGGTGCGAAATTCAAAGGTGCTAGCTATTGTAGTTCTCTAGATACACGATAATAATTTTTCAATTTGTATGGGAGGTGCCACGCCCACTATTACAATCCAGTCTATCTTCCTCTAAACTATGCGTGTTAATATAGAGGTTCCTGTTGAAAAATTTCATGGCGCTACCTATTACCTTTACCAAGACATTCGATGATACATTTATACTTTGTATGGGAGGTACCACGCCTACTATTCCAATTCAGTCGGTGTTTCGCTAAACTATTTACGTTAATATAGAGGTTACGGTTGCGAAATTTCGAGGCGCTACCTATTACTGTTACCAAGATATACGATGATTAATATTTACTTTGTAAAAAAAAAAATATAAGTACCCTATTTTACCATCCGTATATCCAGTAAAAACTGTGAAAATTTCAGAAAAATCGGTTGACTGGTGTAGGCAGCTATAGCTTTCTGACAACCAAACAAACACATTTTGTGTTTTAAATATAAAAAATAAAGTATGCATATCCGGTTCAACTGCTTACTTTCACTGCTTTTTCTCCACTTTCTCTTGGAAATAAGATATTTTTGCGGAGAAAAGTATCCTATATTGGGATCAGGATATTTAGGTATTTTCTCACAAAATTTTGTTAAAATCAATTTAGTAGTTTTTACGTGATGCGAACGCAAAAGAAAAACAGACAGGCGGAAATGAGTTACTATTTAATTATATGCGTAGATATAGATTAACACTGATCATATTACATTAATACTCTCACTGTAGGAGACTGCAAGCTCTACTCAATTCCTGAAGAAGAACACCGAAGGAGTTCGAAATAGTTTACCAGAGTGATTTAATAAAACAAAAGAGCGCTGTCGATGTAAAGACATCATTTTCAAGCAGCTTTTAAAATAGTTTCATTTAAATAAATATAGTGACCTAGATCCCAAATAAGGAGTAAATAGAAATTATATATTAATATAATTTGTACACTGGAAATTTATATTGAAATAATTTGTATACTAGGCCTGAAATCCATATACTATCCAAAACCTTCTCTATATCAATGAGACATGCTCCTGTGCAATTAATTTTATGCCAGTTCCAATTAAGCTCAGAAGCAAGCTTATTGTATGGCATTATTATTACTAATGTAGGGGGAATAACGAAGCAGACCACTACTAAATAGGTCCCTTTTCGACCCCTTCCGTCCTCAATAACTATAGACAACCGACATAACTTGCGGCAATCTTACTATCATTGAGTCTCGTGCTACAACCAGCCTTTAATCTAGACTCTAGTGATTTCAGAGTGTCGACTGGTAACTATCGGCATTCTTTCTCATCACGGTGTCTTTAGTGATTGCTAGCATTTGTCTAAGGCTTAGTTCCCCCATGGCATCCACATTTAACAAGCTTCTGCCAGTGGTCTTAAGTCTTACACTAGCCAGTGCTAGACATTCACACACAATGTGCATTACCGTCTCAGCGTCTTCCAGGCATAGTCTGCAAGTATCATCTTCTTCGATTTTCATCTTGGCTAGATGATAATTGAAGTTTCCATGACCTGTCACTAACGCAGTTATCCAGCTTAAGGATCTTCTATTGGATCTAAGAACCTTGCTGGCTCTCCTGCCAAGGAGCTCTTTGAGCACCATTCGAGTCTGTCTACATGTAGTAGCCTCCCTCCACCTTTTCAGGTTTAGTGAGTTCAGCCATTGTAGGACTCGTATTAGGCCATTACCCAGTGATACTCTGGGTACTGGTCCACAGAAATTCTCAGCAGATCCTCTTTTCGCTAGTTGATCTGCTGCTTCATTCCCAGCAGTGCCAATGTTTCCTTCAACCCACACCAATGTTACCTCGTTAACCGAGGAACATCTCTTAAGCTTTAAAACACATTCCAGCACTAGTTTGGAGTACACGTTCACCTGCTTCATGCGTTTTATAACCGATTGGTTGTCAAGTGCAATGAAAACCTTTCTTTCATGCACCCAACATCCAGTAGGCGATCCAACGTATGCATCAGCCCAACCAATTCTGCCTGCTAAACGGAGACGTACTCCCCCAAATGCAGACTGCAGGACAAGTTAAGCTCTGCAAAGTATACAGTTGCTCCTGCTCTACAGTCCATAAGAGAACCATAAGTGAAAATGCTGATGTCATTCTCCATACACTTATTGTGTATAACGCCGTCCGCAATTAGTGTCCGATGCAGTCTTTCGATCACCTTTATTCTACTGATGCGTTCCATCGGCATTTGAGCTTCCCAAACCTCCTTACTAATAAGGTCCAGGATTCTATTATGACCGATGTTCGGCCCAAAGCGATGTCAAATGTCATCACTCTTCATACGCAAAGCAGACATCGCAGCCGTTGATCCAGGGTTTTAATTGCTTGCTTAAAAATAGCAACAGCAGTAAAATCTTTGCTTTGCATATATTTTTTTTCAGCAAATAAAAAAACTGAATTTCTCAGCATTTACATAACAGTTGATTATAAGCGAAGCAAAAAGCAAAAGCAAAAAAAGGAAGTGCAACTCATTTGCTTAAGCTGACTATGTGTTTCTTTCTGCTGCAAAGCAGTCAGCAAAGCAGTTATTTTAAAAACGTTTGCTGTTGCATGATTATGATTATATTTCCTACTAAAAAAAAATTTCAAGTAGCCGATGTTAAAACAGCAGGTAGACAAAGACATGTGCGTTCTCTTCGAGATTTCCATAAAAAGTATTTTTGATCTTCCGGGATTTCTACAGCAATAAATGTGTGTAAAAACAAGATGTCATTAATTAACACCTAGTAATTTTATTGAATATTTAGGCCAGCGACAAGTTTGTTGATGTGAGGTATAGAGAAGCAAACGTTTTGGTCAAACATGCATAGATTGAAAAATAAATTTTTACACATTTACCCTTTCTTTTCGTATTTTTGTCACGTTATATGTATGTATGTATATAAAAAAAATTGAACATCAATAAAACTAATGGCGTTTTCTTTTCTGACAAAAATGTTGCATATATATTACACTTAATCAATTTTCGTGTTCTTTTCTACAAAAAATATCAGAATGTGAATAAACATCATGTTCTTTTCTAAATATGTCGCACCAAAACCAGGTAAATATGCAACAGTTTTTACACTCAACTTTTATCCAGGGTGGAAATATTTTTTTATTGAAAGCAAGAATTTAATTTGAATTTTTTATATGAATAAATATTTTATTTTATACGTCACATAGGCATACATAAATGTTAAATGTAAAATCAGTTTGCTCAAGGCCAAGGCAGATTCATCAGGTAAACTCACTACGAAGGGGAAATATAAGGGCAAACATTTTTAAATTTTTTTTATATGAAGTTTGATAGTTCAATTTCCATTTAAGGGGAAAAATTGTAAGTTGAACTGTCAAAATACATATAAAAAAATTGATAATTTTCGCCTTAATATTTCCCCTTCGTAGTGAGGTTACCTGATTAATATGTTATTTTGAAATCATAAAAAAGGTCACATTTTTCAAGGGCGGGGTGATCCATAAAAAGTATTACCTATTAATAAGGCAAAATGTTTTTTCAGAAAAGAAAACGCCATAAGTTTTTTATACGCAGTTAAACATTTTCCAATTTTATATTTAATTTATTTTAAAGATATAGTAAAGGTTTTATGTTATATTTGAATTGATTAAATATCATAAGTATATGTACTTTAAAAAAATTGCACATCAATAAAACTAAGTCTTTTATAACAGTAAATGTTTTTATATTATATTTAATTTGATTAAATATCAGAAGAATGCTTATATCTATAAGGATGTATGTACATTCAAATTTTTTTAATTGGCATCTTCAAATAATGGAAATGTTTCTATCGCCTGGTCAAAAATGCAGCATTCAATTTAACTAGTAAAATATTTTCTAGTGTGTCTCGATTAATTCTGTTTCTGTTATCTGCTAAAATTAATTTAAGAGATGACAATGCACGTTCAATTGTAACCTGAAATAATATGATTTTTAAAATTAGATAAGTTATGTAAGGTTAATAAAAAGTTCTTTATTAAATACTCATTTAAATATTCGTCAGCTTTCTTTGAAAATTCTATTCTTTCCACGCATTAAGAAATGGATCCTGTTTTCTTCAGAATGTATGTTAACAGATTTTATCCTTTCGTGCAGTTTTTAAGGTATATAGCAGCTTCAAGTTTTTGTGTAGGGGTTAGTGTGTGGTTAAAACGTGGATCAAGGTAGAGGCACGAAACTAAACTTTCGTTGTTTAATAGTTTTGTAGTCCTATTTTCCATACTACGTAAGAGACTCCTTGCAATTTTTTCTATATAACTTTTATCGCCATATTGAAGTAGTCTTTCAGTGCATAATTTGCACTTAAGCCATTCAGCATAAAAATGTCCATAATCAGTTGTTCTTGCTGAAACTTTTTGATTGTGTTCTGAAGGGGCTCAAAACAAATACAATATGCGTTAACGAAATCCCAGAAGCTATCATTTAATTCAAAGTTTTCATCTAGGGATTTGTTTTTAATCGACTCGATTTGTATTAATACATCTTTTGCATTCTTTAGGGAATGTACCATATTATATGTGGATCCCCATCTTGTTGGACAATCGAGTAGCGGCACTGGCAACTTTTTTAATAGAAATATTTCAATATAACCGCTCGATGGTTTTTTAATAAATTTAAATAGGTTTCTGCAGCTAAGTAAAATGTTTTTTATTTCCGTATCCTTCGTAACGTCTAATGCACAAAGCTGTGCTGTATGGACTGCGCAGCGACATATTTGTATACCGCCTAAATGCATTTCCGAAGAATCCTCAAAAATTTGGATATTTTTTACATAAATTTCATTTCTATTGTCATTTTATTTACTGGCGGAACAAATCCAATCAATTTAATATCAAATTTTATTTCCATCGTCGATATCATGCCCTTCGTGACCATCTTCAAAAATACTGCAGTGTGATAAAATTTTTGTAGTTTTTATCATATTTGCTCCATTATCGGATGTGATTGAAACAATTTGGCTTAAGTTTATTTCGTATTTGGTAAGAGTATTCAATATTTCAGTTGCAAGATTTCCTGAACAGCTTGCTCCTATACCATTAAGCTCGACCATTCCCGAACACATTTCGTGACAAACGAGTTGCACTATCAATCTTTATTGATAAAAGGCGTTGTTTTAGTTCGATTTTTATAGAGTTTCTAATGATTTGTGAAACTACTTTAAGGACATTTTTGCAATTGCTGCTGTTAAGGCATAACTGTTTCCCCAATTTGTTACTTAAACCGCGACAAATGGGATCTACAATATTTCTAAAATTCCCTGAAATTAGAATATTGAATGGAATACTATCTTCCGTCACTAAACCAATATAAGATCGAAATAATTGTTTTTTGCTTATTTCAATTTTAACTACATGTTTTCTATTTTTTTTCTGCACTTATGGAAACAGAGTCAGACACATTATTATCACTATTTGTAAATTCATTTTCATTTATTTTATGCACTTTAATCACATGAGTTTTTAAATTAAAAGTCCTATCACTTTTTAAACTGTGCGAAAAAATTTTACAAACAGCCTGGTCATTAATAAATTCAAAATATTTCTCAATAATTTTTCGGTTTACACGTGGCGTCATAGTTTTAATCTCTCACTGTCAAAGAATTTTGTAAAACTAAAGACTGAAACAGCGAGCAAGTAACAGCAAGAAGCAGCAATCGTAGTCAGCCACAACTTCACAGTAAAGAGTTAAACATAAGCAAAAATAAAAATTAAAAACAACTTACTGCTTAAGCAACAGCAAACGTTTTTAAAATAACTGCTTTGCTGAAGAAAGAGACACATAGTCAGCTTAAGCAAATGAGTTGCACTTCCTTTTTTTGTTTTTGCTTTTTGCTTTTGCTGCACACTTTTTCTAAGCAACAGTTAAGCAATTACATATGCATTGAAAATAGTCAAGCATGTTTAATCACTGGTTGATCTAATAAATAAGTCCAGCGGCAACAATCCCAGCATTGCCTCAATTGCCTGTGTTGGAGCAGTGCGCATTGCGCCACATATGCTCATACAAGCAATTCTTTAAACCCTATCCAACTTAGGCTTTATTGCTGTCTGAGAGGCTTTAGGCCACCAAACCACTGAAGCATAAGTTATTATGGGTCGCACCATCATTGTGTAAATCCAGTATGCAGCCTTTGGCGAGACTCCCCACTTACGGCCACAAACTCGTTTTCACTGATGCATGATCCTTTTTGCCCTCCATGTCTTCATCTCAATATGTTAGTTTCAGGTAAGTTCCTTATCCAGAATAACGCCTAGATAATTCACCTTCCTTGACAAACTGATTTCCGACCCGAAAAGCATTATGGATCCAACCTCTATGCCCTTCCTCTTGCGAGTGAAGAGCATAGCATCTGATTCTCTGCACCATGCCTCGGCTGTTATGAGAGCCTGTCTCATATATTCTTGGATGGTATCGATGAACTTTCCACCAACCATAAGTGCCAGATCGTCGGCATACGCAACTGTATGGACGCCCATTGAGTCCAGTTTCCAAAGAAGGCCATCAACAGTAATGTTCCACAAAAGAGGTGATAAAACTCCTCCCTGTGGGCAACCCCTGACTACCCTTCCCCGGATTCTAGAACTCCCATTTTGGAGATTCACAGCTCTAGACCTTAGCATAGTGTTGATCCATTTTACAATAATGGGCTCAACCCCACGCTCGTTAAGACCACCTCTCAACTTAGAGAAAGAGATTTTATCAAAGGCACCTTCAATATCCATAAAAACGGACAAAGCAGCGTCGCCATTGAAAATTTCTTGTATGGCATTAACTGTAGAGTGCTTAAATTTGAAGCCGAACTGCTTCTCACTATTAACATTTTTTATTACAAAATTTGTTTATAAAAATATTATTGCATATTTCGTATATTTTGCTTATATTAGGCAACAAACTGATTGGACGCAAATTTTTAGGGCTATTTGGCATAAATGTTGCAGTGTAGTCAGCTACCTAATTATATTGAAGACGACAGCTACTTCGTAAACTTTGTTTGTATTGTTGTATCAATACATATTTTGCTAATATAAAATACCTTTTTCAAAATATAATAAATATTTTTTCAAAACCTTTGGCATGTAAATGAATTTGTAATTTTGTGACATTTTCTTTTGTTAAAAAAATAAAATTGTTGCATACAAAAATAGAAATTACCCTAATTTGACTACAACCTTTATGGTGGTTCTGTAGCTTTGATGGCTTCAAAATAATAGTTTCACTATAAAGATGTGTATTTTATTTTTGACAGCCTGTACAAGATAGCCTGATGTTTTCTATGTGTTTAATGCATTAAATTAAATTTCAAATGTATAAAATTGCTCTTGAGTTTGAAGGATACCATAAATTCTATTGATAAAATGTTTAGGTATTATCAATACTCTCAATCTCAACACTGTAAGTTAACAAAACACATCTTTATAGAATTTTACACATAATATTAGAAAGCGAACAACAATCCTCTTTAAACTGACCCTTTTTTGACTTTAATTACCACAATTTTTTTAAATCGTCAAATTAGAATTTTGCAATTTTTGGACCAAAATGTCGATAAATCGTCAAATCTGCCAGCTGTGATAATGTTTTAAAATTTGGAATTTTTCACTAACTATACAATTAGTTAAGTCATCTTTCTTTAAGTATTGCGAGTTTATTCCAGTGTTGGGATCTGATAATGTTTAAATTGTACCGCCCCAATGATAAAATTGTACCATATCATCATCAATTGTACCAATTTGGCATTAACTAAAAAACAAAACATAATTCCAGTAGCTCGATATTAAAATAGGACAAATACAAACTTTTATACCAAAATAATGTTAACTGTGAGACAAAGCGAAGTTTTCACAAGTTTTTCTTCTGTAAAGTCGGATGCTGTAGGAGTGGATCGCATGTATCCTGCTTTCTTGAGGGTTCTTATGCCAAAATTATTACCATTTGTTACGCATATCTGCAGCACTATCTTAACAAAATCTATATATCCACAAGACTGGAAAATATCCAAAGTTGTCCCTATTCCAAAAATATATAACGAATTTAGGCTTATATCAATTCTTCCTTTATTATCCAAAGTAATGGAAAAGATAATGAGTAGGCAAATGAATGAATACATTAAGAAGCAGAATCCCTTAACGAACATGCAATCGGGTTTCATTGAAGGAAAAAGCTGTACTACTGCTCTAATAGACGTAGTAGAAAATATAAGAGCCGACCTTGACAAGAATATGGTATCGTTTTTAATATTACTTGACCATAGTAAAGCGTTTGATACGGTGGATCACAAAATTCTAATAAAGCAGCTTGAAAAATTATTTTATTTTTCGCAATCTGCAAGCAATTTCATAAGATCTTATCTTACTGATCGTTCTCAGATTGTCAATCTCAATGGCGAGTTTTCAGAAGCGGTTTACTTAAATAGAGGAGTGCCACAGGCATCAATACTTGGACCCTTATTATTCTGCTTATACATTAATGATTTACCGGACACAATAAAACAATGCAAGGTACAAATGTATGCACATGATATGCAAGTTTATAAGAGCAGTATTATAAGTGACATCTCTTATTAATAAGGATATATCTAACATAAGCATATGGGCGGCAACCAATGGGCTAAAAATTAATCCATCTAAATCTAAATGCATTTTTATATGTAAAGCAAAAACAATAATGATGTAGAAATAAAAATAAACAGTGATACCATCGAGTTTGTTAATTCTTCAAAAAATTTGGGCGTTATTTTTAACAACAAACTTACGTGGTGTAACCATATAACCAGTTTAGTAAGCAGAGTGTATGGAATGTTAAGAAATCTTTGGGCAGTCAAGTACTCGACACCGTTCAATATACGAATGTTACTTGCTAAAACCTATGTAGTACCAGTTCTCCTATATGGCTGTGTAATCTATGCTAACTGTGACAGCTCTGATTTCCATAAACTTAATGTTGCCTATAATAGCATCGCAAGATACATATTCAATAAAGGACGTCGTGTATCAATATCGAGATTTTCTTACCAGATCTATAAGATGAGTTTTGGAAACTTACTCAAGTTTAGATATTTGATATTATTGCACAGAATTATTACAACTAAACAACCAGATTATCTATTTGATAAATTACGTTTTTCTAGATCTACTCGAGGAAAGAAATTAATACAACAAAAACATACAACTACTCTATCTCAGAGACAATTTTTAATATACTGCACTAGTCTTTGGAACCTGCTTCCCAATCAAATGCAAAATATAACCAACGCAAATAGGTTTAAAGTTGAGCTACTGAACTACTTTAGTTAGGGTTCATATTGATTTTTTATATATATATATTTTTTTTTTAATTTTATATGTATCCACATTTTTATGTAGTCCTTTCTTAATTGTTACTTTTAAGTTAAACTTTTTTTTGCTTTATTAATTAAATGTACTATTATTTCTCACTAGCACTGTAGCTTATAAGATATTTTTCTTGTTGTGCTAGGCTAATAAATAAATAAATAAAAATAAATAAATATTTGTAATATGTAATAAGGTTTTTAAAATTTATTCAATACATATGTATGTATATTTTTAATTTAATATTATGCTAAAAATGCAATTTATAATGAAAATACAAATTACTTGTTGGGGGAAAAGCTAGTTTCTATTTAATAAGGTCGTCTCACTAGGGAGGGGAAAATTCTTATTTTTTTATATGGAGTTTTTTTTATTTATTTATTTTTGTAAACTTTTTATATATTTTTCAAAAGTAAATACAAAGATGGAAATAAGAATAGAATGAAAAAATAAAATAAGTTTTTCCTTCTGAGTGTTTACGGAGTTGCCAAGCCAAGTTTTTTAGCAAATTAAGAGAGAAAGAGGCTTTATGATTGGCTGTTTTTAACTATCTTAGACACAAAAATGTAGAAGAAAAAAATACATTCTGCACTGCTCCTATTTACAATCTATCAAACAAACAAAAAATCAAGCGAATACGTTGCGCTTAAGTCAGTTAAAATGGACCTTAACTTTTTTCACTTGCCTATTTATATATAGATTAATATTTTTTGCCCAATCTTATGATTTTTTCTTTTTGCCCTTAGATAATTATGTTTATTTTCTGAAACTTTTCAAAAATTATTCATGTCTTATTTTTGTGTTATAGTGTAAACTGCCCGTTACAAAATATTTGTTGTGCTTGATGAAATTCAAAATTAAGA
This sequence comes from Phasia obesa, assembly GCA_949628195.1. Taxonomy (NCBI): domain Eukaryota; kingdom Metazoa; phylum Arthropoda; class Insecta; order Diptera; family Tachinidae; genus Phasia; species Phasia obesa. Next base: position 79,892,114 of record OX451216.1, read on the forward strand.
GTTCAAAGTTCGACGACCGAAAAATAACACATTCTTATAATTGTTAGTTCAGTTACATAATTTATTCATTAGCGATTAAGGAACATCACTTAATAAGATTGTTAAGCATAATGTTAGGAAGTTGACTATATGTAATATTAACTGCAGGTTAAGTTTAAATGGTTGTAGTAGTTCAAATGGAATTACACATGGCGTGAACTTGCTAATGTAATAAATGTGTGTGTATTGTAAAATGGCTTGTGCATAACGAATTAAGTTCAATGCTTAACTCTGAAATGAATTTTAAAGTATTTTTTTCAGATGTTTTTAGTTAATCACAGTTTTTATTTATTTAATCATTTCTTCTAATTCAAAGTATAAATATTAAGTTTTGGGCAATACGAGTCCGTTTTTAGAATTATTTAAGAATTATTTTTTAAATTATAGTTAGACATTAGCAGAATGTAAATCATCTTCACATTTTTGGATCAAATATAATTTTTATTTAATTATTAATTGTACCTGCAATATAAATGAACTAAAAAAATTGGGCATATCTTTAGTCTCAAAAAACAAAATTTTTCAAATTCAGTTAGTGCAAGACTAAAAATTATCATTCATTGTATTCATCTTTCTAATGCCAAGCCATGAAACGCCATATCCCTCATACTTTGGAAACCTAACTACGATCATTTGGTTGTTGCAGGATAGCGGGATTGGATGTTTTTTCAAGCATTTAAGCTACGTTACTGCATGTTTTCCGATTTCTGCTTAAACTTATGGGACTTTTAAAACCTTGTGGATCGTCGAATTTTTAATTTACCGGCTATGATCATTGGTAAAATATCATATTGGCACATTTTTATGAATTAAAAGAAGACGAAGTGCCGCATAACTAGGGTTTGGGATTCCCCGGACTTTTTCACTTCCCGGGAAACGGGAAAAAATATTCGCATTCCCGGGAAAAACAGCTCTTAAAGAAAATGACTTTATTTACTCAAACAGTATTTAAAAATTTATAGTTTTATTAGTATTATTTATTAGGTGACAAAAACAACAAGATATAACAAATATTTATAAATATTGAAGAAGTATTTCAATAAATATTTTGTTACAAAATATGATTTTTGAACTGTTAGTGCGTTTAACAAATCACTGGACATTCTTTTCATTGCTTTTATTGCGAAACTTTAAAATTTGGTTCCTTTTCGTTAACAACACAACTGCTAATTGACGGTTCTACAGATTCGAGTGGCTTGCTTGAATAATCTGTTGAACAATTGTGATGAATAAAGTTTTACGACATTTTTTGGCACATTCGCAATTTTACCACTTTATAAATACATAAGTATCGCAAAAGTTTTTTCCTCCCTTCGTTTTGAAAGAATCGAATTAATAGCCAAAAACTGCTCTTAGAGGGTCTGTGCTCCTGCGGTGCAAGGCCTCTACTCCATCTTTAATGGTATTTTAAACGATCACTAAATTTTTTTAAAATCTGAACATATTCTTGAACCCACAACTCTGCGCAATTGAAATCTATCACACTTTTTTAATTGCGTTCTTCGATTTAATATACGATTGAATCATTCCAACCAGGGGTGGTTTTCTTGTTTTTACATCAAGAATTAAAATTCTTGTTTCTTATACATATTTCTCGAGACAGGCTGTTTTAGAGGATTTTTTCAAATGGTTTTACAATTTGTCTTGCACGATCTATAGCATATTTGTAAGTTCCTAGAAATATTTCAATTTATTCAGTACAATAACGATCAAATTTTTGTGTGATAGCAAAAAAATGCTTATTTAAAATTAAGAACCACTGAATTTTCTTTAAAATGTTTATAACGCCATGTTAACTATCAATTCTTCCTCAGAGAAAAGTAAAACATGAAAAACCCTTTTACCCTTTTTTATCGCTGAAAATTCTTCTACCAATATAAACGCAATATTTAGTGATTTGCTAATGTTTTAAAGATTTATTTTGTAAAAAATAATAAATAATAAATTAATTTTTTAGTTTTTTAATACTTTTTTTCAGTATAAACAATTCTGAAAATTACAAGATTTTTGATCACGAACCAATTTGAAAGACCTGTGTGATTTTAGCTTGTTCTGTAGATCACATACATACATAATTTATAATTTTTGTGTTATTTAAAATTTGTAAAACCAGTGAAAAAAAATCTTAAAGTTCAAACAAAAGGGCCTGGAGCTTCATTATTGGCTCGAATAGATTAAAAATGTAGTGCAAAAGTGGGTATGTTAAAAATTTACTCTGCGGCGCATAATATTTTGTAAGCTTGGCTTGCGTTGATGTGTTTCCTAAACACTTAACCTGCTGTTAGTTTAAAAGTAGGAAAAAACCAAACCAAACTGAAAAAAATTTATTTTGCAAAATAAGCGTCCTTTAAGATTTGTAATTTTCATATGTACGAATATTTCTATAAAAAATAAATTAATAAATTAATACAAAAGTAAAAGAACTCTTTTAATTGCTAATTCATAATAAGCAAGTCCTTTTTATACGTTCAGTTAGCTAATCGATTTTGAATATTTTAACAATTGTTGTGGGAAGAATACCGGTTATGTAATTTAAATTTTATTGAGTAAAAATTCATTTTTATTACTGACATATTTTCCGTTACATGACTTTGATAAAAACTCATGATTTTTAAAGCTTGTTTGTTTTAAAAAGACTTTTAATATTTACATACTATTTTATTTTAGTAAACTAAATTTCTCTAAATTTCATACAGGAAGCAGATGTTGCTATTAACAGTGAGCCATATACTAGTAGAAATAATGGGTTTTTGCTCGAGGACGAAACCGCTACTGCGGCAATATAGGTTCTGAGCACAAGCCAACTAATCCCAAGGACAATTGGGAAAGGAAAGGGTTTCGCATGGACGCAGTTCAGAACGTTACTCTCGTTAGCTGCCCAGCGATTGCAATGACGACTTCCAGAAGAAACTGGATGAAATTGCGGATAATATACGCCTCATTCAGGGACCTCTTATTGTAGCTGGTTTTTTAACGCACGATCGCCGCAATGGGGCATGCGAATACAAAATTCCAGAGGTAGAAAGATCACCCAAATGGCAGCTAAAGCAGGACTTATCGTAACGAATGTGGGAAATGTACCTACTTTAAGATTACCGGGCTGTGAGGGCACAATACCAGACATAACTTTAGTGTCTGATAATTTTGCGAACAGAGTCAAATATTGGAGAGTGCTTGAGATATACACAGCAAGCGATCACCAGTATATTTCGTACTCAACCGAAGAGGACAGAATAAATAAAGAAGAAACAGATCAACACAGTTCCAGCACCCGAAGATGGAATAGCAAGAAACTGAATTCATCATTGTTAATTGCGGAAATCGACAGAAGATCAAATGAGCTACTGGAACTCTCAAGAAGCCCGACAAATATAGAGAGAGTTATGCGAATAATCGAGAGAGCATGTGACAAATCCATGCCTAGGATAGGCGAGAACAGATAGCGGAAGAAACCAGTATACTGGTGGAATGAAGCTATTTCAGAAGCAATGCAAAACTGCTTACGCCGAAGGCGGAAAAATGCAAGAGAAAGACGCCAAGGCGAAGCAGCGGTCGAACGAGAAGAGTATAAAGAGGCAAAGAGACGATTTCAACACGCAATTTTTTAGCAAAAACAGTTTTGGGAAGAACTACGTGATGACACAAGCAGTAACCCCTGGGGAATGGACTACAAATTAGTCATGGGTAAATTAGGGGCGAAACAACCTACAGGGAACATGGACGACGAAACTATGGAAAACATTGTAAATGCACTGTTTCCACTACGTGATATCCCTAAGGAAGTAACAAGCCCAGAAGAAATACCAGACATCCCACAGTTTACGCAACAAGAGCTGATAGACGCATCATGCAGAGTAAAAGCCGGTAAGGCCCCTGGCCCTGATGGAATCCGAGGAAAGGTTGTAAAAGAAATAGCGCTAAAGCGCCCGGGAGTTCTGCTGAATATGTACAACACCTGTCTTAAGAAAGGGATGTTCCCAAAGATTTAGAAGTGGCAACATCTTTTGCTCATACGCAAGAGCCCCCACGCTCTCACAAAGAGAACAAGAGAACATGTGAAAATTTTAAATCTGTAGCATACCACCTTTCAACAAGGTAGGTTTGTGTCACTTTGTTGAATATTTAGCAAACCAATGCATTTTCATTTTAACCACTTTTTTGGTTGGGGGCCTTTGCTCATAAGCAAAGGAAAATGAGATTCAAACTCGCCATCAGCGTATTGACCACTTTGCATACTGGAAACAGCGGGAAAACTTAAAAAAACTGACTAAATCCAGCCATAACAGGTAGAGGAGGGCTTTTAGACAGGCAACATGGCTTTAGACCAATGAGGTCCACAGAGGAGTCGTGAACGACGTGATTCGAGCGTATGAGAAAACACAGACCGGGCCCCACTTCACTAAACCCTGGCTACACTGGACGCTTTCACCTCCAGGCTTCACAATGAGAACAAAGAAATTCCTCAACTAATAAGACTTGACTCAAAGCTAACGTACTCAGATCAGATCCACTATGCTATAAACAAAGCCTCGAAGATCACAGGACAGTTGCACTGAACCAAAAATTTAACTAAATACTGTAAAAAGGGGTGTAGAATTGAAGAAAAGTAGGTTGTTATACAGCTAACAATCTTTTTAGTCAAATCTACATATTATTTTCGTAAAAAAATATATTTTTTAAATTCCTTATATTGAAGAAGTTTCTTCAGTATGACTCTTTCTTTTTGTTATTTAACGGGGTGTAAATATGATAAAAAATAAGTTAAATTAACTAAAATTTTTAGTTAATTTTTTATAAAAGTTTATTCTTCGTAATATATTCTCACCATTAAATAAAAATATGCAACATAATCGCATATTTTTATCTAATGGTGAAAACAAAACTGCATATTATTAATGTTTTTTCGCTTTTTTCCTCTTTTAAGAAGAATAAACGAATAAAGCGCTTAGTTTATGTTGCGAGCATTTGATATGAAATATTTAAAATACAAAAAACTAAATTGAAAAATTCTCTATTTTATATGTCAATTCAAATAATTTTCCTGAAGTTAAATTTAACGAAATTTCTTCTATTTTACAGCTCTCTTTTCATTTATATATGAGCCGTTTTCTTTGAAACTGGTGTAAGTGTATTTTATTTAATTTGGGGATATTTCATGTTTTGCATTTGAATAATTTGAAAAATATATAAATATAAATAAATGATATACATATGTAGTATGCAATGTTATTTTTAAATATTAAATTGATTTAAATTTATAATGTAATCATATTTTAGGTTTGATTAACAAAAATTTATACTTTTAAAGACTTCAAAAGGACTTACACCTCTTTCAAAATCAGCAAAAAGTAAAAATCTTACATTTACAAAATATTAACTACGGCATCCCAATTGAAACAAATCGATTTCTTTTTATGAAATTTTTATTAAATACACAATAAAAATAATTAAAAATAAATAAAAAATACCCAACATTATTTATACTCGTATTATTAATATATTTTAACTTTTTTCATTATGATCAAGTCATGAAAATAGTCATGATGTGTTGGAGGGATATATATTTTTTTTCATCATTTATTTATTGTATCTTCAATATTTTTGAGGGATATATGGTAATAAATCAATCATATCTGTCAATTATTCCAATGTGATCAGCCTGGAATGATGACATAAACGTGTTAGTACTATATTTCTAAAGTTGTGTGGTTTTCTCGGTGAGGGCTATAAATTAAGTGATTGAATATCCTCACTAAATTAAGTTTTATAGAACATTGTATATGGTTTGCTTTTCATAACCCTCATCCAACATATCTTCAACCAATTTACTTCTTCACCATTAATACTTTTTTTCCTTCTTAGAATTGCATCTTCTAAGGGTTTTGTATTTATTATATTGCACAATAAACGGGGAAAATGCGAAACTCCGGAATACTATAAAAATGTTTATGTCATTTATAATGTTGCCACACATTTAAAAAAGCACTAAAGAAATTATGTAGTACAATTTTGAACTAAATAAGATTATGTCTTTGAGGATAGTGGACTTACACCATTTTCAAAGTAATTATATTTGTAGCTTCATTAACTACGAAAATTTATAATGATAAAAACAATGAAAATGTTAACAGATATTTTTGAAAAAAGTTTATAAATAAAAAGTTCATAGTAAATTGTATTCACTTTTATCATTAACTAATTTTTTGTCCAAATATTTTCAATTTTCTTCAAAAATAAAATAAAAGCAACTTACTAATATAAACAAGAAATTTGTCAAATAAACGGCCAAATTAGTCATATTAACTTCGTTTAGGAATGTAAATTTAACTAATTTTATGAGTTGTTTTTCTTCGAATGTTTTACTACTGTTTTAACAAAATTTTTTGTTAATTTAACAGAATTTAATTTACATTTAGTTAGCTATAAACTAAATATTTATCAGTTAGCTTTAAAGCAAAGTTGTAAAAATATGCAATAAATTTGTTCCCTGTCTATTATTATTTCCTGCATCTTTGATTGAATGTTAGTACATGAAATGTTCGATAGTCAGTAAGATATTACCTACCAAATAATATTAAGATCATAATTTAATCATAATTTAAGAACGCAAGGGATGTAACACGAATTATCATTTTATAATTAAAAAAAAAATTAAAAATATTTAAAACAAAATTGTCAAAAATAATTTTATTTTTGATTTGCATTGTAGTTAAAGTGTGTTATTTTATTATTTCGACTACTATTTTGCTTATAGGGTACATACATACAAACATACATACATACATACAAACATACATACATACATACATACATGCATACATACAAACATACATACATACATATCAATTTGTAAGGATAATAAGCACGTGCTTAAGTTAGGGTGTTTTCCCAACCATATGCAAGAAGCAAAGATTGGTTTTACTACCAAAGGATAAGAAGCCCCTAGATGAACCCGCATCTTATCGGCCACTATGTATGATAGATACTTGTGGAAAGCTGTTAGAAAGTATTGTGTGCAGAAGACTGGAATGTTGTATTGACGCCGTGAGTGGGTTATCTGAAAATCAATTTGGCTTTAGGAAAGCTAAGTCAACTATCGACGCTATAAACGTGGCGGTGGAAACAGCTGCACGGGCAATCGAAGGAAAACGGTGGAAAAATGGAACAAAAGAGTACTGCGTGATTGTAACATTAGATGTGAAAAATGCTTTCAACACAGCTAACTGGGAGAAGATTGTGAGTGCCTTGTCTCGACTCGACTCCCCGATACCTACTGGCCATAATTCAGGAATACTTTCGTAATAGACTCCTGATTTATGATACTGACACACACTACAAGAAGATACAATATCACAGATGGAGTACCCCAAGGTTCCGTGCTTGGCCCATTACTATGGAATGTGATGTACGATGGTGTATTAAGGTTGGGTTTACCTGCGAATATGAAGATAATTGGCTTTGCGGATGACATAGCGCTTGTTTGTGTGTCAGTGGAACTCCGAGATGCTAAAATGGCAACTAATGCTAGCATACAGATTGTTAGATCCTGGCTCAGGTCGATGGGATTAAATCTCGCGGATAATAAGACAGAAGCAGTGTTAATAAGCAGCCGAAAAAAGAGGGAGACCATTAAGTTGAACTTTGGTACGTGTTGCATAGAAACTAAGCCATACCTCAAATATATAGAGGTGATATGATTGATACTCGTCTATCGTTTTGGGATCATCTAAAATACATAAGTGCAAGGACATCAAAAGCCTGCTCTGCATTATCGCGTATTACGCCAAATACTAGAGGCCCAAATACCTTCAGAGAAAGTTGATTATGAGTGTTGTGAAGAGCGTTATCTTATATGCATCCCCTATTTGGGCAAGTGCTTTGCGGTTAGCATCATATTCAAATATGATTACGCCTCTACAGGCCTCCGAGTATGTAGTGCGTTTAGAACAGTCTCAGATGAAGGAGTGTTGGTTATTGCGGGTATATTGCCGATTGATTTGGAGGCCACATCTACAGTTGCGACAGGAGATGAATGTATCGCTAGATGGCAATTCCGCTGGTAGACCTCGGCTAAGGGAAGATGGACCTACTTATTGATACCGATATAGTGACATGGCTTAAAAGAGGACATGGTGACCTCAATTATTACATTACCCAACTATTAAGCGGGCATGGCTGCTTTAGGTCGTACTTGTACCATTTTGGTCATGACAGTGACCCCTTCTGTCCGAGTTGTGATGGAAATGTGCTGGAGGATGCCAGACACTTTTTCTTTACCTGTCCACGATTTCGAAATTGAAGGGTGAATTTGGAGCAGGCGATAGGTCACATTGTTAGGCCCGATAACATAGTTCAAGCTATGTTGTCTTCGTTGAGCAATTGGGCGTATGCGTGTAACTTCGCGAAATTGGTTCTAGTAGAACTTCGTAGGTTGGAAAGGATTCGAAGCAGAATCGACATGGTTTAGAGCTGGGTTCACACCTTTCCCACTCTGTGACGGAAAACTTTACTTTAGTTCCACAGAGACGTATGGGTTAGCGTATCGAGGTTTTTTAGAGTGTTAAAGTCCCCCACTCCTGGCAGTTCGGAGGCCAGGGTCTTTCGATGATTTCACCTCGATTGTGGTGAACCACTGGAATTTTAACTTGTTCAATTTATTATTTATGTACTCAATATATTAAATATTTATTTTAAAATTTATAGTTTTTAGAATTGTTTGTCAAATAGAAATAAAATATTTTCATTATTCATATTTTCTTTAAAACGAAAACAACTCGTGTCTTTTATTTAATAAATATTATAAAAAGTACTTTTTTAGAGTGTTAGTACAAAAAATACAATTTTTTTACTTTTTTACTTTTAAATGTTACCAGAATGTACAAATTCAGTACAGAGGAGTTATTTTTATTTTATTTTGATTTTTCTTTGAATATGAAGTTTTCTGATTTGTTTAAAAAACATCATTGATAACAACTGAATAATAAAAAACAATAAAAGATTAAATCGCTTCATTATTACTACTTTTATGCCCCTACAAATGCAGAAAATACAAATATGTATTACTTTCTGCTCCCTACTGTACATTTGATATGGGATACTTATTGAAACAATTGAACTTAAGCCTCTTTTACTCTAAATTAAAGGTAAGGTGACCGATTAAAAAGATATAATAGTAATTTATAATATTATAATCTTATTATAAAAACTATATTTTTGTGAGAGAAATATATTTTTTCATCACAATTTACACAAATTTTGCTCCGTTTTTCTGATCGTAAAATAAAGCCTGAAGTACTTCAAATTCTAACTTCAACCTACATATATTTTGATCATCACTATCACAGAATTTATTTATAATGGCATGGAATATTCGTTTTCTGACTGTGCAGAACTTGAACAACAAATCTGCACAATATTGTGTTATATTATTTTTTGTACCTTATAATTATATTATACTTAAAACACTAAACAAATAATGAAAATTAATTATTATTTTTACACTAGCAGAATGGAATGCATTTTCTAGACAGCTACGACCATCATCAGCACTCTTTGTATCTATCAACTTTGGGTTGTGCTACTGTTAAGTTGTAAACATTATCTATTTAACCAACAAAACTTAGATAAAGGAATACGATAAAAATCGCTTTCAATCATTTATTCGTCAGTTGGTGAGAACGAAGTCTACCACTACCTAAAGCTTCCCTCTTGTTTTTTATAATATGTTTACCTTAATATTTACCACCTGATGAATTATTCTTTCTTAAATAAAATGAACTTAAGCTTGACATTAAATTTCATCTGAAGGTAAAAAAAATAGTTCGACTACTAAAATTTCAAATTTTCGATATTAAAAATTGCAGAGCACTGCGCAATCATGTTTACCCAACAAAGTTTGGTTTGATACTACATTAGTATAAATTTTTTGTTCAATTCACAAAAGCTTGTTATCATGTTATAGGGTTTATCGTCAACTTATTTTACAATAGTTTATGTTTGTTGTTGGTAATTTGCTTTGAAAAAATTTTTATAAATATACAAATTCATTTCATATGTTTTGAAAATATTTGCTCATTTCACAAGCTCCCTTGTATCGTTTAAAGTTTATTAAAATACACTTTAACTCAAACAGCTTGTGAGCAGGCTTTGAAATTGTAGAATTGTATCGTTTTTTTAACTAAAAAATAATAATACTCAAAATAAAATAAATATTTTCAGAACCAACGTTACCATTTATGGATTTTTCCTCTCAAATTTGGTAGATTTTTTCGGGATTTTTAGAATGGTAGGCAATAGCTAACTTTGGTAAAATTAAAAAAATATATTACTGTTGACATAGTTTTAATTGTAAAAACTACTATTTATACAACACATAGCAAATTGAATAGCGCACAAAAACCAAAACTTAAGTTAGTTCTAAGTCAGATAAATAATTTCACCAAAGAATTCCAGTCAGAAAGTTAGTGTTTACAATATTTATATTCAAAAACAAATTCTATTTTTTTAACCAATTTGAGTAATTTTATAAAAAATAATTTTCTCATTAGTAACAATACTGAAATTGATTGAAAATTTGAAAATTTCCACGTAGATGTCTTTTGGCTTAAAATCCGAAATATGCATTGAGAAAAATTTTAATTCGAAGAAATTTTGTATTTATTGTATTGAAGATGGCAAACTTTTACAAATAATTACGTCTTCCTATTTTAAATATTTTGTAACCTTTACAATTTTGCTTCCCATTTTTTATAATAAAATCATACATTTACTAATTGCATGTGTATGCATTCAGATATGAATTCAGATAGTTTACAAATTTGTTGTAAGGGATTATAGTAGATTAAAAAAAATGGTAGAATAAAAATCTATAGCAATGTTGTTCAGAATAATAAAATGAAATTAAATCATGCATGGGAAGAAGCGATTACTAATGTGGTTTTTTTTCATAATTTATTTATTGTATCTTCAATATTTTTGAACTAACAACAATTACTCGTACCTTAAGTCTAAAATAAAATATACTTTTTAAGTCCAGCCAGTGCTCGACAAAAATAATGTTTGTTTCACGGATTTTGCAATCATTTGCAAAATCCGTAGGTCTTTGTGGATGTTCTAATTTCTTATATACCAGGGAGCAGATGTAATAATACGTAGAATCTTATTTTAACGCCTTGGAATTTTTTCTACATTGCTAGCTGAGGCAGTGCCCCATAACTGAATCCCATAACACCAACTTGGTTTGAGGATCGACTTGTACAGTAGAAGTTTACAATCTAAGCTCAGGGTGGAGTTTCTGCCAATAAGCCAATTAGTTGTACTGCTTTTAGTTTCATTTGTGTTAACTTAAAATCAATGTGGCTTTTCCAAGTAAGGCAACGGTCAAGATGTATACCCAGGAATTTAATGTCTGAAGGCTGTGATATCATTTGGTTATTTATGCGAATAGGAGGGCATAAATCCATACGCAGTGTGAAAGTTATGTGAGTACATTTTTGTTCATTCACTTTTCTAGCCATTTTTCCAAATTGAGTATGTGGTCTTGTAAAAGTTGTGATGCCTTTTGGGTACTTTCATGAATACTTAAAAAAGCTGTGTCATCTGCAAAAGTTGATGTGTGGACTAGGGTGCTAATTGGCATATCTGATGTGTACAGTAAATATAAAATTGGTCCCAAAATACTACCTTGGGAAACTCCGGCTTCAATGAGCTGTGGCGAGCTTAAAAGTCACCTTCTTTTAGTAAAAACTTGCGATTCGTTAAATAATCTTTTAAGAGATTAACAAGTTTTCGGGCAAGTTCAGCTTTAGCTTAAATGTTAGGCCTTCGTGCCAAACCTTATCGAATGCCTGAGAAACGACGATAAAGAGCGCAGAACATTATTTTTTTTTCTTCAAAGGTCGTTTTAATTACATTTACTAATCTGTGTGTTTGTTGGATCGTACTATGTTGTTTTCTGAAGCCGAATTGATGGTTCGGAATACATCCTTTCGCGATAAGAATTGGATTCAGCTTAGTTATTATTATTCTCTCAAATAACTTTGACACGTTTGATAAAAGGCTTATAGGTCTGTATGATTCTACTTTTGTGTGGTCTTTTCCTGGTTTAGGAATCATAGTTATCAAAGAGACCTTCCACTCTGTGGGAAAGTACTCAAGACATAAGATGGCATTAAAAACAAACAGAATAATTCTGCGACCTATAAGGGGCAACTCAACTAACATCTTGTTACTTGTTTTATCAACGCCAGGGGCTTTTTTGGTGTTTAAATCTGCTATTGCCCTTTCAATATCGCTAAATTCAAATCTTAGGGGTACTACGGCACTAGTCGCTACTGATGGCAACTCAGCTATATCAGTACATACATTTGGGGTGAAAACCTTCTTCAAATGTCCAACAAACAAATTGCCTTTTTCGGTATCATTCCTTGCCCAGTCTCCACAAGAAGTTCGCAAGGGAGGCTTACGTACGACCAGTCTTATAAGGTTCCTACATGCACGCCATAAGGAATAATCTGATTGTGCAGTTGCGTCGAGGTCTTCCAAGTAATTTTTCAGAGATGCTACTCTTCGAGATTCTAGCAGCTGTCTTAGCCGTTTCGTGCAATCTTTAAGTCTAGATTTGAGTTGAGGAGATCTGTGTGCTTGCCACTCTCTTCTAATTTTCCTTTTTTCAGCCAAGAGCCGCTCGACATCTACAAAATAAATTTGATTGTATCTAGCTGGTTGTCTGGTTTCTGTCGCATGTTGGGCAGCTGATTTAAGGTTTTGATCAAAATAAGTTTGACTCTGATCCACATCTTCTGTTGTTCTTAGCGGTATGTTTTCTGAACAATGAGTACTGAGATACTTTCTATATTTCAACCAATTAATGCTTGTGCAAGTTGTTGGCGACACGATATTTTGCTGATTCCATATATAGACAGTAGTGGGTGAATGATCTGAGGATAATTCGAGTGACGCTTCAACCTTAATCATTTCTCTCGAAATACCTTTAGTCACGCCAAAATCAATAACATCAGGTATTTTTTGTCGATCCGTAGGCCAATAGCTGGGTATAATAGTGAAATAGTGTCAAATAAAACACTACCTTCTGGAGTAATAAGTCTTGATCCCCAAAAGGTATGTTTAGCGTTGTAGTCGCCTGATGCTATGAAACAGGGACCTAGTGATTTGTAAAATTCGATATATTGACTCTCTGATATTTGAAATCTAGGAGGTGAATAAATCGAAGAAATAACAAAGTTTTGATGATATTCTTCAATAGAGATATTTGTTGCTTGAAGGTAGTCCTCACAAAAATCACACAGTAAATGATGTTTAATTCGAGCCCTTATTAGTATTGCTGATCCACCACATGATCTGCCATGGGGGTCTTTAGTGTCATATAATATATAGCCATTGATTTTAAAAAAGCTATTTGTTGTTAAATGAGTTGCTGAAACCATCATGACATCAATTTGTTGTTTCTTCAAGAAGTACTCGAGTTCATTTTTGTGTTGGCGCAAGCCGTTTGCGTTCCTGAAACATAGTTTTAAACAGTTCATGGTTTGTTAAGTACCGCCTGCAACATCATAGATTGCATGCGAACCATTTCGTGCATCATGCTGCTCATAGATGCATATCCCTTGTATGATCGGGTCCTGACCGCTTATGTGGTTCCTCTACACTTATCCTGCGGTGTAACATATATTTTAGATTATAAACGGGATGCGTTTCGTTCTTCTGCTACAAATGTAGTACAAAGTAATTTTTACACAATTTGTAATTTTAATATAGATTGAATAAATTTGCGGCGTAAAATCACTATAAACATATAACATTAAATATAAAATAAAATAAAGACGCCGATTATGACATATTACGACGATTTTCATAATTTATTCAAATAAAAAACTTAGTCCCAGGTATGGTCTCGATATAATATTTTCAAAACAGAAGAAATGAAATTGTATATTTATAACAAATTTTTCAAAGCAAATTACCAACAACAAACATAAACTATGGTAAAATAAGTTGACAATAAACCCTATAATATGATAACAAGGTCTTGAGAATTGAACAATTGTATCGAGACCCTACCTGGGACTTAGTTCCCATACAATAAATATAAATAAATTATGAAAATCTTCATAATATGTAATCATCGGTGTCTTTATTTTATATCTATATACATATATAAAGCACAAAATGTGTTTGTTTGTATGTTTGATTGTTTGTCGGAGAGCTATAGCTGCCTACACAAGTGAACCGATCTTACTGAAATTTTCACAGTTTGTTATTGGACATACTGATGGTAAAATAGGGTACTTATTTTTTGATATTCGACGTAGGCGTGGCATCTCCCATACAAAGTAAATATTAATCATCGTATATTTTGGTAACGGTGATAGGTAGCGTCTTAAAATTTCGCACCCTTAACCTCTATAATTACGTAAATAGTTTAGCGGAACACAGAATGAATTGGAGTAGTGGGCGTGGTACCTCCCATACAAAGTAAATATTTATCATCGTATAATTTGGTAACGGTAATAAGTAGCGCCATGAAATTTCGCAACAGGAACCTCTATATTAACATGCATAGTTTAGAGAAAGATAGACTGGATTGGAATAGTGGAAAATTATTATCGTGTTCCTGGCGCACTACAATAAACAGAGCCTTGAATCTTTGCACGAGTAATCCCTATGCTAAAGTGCATAGTCTACCAAAATACAAAATTAATTGGGACAGTGGGCGTGGTACCTCCCATATAAAGTGAAAAAATGTTATACTGTCTAGAGAACTGCCATAGGTAGCGCCTTGGTATTTCGCGCAAGTAACCGTCATATTAACGTATATAGCTTAGCTAAACACATACTGAATTGGAATAGCAGGCGTGGTACCTCTTATACAAAGTGAAAAATAATTATCGTGTCTCTGGCGAACTACAATAGATAGCGCCTTAAAACTTTGCACAAGTAACCCTCAGACTTTGCACAAGTAACTCAGAGTAATTAAGTGAAAAATAATTTTCGTGTACCTAGGGAACTACAATAGCTAGAGTCTTGAAACTTTCTACAAGTAACCCTCATACTAATGTGCATAGTCTAGCAAAATACAGACAGGATTAGGATAGTGGTACCTCCCATAAAAAGTTAAAAATTATTATCATGTTAATATGTATAATCAAGCAAAAACAGATTGGTTGGGAACAATAGGCGTCGTGCCCTGCATATAAACTACAACATTTTTGATGTGAGAATAGATTGCGCTTTCGAGTTAGAGGTTGGCCATACTTTTCTTCCAAGTGTTTATTGTATTTTTTGTGGATGGGTGTAGCGAAGCTCACCGGGGATAGCTAGTGTTATATATTTATAGTGCTTTTTCACCGCAAATTTATTCAATCTGTATTAATAACAAATTATGTAAAAATTATTTTGTACTATATTTGTAATTACTACTTCCCATGCATGATTCAATTTCATTTTATTATTCTACCATTTTTTTAATCTACTATAACACTGTGGAACAAATTTTAGTTAGCAAAAGTTAGGTCGATTCTGAGAGTGAGGGGTGAAAATAAGTGCTAAATTAGAAACTCATGTCGCGGCGTTTTTTATGTTAGTTCGATTTTTTTTTATGGACACAGTTGCCTTTCGCAAAAAAATTATGAGTTGGAAGCACTCCATAATCAACAACTTTGTTTAATAATAATGCTATTTACCTCGAGGGATTTCTATAAAAATATAATTGACTATTGACTAGATGTGCCCACACACATTGTGTGCGTTCTGGCAATATTTTGTTTAATTTTGCTTTGAAAGTAATCCACACCAAATTTTAGGACTCTTACGTATTTATTTGTCTTAAAGGTACCCATCCCTGGATAAAATTCTAAAATTTATATAAAATTCAAAAACTCTGAGATCGAATTTTGAGTAATTTTGGTTACTTAATACAATACAAAGTTTAATATTTTTAATTTCATTCAAAAATTTCTTCGAATTAAAATTTTTATCAGTGCATATTTCGGATTTTAAGCCTCTATCTATGTGGCAATCTTTAATTTTTCAATCAATTTCAGTATTGTTACTTATGACCAAATTATTTTATATAAAATTACACAAATTGGTTAAAAAATAGAATTTATAAAATTTAGTGGTAGACTTCGTTCTCACCAACTGACGATAGATGATTGAATGCGATTTTTATCGTATTCCTTTATCTGAGTTTTGTTGGTTAAATAGAAAATGTTTACAACTTAACACTACCCAAAGTTGATAGATACGAAGAATGCTGATGACGGACGCAGCTGTCTAGAAAATGTTCATTCCGCTCTGCTGGTGTTTAAAAATTATATTTTTCCTAATTTTTTTTTTAATATTATTATATTTAATATTATGTAATTTATTTTTGAATATACATATTGTAAACATTAACTGTCTGACTGGAATTCTTTTGTGAGATTATTTATCTGACTTAGAACTAACTTAAGAAATATACATATATCTCCTCCGGCGAACTCGAATATTCTAATCAGTTAAGTTTTGATTTTTGTGCGGTATTCAATTTGCTATGTGTTGTATAAATACATAGTAGTTTTTACAATAAAAACTATTTCAAAAGTAATATGTTTTCTCAATCTTACCAAAATTGGCTATAGCTTACCATTCTAAAAATCCCGAAAAAATCTACCAAATTTGAGAGGAAAAATCCATAAATGGTAACGTTGGTTCTGAAAATATTTATGTTGAGTATTATTATTTTTTTAATTAAAAAAAAAAAAAACGATACAATTCTACAATTTCAAAGCCTGCTCACAAGCTGTTTGAGTTAAAGTGTATTTTAATAAACTTTAAACGATACATGGGAGCTTGCGAAATTAGCAATGATTTTTACTCTATCCTTTTTATGTGAATTCAAGTAAAATTTAGACAGATTTTAAATTGGTTTTAAACAATCAGGTATGGGATGGAAATTTTAATGAAAATGGTTGTGATACACTTTTTGTTGCCATTGTATTCGCAAAAAAATCATCACATCATTTCCATAAAAATAAAAATTGATTAAAAATTAATATTCTATAATTTTTTTGCTTCATTTAAATATGAACTTAATTGTTTTTAGTACTAGTTTTAATTACAATATATTATTACTTTGATTCAGATTTTATTTAATTCAAATCAAAAACTCCATAATTGTTTTGCTTAATACAATTATTATCTTTATTGTTTTTATACCCTTCACCACAGGTGAATTAAAGCAATACACATAGATGTAGCCAATGGACCCACAGGGTACCCACTGGTAAATATGAGAAAATTTGATTAAGAATTTTTTTTTTGCTTTACAAAAAACATTTACAAAAAATTTTTAAAAACCATTTTCAAAACGATATTTTTACAGAAAATTTTTCGAAAAAATTTTATTAGTAGTGTTATTATTAGTATTTATTAGTATTTTAGTATATATTTTTCTAAATGCGTTTGATTTTTAAATAGATAAGATCTCAGTTTTAAAACCTAGATGCATTAAACACATATACAACATCAGGATACCGACTACCAATTGTCAAAAATAAAATACACACGTTTCAAGGTAAACCATTATTTTGAAGCCAGTATAGTTACATGGCTACACGACCACCGTTGTGGCTGTCGTCAACTTAGACTAATTTATATTTTATTCAGCAAAAGAAAATGTCACAAAATTGTAAGTTACAAATTCATATACTTACAACAAAAAGTTTTGGAGGAAATATTTATAATTTTTTGAAAAAGTTATTTTATTTTATAAAAGCAAAATACATAAGTATTTCTACAATAATGTCAGAGTTTACGTCTTAAATATCATTAAGTAGCTGACAACACGGCGACAATTTTAGCCAACGGAATTTGTTTTCATTTAGCTATGTCGCCGCTGTCTTCTATTTCTTTAAAGCACGAATAATGAGTTTTTTCTCATACAACTTATTTTAATTTATGTCAACAATATGTTTAATGCTGTAGATGCCTGTGTAAATAATATCACCGTGGTGAAGGGTATAGAAGATTCGGCACGGCCAAATATACCAATTTTACTTGTTAATTTTATTATCAAGAAAGTTAAGTTATTGAATTACTTTAAATATTTATTTTCTTTAAATTAATTTGTTGATTCGCCCAAGCAATCACATTGCTCAAATCAAAATTTTTTTATTAAATTTTTATATTTTAGGACAATAGGAATAACCACCCCAATTTTTTAACTTGGCCAGATAATACGTAATTGCAGTTACGCAACCTGTCGCTAACGCAGGTAACATAAAATCAAATAGAAAGTCCAATGAGTCTTAGCCTAAGCGATACAACCAGAACCAAACCGACAAGCCATCGATAATTAAAGCACTGAGCAGCTATGTACATACTGACACATTAAAAATACTAAGTTTACTGTTAGAATAGCAAGCCTTTCCGATGCCATTTTTGCGTTAAAAGTCTGCATTTTTTTCACAAATTACAACTTCTGATCATAGCTGCCAGTAGCGCAATTCACTAACTTTTAACGATCTAACACTTGTTACATATATAAACATGTTTTTTGCTTGCACTAACGCATTTGCGATTCACTAACCTATGGTTAACTAATAAAAAATACAAACAAAAATAAGTGGCAATGCTGCTAAAAAATGGCAAAATAGCAGAGATTGTAATGATTATGAGTTTTATTTTAAAAATTGGGTTTTAATGATTATTTCTTGATTTTTATTTTCTACTCAAAGAATAAAAATTATTCTCTGAGCTTTATTTAATGCTTAGAACATAACGATTATGTATTAAGTTTTATTTTTTGCTTTGGGAATAAAAATTAATCTCTAAGTTTTATTTTCTGCTCAGAGAATAAAAATTATTGTCTGAGTTTTATTCTTTGCTCGCCATTTAATGATTGATGTTTAAGTTTTATTTTTTGATTGAAGAATAAAAATTACTCTCTAAGTTTTATTTTCCGATTGAAGAATAAAAAATACTCTCTGAGTATTATTTTCTGATTGAAGAATAAAAATTACTTTCTGAGTTTTATATTTCACTTAGAAAATAAGGATTATTTTCGAAGTTTTATATTTCGCTTAGAAAATAAAAATTATTTCTTGAGTTTTATTTTTTACTTAAAAATAAAAATTATTTCTCTCTTTTGTTAATTTGGACATATGTAAGTATATAAATAGTACTTTTTGGAACTTTTTTAATGAAACACATATCTCACTGAAACCCTATCTCAAATAACCATACTAATATTATTTCTATGTGTTTCAGTAAAAAAGTTCCATAAAAGTACCAAAGTACACGTTTTATCCCCCAAATATTGAAATGAAGAAAAAGTACCAAACACTAGTTTGATACTTTTACTATATCAAAAGAATGCCAACTAAACTAATTTCTATATTTTTTAGTTAAAAAGTTTCAAAAAGTACTATTTATATACTTACATATGTCCAAATTAACAAAAGAGAGAAATAATTTTTATTTTTAAGTAAAAAATAAAACTCAAGAAATAATTTTTATTTTCTAAGCGAAATATAAAACTTGGAAAATAATCCTTATTTTCTAAGTGAAATATAAAACTCAGAAAATAATTTTTATTCTTCAATCGGAAAATAAAACTCAGAGAGTAATTTTTATTCTTCAATCAGAAAATAAAACTTAAACATCAATCATAAAATGGCGAGCAAAGAATGAAACTCAGACAATAATTTTTATTCTCTGAGCTGAAAATAAAACTCGGAGAATAATTTTTATTTTCCAAGCGAAAAATAAAACTCAACAAGTAATCATTGATGTCTGAGGAATAAATAGAACTCGAAAAATAATTTTTATTTTTGATTTTTTTCAATATAACTTAAAAAATAAAAATCATTGGCGGAACGGACAGTCCCCTTAAAGACGATTGCAATGGTGTACTCCTTGTACATGTAGCATATCCCTAAAATAATGATTTTTTTCTTTTAAAATGTGATGGATAATCATTATTTGCGATCCCTGCAAAATAGCGAAAAGAACAAAGAGGAATTAAATTAATAAACAAAATATACAAGACTTTCCACAAAAGTGCTTCATTTTTTGTCCTTTTTTAATTTTATTTCTAAAAAATTGTTTAAATTCATTTTTATAAGGGAGGTAAAATACATATGTATGTTATTAACAATAACTTGTTAATAATTCTTTGGCGTTGTGTTGTTACGCTTGTCTAAAACGATTATCGATAGAAACTTTGACACAATTATTATTTGTCAAATAGTCCGAAGAGGCGCAACCAATAGCCATTAAGTCTATTAGAAATAAAATGCGTTGGTTATCCCTAGAAGCTGTTGTTATTAGAATTTTAGAGATGTAGGAACCATTAAAGATATTTTTTCATATCCTGCAAACATAAAATTTACACCGATAAGTTGATTTTAAGTAATTTAAACTCAAGAAATAAAATGTATCTAAGTTTTCTAAAATATATTCTAGGAATTATTAACAGCATAAATAAAATGTTTCAAAGCGAATTTACAGACAAATTTATAAGTTCATATAATGAAATGCTAAAAATTGTTGAAAATTAAATGAACAAATTTTTAAAAATTTATAGTTCTAGGCCAAATTAGTTCTTATAATATTATTAATGATAAAAAAGTTGGTTTTCTGTTACAAAAGATATTTTCTATTTTGTTGAAGAAAGTGAAAGATAAGAGCTAGGAACTGAGTTCAGGCAATTAAAATTATTATACCTAAAAGATACTTATGCTGCTAAAAACATATACGTATTGGGTTTGAGTAGCAAACGATGGATTCTAGTCTTTTGTTTCCCGTTTTGACTTAATTTATTACAAAAATCCTTGTTTTACGACATTATTCACCAAATTAGGAAATTTATTAAGAAATTCATTAAATAAGATGTCCTTGGAAACAATATTTTATACAAAAGATTATAAAAGGTTAAACTAACTAAAGTTTTAGTGAGGATTTTATTTTTTTATTTTAAAAGTATTGAAAAAGGTACATACTATTTACATGTGAATCTGTTGTGAATTCTAATTAAACTGTTTGATCCCTGTATTTTTAATAATGATGTAAGATTTGCTGATTTAAGAGTTTATTTAGCTATTTTTAGCTTTTAATAGAATATGTTTTATTGGTAAAAAGGCGTTTTTTTAGTTTGACGCTTTTATGACGATATCAATAAGCTATTTTGACGATGACGATTTTTTCCTAAAAATATGACGATATTACTTTTAAAAACCTGGCAGCTATGCTTCTGATGCCATGTTTCCTTCCTTTTTTTTTACAAATTACAGCTTTGAAATGTTGCTGGTTGTCTTATACGAGTAGATTTAAAATAACTAGATCAGAGGAAGGCGAAATATGATTTTGACTAAAGATCCCAAACATATGTTTACTATTATATTATGTATATGCTATTACATTACCCAACTGAAACATTTTAATGGCTCAGATTAACTAAAAATGTCTTAAAATTTTTCGAATTTTTTTTTTTGTCTAACGAAAAAATCCCATCTTTGTTCCCCTTCTAAGGTAAATACTAGTACTCTTATTACACATAAAAATAATTTAACGTTTCCAATGGCCTTACCATATTTGCCCGTTTTTATTTCCTCTTAGCCGGAAAATTTTAATGTAGCCAATAACCTTTTTCTAGCCCTTTTAAAAAATCTATTTAGTCTTTTTCGTTTTTATTGCGCTTTTCTTAATTAGTGATTTTTGTTTCTTCTGTAGACATCGTCTGAAACAAACTGTCTATATATCGAAATTGCACTCAATCACATTACAAACCAGTGCTTTCAACTAAAACTTATTTTATGATAACAAATGCGGGGAAACGATCTCAAACAACCATTACTTTAGCGAAATGTACAATAAGTGAATTTGAGAATAAGCTCACCAAAAACTTTTCTAAAGTGCAACTAAAGTCGAAGGGTCTAGTTAGCTGACCGTAACGTAACTGGCTACAGACTCCAGGGTTCCTCGAACCTGAATCTCTAAGAACAGGTCTGTGTAATACAGCGTCGTTCTGGGCGCGACTAGTGTACCACGGTACCGATAGCACCACAGAGAGCCGCCCATCTCTGTAACCGGTTGGTGATTGTGGTTTCGACCAATACACGCAGGGATAGTGCAAGGTTGCTTAAGTGTACCTAAACAAGAGGTTAGGACATGGGTTCAGGCTTGCCATGTTCTATAAATCGTACATTGTGCAGTATTGCACATGTATTTTAGATTGTACATTGTGCGGTTTATCATGCACTGAATAGCTTAGACCAGCGCCCTGGTTAATCTTGTTCACATCTTACTGTGCGGGGTCACATGTTAATTGAATGAGTGGTTTCGAATTATCATTTTTCTTGTTTTGTGTGATGAGTAAAACTTACGAAACTGAAAAATTGAGTTGTGTTTTAATATACATACATATTATATATGTAACGAGTGATTTTTTAAGAGCTTGAGAACTTTTTTTTTTAAAAAAACGCATAAAATTTGCAAAATCTCATCGGTTCTTTATTTGAAACGTTAGATTGGTCCATGACATTTACTTTTTGAAGATAATTTCATTTAAATGTTGACCGCGGCTGCGTCTTAGGTGGTCCATTCGGAAAGTCCAATTTTGGGCAACTTTTTCGAGCATTTCGGCAGGAATAGCCCGAATTTCTTCGGAAATGTTGTCTTCCAAAGCTGGAATAGTTGCTGGCTTATTTCTGTAGACTTTAGACTTGACGTAGCCCCACAAAAAATAGTCTAAAGGCGTCAAATCGCATGATCTTGGTGGCCAACTTACCGGTCCATTTCTTGAGATGAATTGTTCTCCGAAGTTTTCCCTCAAAATGGCCATAGAATCGCGAGCTGTGTGGCATGTAGCGCCATCTTGTTGAAACCACATGTCAACCAAGTTCAGTTGTTCCATTTTTGGCAACAAAAAGTTTGTTAGCATCGAACGATAGCGATCGCCATTCACCGTAACGTTGCGTCCAACAGCATCTTTGAAAAAATACGGTCCAATGATTCCACCAGCGTACAAACCACACCAAACAGTGCATTTTTCGGGATGCATGGGCAGTTCTTGAACGGCTTCTGGTTGCTCTTCACTCCAAATGCGGCAATTTTGCTCATTTACGTAGCCATTCAACCAGAAATGAGCCTCATCGCTGAACAAAATTTGTCACATTTGAACATTTCGAACCGAACACTGATTTTGGTAATAAAATTCAATGATTTGCAAGCGTTGCTCGTTAGTAAGTCTATTCATGATGAAATGTCAAAGCATACTGAGCATCTTTCTCTTTGGCACCATGTCTGAAATCTCACGTGATCTGTCAAATACTAATGCATGAAAATCCTAACCTCAAAAAAATCACCCATTACATACCTGTGTATATAATACGCAAATACATAATATGTATATTAACTTTACTTAAAAAAGTTTTTATTATACAATGTTATTTGTGCAAAAGATATTCTAAATACTTTTTTCGTATTTTATTTATTAAGGGTCATTCTTCTGATGTTCGGACAAGAGCAGCAGTGAATGTTTGACGCCTTCGTATCTTTTTCTAAGTTTAAAGCTGAGTCATTTCCTTATGACTCCATCCTACAATAACCACATATTGGTTAACGGATCGAATTATAAGGTATTAGTTTGCACTCCAAACTTAGGGTTAAGTTTTTACCAATAAATCAATTAGTTAATCTTACTATTAGTTAATTTGTATCTATTTTACTTTTATGAGGCTTCATCAGATTAAGCGTTGGTTAAGATGTATGCCAACTTATTTGACCTACAATGTCATTTAATTCTTTTTTCAAATAGGATTGCATGAGTAAGCAGTGGGAACGTTCCCCATTTTTTGTTAACCACAACTCCAAATAAAATATATGGCCCGTGTAAATATCGGGATTTCATTAAAGAATCTAGAAGTGAATTAAATTGAAGATTTAAGTATGTTTGAGTGTTTGAGTTGGGACTTTATCAGTTTTTTGTCTAAATTTGGAATAGGATTGAGTTTAGCTTAGTTACCAAAATCAAACACCTTTTACATGTTTGATAAAAGACTTATGTATGATTCTGTTTTGTATTTTCCTGAGTAATCATGGTTATTGAAAAAAGAAACCTTCCAATCTAGAGGAAATTACTTAAGACGAAAAATTGCATTAAAAATAATTATTGTAGTGCTAGCACAGCCGGGCGTTTCTTGAGATTTAAATCAGTTATTGCCTTTTCAATAATATATAACATTGACTGGGGGCATTCTGCTATATCAGGCGATACATTTGGAGTAGAGGCATTTTTTTCTATGGTCTCAACTGGAAACTTTAACTTTTTATGTAATCAATAGATTTCGAAATATTAATTATTCTTTTATTTTTAAATTTATGTGAAGTATAAAAAATAAAATAGGAAGAAAACAGTAACAAATAACTAAAGAAGTATTATTTTATAAAGGTGAATTAAAGACAAAAGTTAAGTTTGTGGATATTGTTTGTATTGACTGGAAGATGGGTGTTAAGTGCTTCTGTTGTTTATGGCGAATGCTGTTACAACAACAGCATCAACAGAAAATCAACATATTTAATCTTGCTATAATTACAACAACATCATTAATGAAGGATTACACATTTGTGTGTGCAACCACATTCTTGTACTATAAATTGTAAATAAATACTTGAATGAATAAAATACTACTAGAAACAAAAAAATCAAAAAAAAAATAAAAAAACATTAAATGAGAAAGCATTTCTTTGTAAGAAACAGCAACAAACAATCGAACGAAAAAAGCAAGAAGGCAATATTCGACTATGCCGAATTTCATACCCCCTTTACGCTGCCTTTATGCATGCAAGTACTTGCATACAACTTTTGTATAGGTATTATCTACGAAAATGGCGGAAAAATATGCAAAAATCTTGCAAGTTGCACGAGTGTTTACACACGCAATTAAAAAGTTCATCACACCAACTGTCTTATTAATAAATATAACTCTTTTTGACAGTCAAAAAATCACTGACTGCCAAAAAATCACTTGTATGACTTTTGGTGATTTAGCTACTATTTCGAAAAAGTGTTAGTAAAAAACCAAGTGTTTTTCGAACTTGCAGTTGCACGTGTAAACCCTAGGTTACTTTCGTTGAAAAAAAAAAAATCATTGTGATTTTTAAACAACTTTGGAGTTGATTTTCCGAATTTCAATTTTGGACCAGGTTTGCACTTTACAGTTCTATTGATTTTTTATCATTAATTTTAAAGCTTGTTTTGATTTTCAGTGATGGATGGATGGTGATTTTTATAAATTGTGTCTATTTTGTATGCGCAATGTGAAGTCTTTTTTGTAACATATTTGGGCTATATAGGGCGTTTTCTAAAAACGAAACACTTAGAGCCATATATTTATCTTTAAATTGTATTTAAATTTCATATTTCATAATGACAGACAGACAGATAGGAAATGAGTTACTGTTTTATTATATTTATAGATGTCACATATTTATTCTTAAAAATAATTAAGTTATAAAATAAGAATTTTGACCAAAAACAATGCGTAGATCTTTTTTTTTTAGTGCAAAAGCAACAATACATTCTCATTTTAAAAAATTCTCTGGTTGGGTGTCTTTGATTAAAAGTCTATTTAATTGAGTTTTAAACACTATGTTTTTATCAACTTGATTTCGTCCATGAAAAAAAAAAATGTGTGGCCATTGGCAGGATAGCTATTTTTATATAAATTAATTAAAATATACTGATTCTTTTCTAAAAATGGTATTTATTTCAACAATTTTGTTATCTGCAAAAACAATGAATTTTTTTTTGTTGGACAGCAGTTTTCTGCAAAAACTATCTGCTAAAAAATTGAAACTGTATTTAAATTCAACTTAAAATTCAATAATAATTAACGAAATACGCATTTAAATACGAAGCCAAAAAATGGACATTAAGTAGGAAACACCGAGTTGGCAGAGCATGGTTGTTTCTGAACTATAAACTTTTGCACAACATTTCACATTTCCAGTGATTATAACTCACGAGCCATGACATCACCATAACATCCAGAAAGCAGTCACTATCTGGTGCTCTAAATGAGTCGATGGAATTACTAACTCATATATTCAAAAATGATGGTGGTCAAAACGTGGTAGGAAGTACAGAGACTAGTTTACCTTCTAATTTTGTCTTGCCTCTAGAAAGCAATTACTCTTATTCTACTTGGTGTCGCCAACACAAGGTAACGTCTTTTTTTTATCGTTTGGTCGTTGTCAATTTATTGATAACTGACATTATATGTTTGGTATAAATAGTGCTCAAACTTCCCTCTCCATGGCACACAGAGTCTTGTACAAGATCTTCGACACGACTGGCGCTAACATTTGCAGTTTAAAATCATTTCTTACAGCGAGCTGTTACGATCTCAGAGCCAAAATTATGTTGCCACCAATTTTAACTTTGCTCTTATCCCTCTTGTCACCAACACATGCTTACATTCTGTTTTATTTAGCCGAAAATTACTTTGAAGTGAAGTCTTAAAGAGATCAATTTAATGATGCCTGATTTCTGTCAGAGAAATCATTTTTACATATTAAAATTTTCTCATTTTCTTCATCCAGTCACAATCAGATATAAAAATATTTAAATTTTAATTTAAATAATTTCATATTAATTTATATATTTTTGTTTTATTTATACCTTTTTTATATACATACATACATATATTTTCGATACACAGTTGGTATATTTATCTTACTAGGTAGTGTCGTCCGCCCTGTTGATTTAGCAGTTCGACATGTCAAAAGTTGTTTGTGTTTAGAAAGCAATAAAACACATACACGCTTTCTCAATTTTATTTTCTTTTGACATTTCGAACTACAAAGCAACAACAAAATGCCATGTTCTTCTTGTATTGTTGTATTTTTGGTAGAGACGCCACTACCCGGTAAGA
Source organism: Phasia obesa (assembly GCA_949628195.1). Classification (NCBI taxonomy): domain Eukaryota; kingdom Metazoa; phylum Arthropoda; class Insecta; order Diptera; family Tachinidae; genus Phasia; species Phasia obesa. The sequence goes on from OX451216.1 coordinate 79,919,089, forward strand.
TAAATCTACCTTGTTTTAGTCTGATGTTGCCCTACAAGCGAAGCTAGCTGGTGCTATACCAATGCTACAAGATGTCAGAGTGAATGCTATATTGAGTCAAGCGATTTTTTTGTTTATAATAATTTTTAGTGTTTTGTAATGGATTCAGGTCCATTAATACTCTTAATGCATTTTTTTTTTTGTAAAGAAGAAAGGAATACATTGCATAAATAGAAGAGGATCAGAAAATAGCGAGTTCCATAATTTGTACTGTGAACTGAGGAATTATCCTGGAAAGTTTTTTAATTATGCAAGAATGTTAAATAAAAACAGTTGAACTCTTGGAGCCAACATGTGATGCATAATTACCAAAGTACATTAGAAGCTTTTTATATGATGAAATTTTGCTGATTTATAATAACAAAATTTCCAAAAATAAAATTTCAACATAAACACAGAAAGTCTATCGACTTGCGTTCTAATATATGTATGTACATATGTCGATCGGCAATAAACTTACTTTATCAGGCTTAAAATTAAAACTCCAGAAATGACAAACAAATCGATAAACTTTTATATTTAACCTTTTTATCAGTGGTGAAGGGTATAACAAATAGAGGACGTCATAGCGGGGATTTACCATGTAAAAAGTATTAAATTAAATAAACGATAAAAAACAAAAAAAGTTATTGCACTGTAACATTAAAAATACATCATCATTTATTTGTTGGCCAAGCATCACCTTCAAGATTTTCCTTTACTTGGTCATCTTATTTGTATTTAAGCTATATAAGGACCCTGCAATGACTGCAACCCATTCAGTATAAATTCTTTACATCAGAGTTGCGCTTTTCTACAAAGACAAATAAATAAAAGTTTATAAAATTCAAGAAAATAAAAATAAAAAGAACTGAAAACAATAATATAAAATGCCAAAGAGAATTCAAAAAAAGATACGATCGCCTTGTACATCCTTTCGAGGATTTTTATTGCTGATTTTGATTTTCCAAACGATACGACCATTGTTTGGTTTCCACAATTCTCAGCAGTATGATAAACACTTTTCTGCTAAGATACCAGCCGATAAACGCACACTTATATCAGGTAGTGGTATTGGCGGATCAGCGGGCCAGCCAGAGGAAATATTTAGTGCCGGTGACCAATTGGAATCGAATTACGATGAGTATCCAGTAAGCAAAAATTTTAAACAGAAAATCTTTTTTTTAATACGACGTCACACGAGTTCGTCCTTCGCATAATTACATATATTTGAAACAAAATTTTTGATTTTCTTTCTGTTTTACGGATTCCTGTGATATTGTGGGTCAGGCAGTTCATCATTAGTAAATGATGTGACCTGGTGATTCACGAACTAAAGACAAGACTCTAGTTAAAAAAAAAAAAAAACAAAAACATAAAGCAAGTGAACTAAAAATCTGTTGCCCATATACGAGGTCTGTTCAAAAGAAAAGGACAAATTGTGAATTATCGCTGGCTGTGTACATTCGATTATCGAATTTTTTTTAGTTATGTTGGTATACATGTGTTAGTCATATGTTGGCATTATCAGCCAATATGGATTAGTAGTTTGTTGTTGACAACTGAAAAGGTTAGTCACATATGTGTGTGTTCTTCGATTTTTGACTTCTGGTAGCTTCTATTGGGATGATTGGGCCATGGTTTTGACGTCATAACCATATACTCACGTTTCGTCACCAGTTATGATCCTTTTAAACAAACCTGGATCGTCGTTGACACCATTCAACAACTCTTAAGCGAAATTAACGCCTTTGCTTTTGCTCAAAATTCAGCAATTATGGAACAAACTCCGCTGGAACACATGAAATTCGCTAAACATTCGAGAAAATTGAATGGTATGGGCCGATTGATATGCCAATATCCCCTGCAACTTCCCTAATAGTGATTCGAAGATTTTCTAAAACCAAATTTTTTCACTGTTTCAATGTTTTCTTCACTTGATGGCGTGGTTTCAACTCCAGGACGCTCAGCGTATTCAACATCTTCTTGGCCTTCTGTAAACCGCTTGCACAACTTATAAACAAACTTATAAACAATTTTAGACATTATTTACTCTACAAGAGTATAATTTTATATAGAACCTATGAATAGAACCTATTTTATATAGAACCTCTGTACAAGGTCAAAATGTAAATCATAATAGAACTTTAAAAGTAAGAGTTTTAAAATTGTATGTGGATATTGTCAGAACGCTGACAACGTTGCGGGCATTGCTAGTTCATTTATGAAATGTTTAAAGCTAAAGTAAAAAAAGTTAATAAAAAACTCCTTAAACCAAAAGGATCGATATGCCGAGCATTTCCTTTCCCTGAATGTACTAAACACCAAGATCAAGTCAACATTTTTTCTTTTGTTTCTATGTGGGGTTTCTGTCCGCATTGAGCTGGCCCTGGGACACCACCATAATTATTTGTGAAATGTACCGCGCCAGTCAAACTCCCTACCTGGAAATGTCCTTGAATTGGAGCATACTCGAAAATTGTTTAAATTATATAACAAACTCTTTGCACTTTGATCAAGAAGTTTGCATCATAGCCCAATACCATAAGATATTAAAATACTCGTATATCCGTATAATGGCTAAGAAACGATACACGTTCCACTTAATAAAGTGAGTAAGGAAACAATAAGAGTGTCAGTATTTCACTATTGATAAGTATCTCCCTCTTATTCTACACTTCTTATGTCTTCTTACACTGCCGGATAAGAGAAAAGCTCAACAGGCTCTTCTTTCCCGCTAATTATTCCAAGCCCGTTCCCTGTTCGTCCGCAGTACACAAACGGCATTTAGTTAAACTATGTAATGCAGAACTTGCTCAAAATCAAAACTAATTATAATAATTTATATTTTAGGTATTAAAACTTTTATATTTTTGTTTAATTAATAGCGCACTAATAACCAAAGGCCCCCAACCAAAAAAGTGGTTCAAATGAAAATGTATTAGTTTGCTAAATATTAGGCACAAATCAACCTTATTGAAAGCTGGTATGCTACTGATTTAAAAATTTTACATGTCTTATTTTCTTTGTGAGATTCTCGTTGAGATTGTGTATGTGCTCACAGACCCTTAGGGTCACTAAATTGGTTACTACGGGGGAAGCTCGATTTTGATTTTAGACCCATGGTTTCTGGGGCAAACCTTCTTATAATTCCTCGTAGAATACGATTTTGACAACCGCTTGTTGATATTTTTTTAATACACACAAGTTGACCCACTCTTGTACTAAATATTGATGTACCAACTTTTGTCCAGGCCAATAAGATATGGTATATAGTCTCTTCTGGGATTATGAGACTATAGAAAGCTGAACATTTTTGTGGAAATTAGCCATTAGATACATTAGATACATTAGTTGTGAAGCTATTGATGTAAATAAGCTTTTCTATATAAAGTTAATACAATATTGTTTCAGCAAGATTATTCTGCAATTACAAGGATAAGCTTACAGTAATCATACACATATAATATTTGCACAAGATTTATCTACAATTGCTACGATAGCATTTTTCAATATATTTGAAAGTCTTTTTCAAGCTTAAGGCTTATGTACGTAAGCTTTTTATAATATTTTTTTTTTTTTTTTAAATATTTTTATTTTATAAATTCATTTTACAATTTCAAATATTTATGTCGCCTCAGCGCCAAATGGCATTATTGAGGCTGCGCTAGCAAGTTAAGCTTATATATATATTGTAAATGTACATATTATAATAAAAAGTTTTAAGATAAAACGTGTAAATAGGAGTATATATGTATGTATATTACGTAGTTTGCATAAGAGATTCAAGATTTTGAAATAAATATTCTTTTAAATTAGATTTAAAAATCGATATTCTATTCAGAGATTTTAGCGTTGTCGGTAGATTATTATATCTTAAAATTCCCATGTACTCAATACGTTGTTTAGATGTTTCAGTTCTGCACCTTGGTATCCTTAAATTTGACCGATTCCTTGTGTTAAATGAAACCTGATTCTGCTGAAAATTAAATGTATGGTATCCAAAGTGATTTAAGATTTTGTATATATAAAATAATATTTGATATATATGTAATATATGAACAGGCATAATTGGCCAGCATATGTCTTTGAAAAGTAGATTGGTGGAATATCTAATAGGTAATTTAAAAATGATTTTTAGAGCCTTATTCTGCATGACTTGAAGAGATTTTAAAACAGTAGTATTTTTGTATCCATATAACATTACCATATAATTAAAATGGCATTGTATTAAAGAATTATAAAGTAAAATCATAGTTCTATTATTCAATTTATTTCTCAATTTATATAAAATACCGATTGCTGGTGCAATTTTTCTTTTTACTTCACAGATATGAAGGTTCCAATGCAGATTACTTTGTAATATAATTCCTAGATACTTAACAGACTGCGTTTCTGTTATTACCTGACCATTAACGTAAATGTTGAAATTATCACTAGAACAATTAGAATTCGGCCTGAATCGTACTAATTTTGTCTTATCCGCATTTAAAACTAATCTGTTAATTCGAGCATATTCGAAAATAAGAGAAACATCACGCTCCATGTGCGTTCTTAAGGCCAAATCATATTTGTAAGGGTAAAACAAGCTTACATCGTCAGCAAACATGTATAAACGTCCATCAAGATTCAAATTACACAGATCATTTAAATAAATTTTAAAAAGCAACGGCCCCAAACAGCTACCTTGAGGAACCCCGCATTTGATATCTAATGTGCTACTCTTCATACCATTAACTTCTACATATTGCTTCCGATTTCTAAAATAATTTTCAAATATGTGATACTCTTTCCCCGTAATTCCATAATATTTCAACTTCCTCAACATAATATCATGGTCAACCAAATCAAAAGCTCTTGAAAAATCCAAAAATAAGCCTGCAACTCCTTGTGATCCCAGATCTAAAGCATTACATATATAATTCACTACATTTAGCACAGCCTCTTCTGTACCACAACCTTTTTTAAACCCGTACTGGTATGGATACATAAAATTATTTTTTTCAAGATACTGTGACAGTTTTTCATGTAGTAATTTTTCAAATATTTTATCTATAGTAGAAAGAAGAGCTATTGGGCGAAAATTTTCTATATTAAATTTATTTACCATCTTAGGAATAGGAACTATTTTGCTTATTTTGAGACAGTCGGGATATTCAGTAGTTATAATTATTTTATTTATAATGTTCACCAAAATCGGAGCAATCATATCCTTGCAATTAAAAATTAGTTTTGGTGTAATGTTGTCATGCCCAGAAGATTTTTTAAGATTTAAATTGCTTAAAATGTTATTAATTTCACTCAAACTTACTACCTCAATTCGAAAACGTTCACCGGTCTGACATAAGGTTCGAAGAATATTACAATTATCACCAGGTAAGCTTGGTATTTGCTGTCGTAAACTGTCTACTGTATGTACAAAATACTCATTCAAAAGATTAGCTTTAGTTCGGTTATCCGAAATTCTGTCCCCAGACGACGTTAAAATATCAAAATCATGATTGCGTTTTCTCCCGAGTATATCGTTCAAAAAATTCCAACATTTTTTCGGGTCATTGTCAAATTTGATGACATTGTCATAATAATACCTATCTCTAGATATTCCAATTGCCATTTTTATCACTTTACTAATTTTTTTTAACACATGATCATATTCACCATTTTTTGATCTACGACGCTTTTTCAAAAGCCTTTTTTTATATGATATTAATGCCTGAAGATTTGCATTAATCCACGGAGCAATTTTAAACCTCAAATTCAATTCATTGCTTTTTGTATTTGTCGATTTAGTTATAGCATCAGATAAACAGTGAATTAAATTTTCGGTAATGCGTGAAGGACTACCAGAATTTGAAATTTCTGGTAATTTCCGATTTAAAATACTTATAGCCTTTGAATAATCACAATAGCTACTTAATCTCTTATCACGGCAATTGTAATTTAAATCATATTCTATTTTACAACATATAATGTTATGATCTGTCAGGTTACATTGCACAGAATCAATAAAAAGTCTTTCATAGATATTACTAAATACTTGAACAATGCAAGTACCAGTCTTTGGTCTTGTAATCAAAGAATGACAACTGTAGCAGTCAAAGTTAAGAAATAAGTTAGATAAATCGTCAAACTGTGAGCAGTGAAGTAGATCAATGTTAGTGTCTCCTACAAAAATAACAGGCCCTTGGCCAAGAGTACTCATATGTTCTTCTAACATAGAACTAAAATCATTAGCACTACACTTTTGGGATCGATACAAGGATACTATTCTCAAAGGCACATTATTAATCCGAAAATCATCCAATCGTATTGAGATCATGTCAAGAAAATTTTCACTTTTACACAATTCAACAGAGAACTTGAATTTGTTGTCTACATACAACGAAGTTCCTCCATACCCATCAATTCTACTACAGTGAACGCTACTATAACCTGGAATAGAATAAAGCTGGATTAATTCCCCATCGAGCCAAGTCTCTTGGACAGCAATTATATTAGGTAATCTTGTGAGACTTGCTATTAGAGATTTGAAACAACTGAATTTTGATAACGAAGAAATACTACGAATATTCACACTAAATATATTAAAAAAATTACATTTAAGATTGAAAATATAATCATTAAATGTGGAAAAATTATTAAAATATTGATTACTATTCATAAAAAATATAAGAATAATACTAATCAAATAAATGTATTTCTTTTTGTTTTTTTTTTAATTTGGAGAAACATAGGACACACGATCATCATCACTAGTCACATCATCTTCTGCAGCAGGGTTGTTATTAGCCATTGATCTACGCTTCCATGGCTTGGAATTAGTTGTAGCACTTAGCAAAACCTGATCCACATCTTCTTCACATCTCAGCAATTGAGGTCTACATATATCTGATCTTTTATAATAAACACGGCCATTTCTAGCAAAAATATGATTAATTCCAACTTCTTTTAAAGTTTTAGCATACTGGAGAAGGTTGAGAGTTTCTCTACTGAGGAAATCATTGACATATACATTTCCCATATTTTCAATTTCCTTCAACTTTGACTTGACAGACATCAATTTTTCCTTGCTTGATTTTGACGAAAACTTTACGACCATAGTTTTATTTTTACTAGAATTTTTGTTATTATTTTTATTTTGAAGAAAGTATGCGTCTTTTATATTGTGGGGCTCTATCTCAGCTCCAAGATTTTTAGACAGTTCTATTACTGAATCAATCGCACTAGCATTTTGTTCAACCTTCAGACCCCTAACAATACAATTATTCTTGACACGGTCATCATTCAGTAGCTTAACAGACAGTTTGAGATTGTTTACTTCTTCTCTCAATTTATTATTTTCTTTTTCCAGTTGTTTCATTTTTTTCGTATTTTCAGCTACACCTTTTAAGATATCATCGTATTGTTTTGACATAAATTGTATGCTTTTTTGAATGTCAGATAGTTGATCTAATTTACATAATTTTGTTTTGATTGCCTGTAACTCTTTTTTTAAATCTCTTTCGCCTCCTTCACAAATGTGACAAGTGAATTCTTCTTTTTTATTGTTTACTAAATACTCAAACTCTCTTTTGTCCAATTTAGTACATTGTGAGTGGAACTGTTTTCGGCAATTATCGCACTCTATGTAATCATCGGTTTCTTCTTTGATCTCTAATTTACATTGATCACAATAAATTACTTCTTTATCTTTTAAACTTTTACGACCGCCAGCCATTCTTCGCACTTTTCAAATGTAAAAAAGTTAGTTTATTTACATTTCGCAAAACTTGTTATTATTCAAGAACTTTTAATTTAAAAAAAATTAGTTTTAAAACTTGCACTTTTTAGCACCGACTAAAAGTCAACTTCTCTCAAACAGTGTTGCCAGCGCACTATATTTTTCTCAAGCCATTTGGTTTGTTGGGTAATTTCTTGTTTTTTTTTTCTTTCATTAAAGAGGAAATTACATTATAGGGTTGCGTGAAAATAGTCTTTTATTTAAATGTGTTTGACAAAATATTTGTCCCAGATCATTTATTTTACTTAAATGAAAAGTTATTTTTTTCTTTTAAGCGGTGTTCGCCTCATTTAGAATTACTTTTGAGCGAACTAAAGTCTTAAAAGTAAAACGAAATTAAAAATTAAAAGTTTTTAATTTCGATAAAGCGATTTTTTCTTTTAACCGTTGCACAGAGGGGTATTTTGTAAATTTAGCCGGATATTAGGCCAAAAAATTAAATTTAAGAAATGTAAAAATTTAACTACTATATCAACAGATGACAAAATTCTGTATCGAATATTGAATTTTCGAGGCTTTAGTTCGAAATTATAAAGAAATTATAAAGAAATAAATTACGAAAATGTATTTTTATTAGTATTCTTACTCATAAAAGCTTCAAAATTAATATTTTTAGGAAATTACAAAAATAAAAAAATAATAAAGTAAAAATTTATTTTCACTTTTCGGGGTGGAGGGTGGTATTGTAGGGTTTCCTCTCCCTTCCCATAAAAACTCAAAAGTTTTATTTTTATGGTATTAAGGCGTATGTATTTCACTTCTTTTAATAATTACATTATTTAAAAAAAAAAAAAAAATATATATATATATATATATATTTTATGTCACCGCGGAGCGGAAATGTTATTTTAGAATCTCCTGGGTCCAAGTTTAGGTTTTAGAACACTCGCTGACCTTAAAAGTTACATTTGCTAAACAAAAGTGTGAGACAATTAAACAAAAATTGAATTTTTCAGAGGTAGTTCTATCCTATATGCGGATATAGGATATTTTAAACAGGAACATAATTTATTTATAAAAAAAAAATAAAATTAAATTAAATTAAATAAAATTAAATTTTTACAGTCTATAGCTACTTAGTTACAAATTAGATAATTTTTAGTCAACTTCTGAGCAATCAGTCAGACAACTGACTTCTGTATGGGACATCACAAAAAAATCGGGAGTTGCTTACACTCAACTTTACCATACCTCAGATATTTTTATGGATATATTACATAATATATCGCATCCTCCAAAGGCACACACTAAATTTTATTTTGATATGTCAAATGGTATTGCTTGTAGAGCATTCACAAAAATAGTGGCATGCACACCCACCCACCCACAGATATCATCACGAAAAAAGTCAAAATAGGATTCAGGAGACCTCAAAACGTATAAATCCGTTGAAATCCCGACATCGATATTTTCACAATTACTATACTTTACCTATACTACATATGGTAAGGTCATATCATAAGGTCAGTTAGCTCCATTGAAAACAGCACTCGTTGCGAAGTAGTTGGGTACAGGGTACATATATTAAAAATTTAGATATTATTTTATATTATTATTATTATTATTATTATTTATGTTTTCATACTATTTTATATACATATACATTAAACTGATTAAATTATTTCATTTAATATTTCATCAAATACCCTTGCCGCTCATCTTTTGAAGCTTCTTCGATTTTGAATCCAATTCAATTAAAATGGAATACTAGACATATGTGGATCTGTAGGAAATAAGTGACACTAAATCTTGATATTTTTCTTGTTTTGTGCTCACGAAAATACCTGTAATCTATTTTTTTATGAGATTGTAGTTATCTCTTCAGAATGTTACGGTCAGTTTTGTTTGTTTTCAAATTTAAATAAAAAATCAAATAATTTTACCATTTTTCCCAACCTATAGTTTGTTTTTTGGAAACTTCTTCAGGGAAATATTTTATTATAAAATCTACCAAAGAATAATCACATGTTTAATTTGATTGAAGTAAAGTAACATCTTTAGGATTATAAACAATTTTTATATTTAATTTATTTAGTATCTAAAAACTGGACTTTCACAACACAGAATTAAGTAATAAATAAATGAAAAACTTGTACAACACAAACACAGAATCAGAAGTCAATCTTAAAGCTAATATCGCAGAACTTCAACTAATTATTGTAGTTTAGTTTAGTTTTATCCTTGTCCTCTTTTGTGTTCATGGTGTTGTTTATTTTTTTGTTGGATCCTTATGTCCAGGACACGAAGAATCCATCATGCGTTACACTTTGACTTACTTAATTGAAATCGAAGTAACGACGGACTAGGTTGACACAATAGGTTCTTTGTCGACGGTGTGAAGCCTCGATAGACCGATTGGTAGCGCGCTAGTCTATCGTCTGGGGGTTGCGGGTTCGATTCCTGCCAAAGACTCTGGGTGTTTTCTGCAGATAAGCAAAAAGCTTCGCAGGTTGTGTTGTTAAAAAAAGATATTAAATCAGGAAATTAAACACTAAACATTTTTTTTCCATTTTACTTTATATAATTTATTTCTTTTGTTTTATTTTTGCTGCAATTCAACACAAAAATTTTATCAAAACAAAGAAAAAACCAATTGATAGCTATCAAACTGCTCAGCGTACGTCAAAAGTTGTCCAACTTTCGAACTTTGCGTTGATGGGGACGTACTGATTGTGGCAACGTTCATAAGAAAACCTGTATTTCAACTTACTTGACAGTTGAAAAAGACGACGTATAGTGCATGACGGATTCTATATGCCCCGATCTTTAGGCTTTCGAGTGTGTAAAGTTTATTCTCTTTGGATTCTCTGTCTAATATTTTAACGTTTTCAAATTTCACTGTGGGATTATGCTCTTTTTCATGCTGTGACAATGCTGTCGATGCTCTTCCTTTATTAATGTCTGCCCTATATTCTTTTAATCTTATTTCCAACATCCCACCAAACCAAATGTTTCGATTTTTTCTGAAGTCAGACTTGTCGTAAGGAATTTGTTAAGACTTTTCGGTAGTTTGTCGGAAATCAGACTTGTCGTAACGAATTCGGTAAGAATTTTGCGGGAAAAATATATCCTATATTGGGATCAGGAATTAAAATCTATCCAGTAGTTTTTACGTGATGTGAACGTAAAAGAAAAGCAGACAGACAGACGGAAAGGAGTTACTATTTTATTATATATGTATATAGATATACACATTTTAGAACTAATAGAAGAAACATTTTAAATTATTAAAAACCTAACTAATTTTAATATTAAAATTAAGAAAAAATATTGCTGTTTCCAAAAAATTTAAAAAATATATATTTACAGTCGAATTTGGTTAAGCGCAAATGCAAAATTACCCGATTTATTTGTCACTTATCCGGAATTTTCAATTAAAAGGACTTCGGATAAGTGAAACGGGTTTCTTTTAAACGAAGTAAGCACTTGATATTAAAAAGTCGTATATTACATTCAATAAAAATGAAGACATAAATAGGTAAAAAGAAGCTAGAAATAAAAATAAAAAAAAATAAAATAAAAATAAGAGTTGTACTTAATAAGTGCATATTATGCTACTTTTCTCGATACAATTTTTCTGGTAGAAACAAAAGTTGCATAATCTAAAAGGGGACAACCAGTGGAATTGATTCCGTATTGGGCTTCAGTAGAAAACATAAAACAAAGAAATTTATCGGAATGAAACCACTTTTTACTTGCTACGTAGAAATCATATTTATAAATTATCAAGATCATATAATTCTTATTTATTATTAAGATCATATATTTCTTATTGTTTTGCTTTTTTATCCAAAATCAATTTATTCTGATATAACTTTATTAAAAAATTTTAATTTTTATGAATAGTTTTTGTAATGAAACCGAACGAAATCTATAGAAAACCGTTCCGAACGGAATGGTGACTAAGGAATCATTTCAATTCCGAACAGAGTTTTTGACATACTTGTAAAGCATGGACAAATCTAGCGGAATGGAGAATACATTAAAATTTTTGTTGTTTGAGATTCTTTTGCTTCCTTTTCGCTCTTTCTTTCAAGGCTTTCGCTAGTGGTGTAAAATTGCCAACCTCACTAGGAAGGGGAAATATTAAGGCGAAAATTTTTAAATTTTTTTTATATGGAGTTTGATAGTTCAACTTCCATTTAAGGGGAAAAATTGTAAGTTTAAATGTCAAAATCCATATAGAAAAATGATTATTTTCGCCTTAATATTTCCCCTCAGTAGTGAGGCTACCTGATTAATATGCCTTCAACTGGATCGTGTTTTTTTGAAATTTACTAGTTTTTTCAAAATCCGGATACATCCAGGGGAATTAATTTTACTAGGTGGCAGTTCGGCGAAGGTAATTAATTTTTGCTTTACTTTTTTATGTACCAGCTGTTAAAATTTCGTTTATTTTTTTAAACTTGGGAAAAAAAGAAATTTACTGCTTCCAAATACATTTCAAAATAAAAAAAAAAACTACAAATACTACCAAAAAAGTTAAGCAAGAAGTTTTTTAAATACATAGTTGGATGTGATATTTTAATTAATTTTTTGGCGTCTACCGTACGTTTAACAAACAACAAAGCGCATGTGAGTGTCTTTTGCTGTGGAATTTGTGGTCGCAGAGCTGCCACTTTATATAGATTCGCATTGTTGCAACAATTATTTAGTTGGAGTCACCAAGATGTTCATCGTCTAACTCTTTATTTGGGCTAAGTCTACGAGTAAAGTGATTATCTGTTGGAATCTGTAGAGACACATATTGACTAGTAATTTAGACTGAGTAATAGTAAAAAAAAATATACGATCTTGACAGTACAGGTCCGTTCTACTACCAAAGGATATTACAACCCTGTATGTACTGGGTTTGGCGAATTTGGTGATCAATTTTTATTTATGGGCCTCGAAAGGATTTAAAAATCAGTGGGCCCTTCAAAAAAAGTTGTTTTCAGTTTTTTATTTATTGTGGGGATAACACAGTGCAACACGAAATTTTATTCGCTAAATTTAATTCATTTATAATCAATTTCATTTTAATGTATTAACTACAAATTAAAATGAACTTTGAATTGAGTTATAGAAATTATTTGCAATTGTGTTTTATATCGCATGTTGCTTGTCAATGTCGATAACATCAATGTGTAATCGAATACACCAATTTTGATTTATTTATTATTGTTATTTTAAATTTGTAGCCAGTGGCAGTGGTAGACAGTTTATATTCTTATATAAACGTTTATTTATAGAAAATGGAAGAGTGAATAAAAATAGCAAAATTAAAGTAATTTGATAGAAAAGAAACAAAATTGAAAGCAAACCAGCTTAAATTTGCCATAAATTCAATGAAGTGTATTTTGAAAATAATCAAAAATCATCTTTCCGCTAGGCACATGCAACCATATCTTTTACAATGTCAGAACTAAGAAAATCTGTTCTAAAATTACTTTTTTAATAAACAAAAAAAAAAAAAAATAATAATTCAATATGTGATTGATTTTAGAATACCAGAATTGAAAAGTTTGAATTAATTCCTTTTATTTTATTACCAAGTGAGGCAAAAGTGATGTCATCTTATAATGTAAATGGCTGCCATTTTGTTAGAAATGAGCTCTGTTTTCACTAAAAGTTTAGACGAAGATGTAAACTTGGTAACACTAAGTTGCAAAAATTTTATCGTTCAAATGGCCACTACCCGATATGATACATATTTGTGTTCGTTTGTTGCTCCAAATTGACGATTTCTGATTCAATATTAGCTTCAAAGACTTTCAGCATTGGTAGTTTGTTATGGTAAACGCGAGATTTCAAAAAGTCCCAAATGATTTTAATATTTCGTTATTATAGGTATGCCCTTATTCATAAAAAAGTTTACTTTAGGCTTACTTTATGACAAGTTTTCATACAAAATTTGTCATAAAGAATACTTCAAATAAACTTTAATTTTTATTAATTTGGGCATTAGTTTTTATAACTGATGGAATCTGGTCCTCAAATAACTGATTATAAAAAATTATTTATTTGGGTAAGTGCTGGTTAAAGGTATACTATTTAAATTTTTACAGAGGTTGTATTATTATATCCGCTATAATACCAAATATTAAAAATTATGAGGTGATTTTCACGTGTATGGCCTTATTTACTGAAGAGGCAGACATTTGAAATTTACAAAGACTAATTAAAACTATGTTCACTATGTTAGCAAGTATATAAAAATAAAATAAAAAATTAAAGGGTGTCCCGATAGTGCCGTATTTTAAAGCATATGGCCTTATTTTTGACCCGTAGTAGGTAGAAGGTGTATTACCATGGGTGCTATAACAAAAATCATTTAAAATTAAAGGGGATTCCGACTTTGACTTGATTTTCACGCATATGACCTTACTTTTTACCAATAATAGGCAGACATTCCAAATTTAAACTGTGTAAAATGGTGTTCGTTTTAAGAAAAAATAAAAATTAAAATTGAACCACAATAGGTAGACGCTTTAAATAAAACTATAACTATGCTATAACAACAAATAAAAAATTATTAGAATTTTTAGCACTACCCATAAAAAATTAAAAAATGTAAAACTTGTACTTTTAAAGTTATATACTGAAGGTGGTAGGGTCCCTACGTGCATGAGTCTGACTCGCACTTGGCTGATATATTTAGTTAATGCTACGTAACAACAGAATAACTTAAGTTAAGTTAAGTTAAAAAAAAACTCCTATAGATTAGGGGAAAAGATATTTTCTTCGCACGGAAATTGCGACGACCTTTATCACCATTTTGCTTATTTTTATCATGGTAAAATACAACATCAATAAGTTTTATTGTAAGTTTTTAAACATAACATTTTTTTTTAATTGGCAATGTAAAAATGTTTTTTATAATTTTATTTTTGCAAAAATAAAATAAAGTATAGAAATTAAAAACAATATATTCTTACAAATATTGTATGCTTTTCATTTTCCGTTGTCCCTGGAATAGAGATTAAGTTTTTACGGAAATGTCAGATAACCAATTCCTGGAATTCCTTATCGGAATTTTCTGTCTACCAAACAAAACATGACATACTGGTATATATGAGAGGCCACCCATCGATGTTGGTGCATCAGGCCCCATAAGAATTGACTTTCGAGATACTGAAAATTTAATTGCCGATTTAGACCCAAAAAAATTCCAAGGTATCGATAAAACAAGTAACAAGATTGTATTAAAGCAAGACCGTGTAATAGTGCAAATAATTCTTTTTATTTTTAATGCCTTTTTGCGTCTTGAGTACTTTCCCCAGAGTGAAAGACTTCTTTGATTACAATTATACCTTTGCCGGAAAAGATAGGCCGATAAACTTATAATTAAACATGTCACATCTTTCTGAGGAACTGTTAATAACTAAGATGAACCCAATAAATTATGGGCCTTTGAGGAAAGAAACTACAGCTTTAGCTTTTCATGGAAGATTCTTAAACACTTAATAATATTATGACATGAACACTTAATCTATATGTTAAAGCATATATAACTTGCCTTAAAATTTTGTTTAAATAAAATAATAACAATAAAAAATAAATAATGAATTTAGCTGACATCAGCCAACTGAAAATGAAATGATCTAAATTGGCATCTTGAGAACCATTTTATATATATTGTATATATCGGATGTGCTAACCTGCAACCGAGCTCACACACCGATATTTGCTAACGACAAATCATTTTTAGGCATTCAACCCTAATGCCCTTAAGTCCACACTAAACTTTTGTCATTACTGGCTATCAATCTAATCAGCCGACCTGGTTACTCTTTGCTTAAGATGCAGACTTTCAGCCTAAGCTTAGATTGAAAACCTCTACTTTATAATTCAATTCCAAACAAATTTGGTGTTATGGAAATCAGCTAAGCGGCATATTCTATTATTGTGAACTTGCCATTTGTTAAAGCAGAAATAGCGAAACAGGCAGCATCGTATTTACTGAAGTTTGAAACACTATCACTAAATAACAGCGCTGAGCGCAAACTAACTGTCAAAAATTCACATGTACATACAACATGCACGAAGCAAACATAAATAGCGCGGGGTCAGCGATGGTAATTGGAAAATCCGATTTTGACAGAGCATTAAGTAGTAAAGTTGGCTGAAAACAAACTGTCATTGTTTTTTTTAAAATTTCTGTTAAAAGTGCTACGACTTTATTTAGGTTTGTCATTGTAGCGCCTAGCTAGGCGATAGACAGCGATACGCTTTCCGCGCTTATTTAGGTTTGTCTATAAATAATCGTGTTTATATGTTCTCGTTCTTGGCCTAACATTCAATAGATGAATTCTAAGTGATAGAAACAACCACGAAAAATAATTTTTTTTAATTTTTGGAGCATTTCTTGATAATTGAATTGAATATGAAAATTTTTTAATTAATAAAACACAATTAGTTTAAACTCACTTTTGTTTGACCGTTAACTTTAAACAGAATTTTATAACATTTATATAAATTTTTCAGATGGTTGTACCGAAAAGAGCAGCACTTCTTCTAGATCGCTTGATGGTGGCCCTTCATCAAGCCCTCGAAAAAGATCACAGTGGAAGTACAAGACTAAGTGAGTTTTATAACAACAAAAACAGCATAAACAACAACAACAACAACAATAAAAATATTCCAAATGAAGTAACTGAACACAATAAGGACGACGACAGCAATGACAACAATCAAGATACTAAAGGTGATGACATACATTTGTAGTTGTTGATATAATTTTATGATTGTTCTTTTCCAAAATTAAGAGGAATATATAATTGTCATGTTTTTGTATGTCTGTAGATTCTCCATATCTTGCCATGTACAGTGATGATGATCCAACTGTCATGATGGACTATGATTTCAAAGATCTTAATTCGATAAATCGTGCTACAGGCGAAACTGTAAGTTGGATTATTAAAGCTTAAGTTGATTTGAGAGATTTTTGGGCATGAGTAAGAAAATTTCAGTTAATGGCACAGAGCTTTCAGAGAAGAGCAAATATGGGCTTGGATTTGGGTGGCAGTATGGGAGTGGAGGGTGTTTCATCATTATTAGACACGTCATCTTCATCGGCTCTCAGTAGGGGTCTACTAAATGGATACAATAGCGGTGATATTAATGTCGGCGGTGTTGGCAGCGTTGTTGGAGTGGGGGGAGGTCGTACAGCAACTTCATACTGGCGTTGTTATTTTAATGCTGTGAGTTGTTTTTAAACTAAATCGATTACTTATTTTAAAATAATATTTTGATTAGAAGACAAAATTAAATGCAAACAAATGTTAAATTAATTATATGTTTATTGTAAAATCTTATTTAAAATGAAACAAATTATTAAATTAAAGAAAATTTCACTTGCAAAAATTAAAAAAAAAAAAAATTTTAAATTATATGTTCGATTAACACTTGGCCACAATACGGACGGGCGCTGGTATCGAAATATTTACGAATCACAAATTTTGATAAAAATCGCTTCCACTACTCGTTCGCATTGTGGTTCTTTGAAATGCTCGTCAAGTAAACGAGCATTTCGTTTAGTTTGTAACTTAGTACTCGTGCGTATGTTTTATGTGTTCGTATCGCATTTTATATATAATTAAAAGCACTACATATATGAATGTATGTTTGTATGCATAAAGTAATGTTAAATTATTGATTGTTATTATTTTTTATAAAAAAAAAAACATTTATTCTACAGTTGTATTTGTCGGAATATTGTTTTATGTCTTTTAATACAAATTAATAAGAATATTTTGTATTCCTACATAAAGAAGGTATGAATAAAATAATTTTGAGAATAGTGATTTGCATTAGCTTTTTTAAGTCTCGATTAAATAGTGAGGGTTTGTATTTGAAATTTATTCAATAATAAAAGCGTGGCATGAACATTGCTATTTTATTGTTTTCAGGAGCATCCATCTTTAAAAAATGGGATAAATAGAAAGACCTTAACGTGCTTAATTAGAATTTGCTTTCAAGAAACTGAAAAGATTCTTCTATCACGACAAGATTTTTTTTGCCCTTAAACCAGGTTATTGTAACATACTTTTTTCTGTTCGACAGTTTTGGAATTATTCGCATAGTAGTGGGGAAAGAAAATGTCCATGTAAAATTACATTATTACATTTATTTCTTTTTAAAAATTTATAAAAAACGGAAAAAGGCAAAAACTTAAACTTTTGTCTTTGGTGTTGCCTATTTTTTTATAGGCATATCTCACTTAAATCGATGCACAAATCTTGATATTATTCACAATTAAGTGTTCGGGATAATGACATTTGATATCGAACAAACTTCATCAAAAGTTGAGATGAGATAGCATACGATAACGTGAAAAAATCGATTGATTGTTTTTAAATGTCTTTCGTTAGCTTCACAACGATTGAAAACTATTTTATACTTGAAAGTTTAATTTTATGGATAATTTTTAAGTCAATATAATCAAAATCGAGAAATTTAGAAGATATACATACATATGTATGTAGTACATATTTTGTACATATGTAATAATATTAACAGAATGAATAAAATAGGAGGAAATGATAATGGATAAGTACGTGGTTTACCATTCTCAATTAAATTAAATTTTAAGATGATTTATTTTATGCACGGATTAGAATGTTGGCAATTGCATAAGATCAGACACATTTGCACCAAGAAGCCATTTCCAATGGTAAGCGAAAAAAACTCACTAGCTGGAAGCACTAGAATAACAGCCACAGCAAAGGTAATTCGGTAAAAAAAAACGCCTAAGGAACCAATTAAAAAGGATTTATTACGAGTAAGATATTGAAAGTCATATAATATATTTTTACAAGTTTTGATTCATTTATGCTTGACTTTAAAAATTAAGTATTTTTTTCAAATAATAGAATACATTAAAAGGAAAAAATATCTTACATTTCATATTTATTTCGATACGTGAGCTATCGAACAAAGAAAAATATTCATTCGATACGTGTCGGAATTTTATTCGATAGTAAAACTTACTCGTTATTCGGCCCCTGATTTTAACAAAATATGCAATATGCACATACTACATCAGTAACACACTTGCGTTTTACGACATGGATTTCGTTGTGTAAAAACGTATCCAAATTTGAAAAATGCCGAAATAAATTTAAATCCGCTGAAAAACTTAAAATCGTTTGATATTGTTTCTGGCTTATATATAGAGGAAGGAAAAATTTGTTTTTACCCGTAACTTAGGATTTGGAGGTGTTTGGAAAGTTGCAAAGTACTCGGCTTTTAATTAAGAACTAGCCACGTGGAAAGTCATGTGATAGCTCCCTCTCTTCCCGGATGATATTAGACATTTTAATACAGGAATAGTGGTTGCTAGCCCACTGCTGTGATGGCGATTTAAAAATATTTCTTCTTTTCTGGTATCGTGAAAATAATAATTGCAGCCATGTGGACCCATTCACTAAAAACCGCGGTACGCAAATCATTTACATATGTATATTAAGAACATGGCTCAAGAGCATATGACATGACGCATTGTTTTTGTTATCCATTTTTCACTAATGTTTATTAGAAAGTAATATATTTCTTCCACCAATAGTCTCTTATAAAAAAAGGACCACTAAAATACTGTTTCATTAAAACTTTAATGTTGTTGTTGTTATTTTTGTCATCTTAGAATGTGGCGAAAGGAAAATAAACAATAACTGATAATTATAAAGCAATTAATTAAACAATTAGTAATATTGTCCCTGATGCTATTTAACGTTCCTGGGTAACTTTAATAAATATTTACATTTAATTCACCTTCCATTGTATGCGTGCTAGGTCGCACAGTGGTTTACTAGTTACAGTGGTATACTTTTTATTTTGCAAGTAATTCGGTAGCTGGTGAGTCAATAAGATGTTTAATGAAATTTCCCAGAGTAAAAGCAGAGGTGGTTTTGAGTAGAGCTACAAACGGTCGGGCTCCCAAGGCAAGGGAAGCTTGTGGGTTAGAACCAAAATTTATATTGCAATATATTGTTAAAACACCAATTGAAAAAAAGTAAAAAGAGTTTTAAAGCTTCATCCCTTGGTTGTGTGGCAATACTATACAAGATACATATTTATACTTAAGAAAAAACATTAAAAGATAATCAAATATTAATTTTTTGTGTTTTTATTATATGGCTAGTCTGGCAGTAAAGGTCTATGTAAGATTTTTGGCTAAATCTATATATGAGCATTTTCTAACATAAAGACGATAAATCAATCCAGGCAAAACTCATCTATATATGTGTTATAAAGAATGATCCATTTCGAGGTTCCCCACTTTTTTAAAGAAAAAAAAAAACACAGAAAATTCAAATTTAATGGAAACTGTTTATTATCATTTGAAAGAAGATTCTTTGGCATTTATTTTTTGAAGATTATGCCTATCAAATGTTGGACGTTGCTAAGTAGCAAATGGTCCATCCGTTGAGTCCAATTTTCGATGACTCGTTCGAGCATTTCGACTGATAACTGGCGAATAACACGTGTGATGTTTTCCTCCAAGGCCTGAATCGAAGCGGGTTTGTCCCCATAAACTTTAGACTTTACATATCCCCACAGGAAAAAGTCTAACGGTGTGATATTACACGATGTTGGTGGCCAATCGTCCGGCCCAAAACGTGAAATTATGTGATCACCGAAATGTTCTCTCAATAAATCCATTGATGGATTTGATGTAAGGGAAGTGGCGTCGTCTTTCTGAAACCCAATGTCGCCGAGATCACGAGCTTCAATTTCAGGCATCATTGCACGATAACGGTCGCCATTGACGGTTACGTTCGCCCCGGCATCATTTTTAAAGAAATATGGACCGATGATTCCACCGGCCCACAAACCACACCAAACCGTTGTTTTTTCTGGAAGAAGTGGCAGCTCTTGAATCTCTTCAGCTTGCTCTTCGTCTCAAATGCGGCAATTTTGTTTGTTTACATACCCATTGAGCCAGAAATGGGCCTCACTAAACAAAATTTGCCTCTAAAACGTCGGATCTGCTTGGAACTTTTCAAGAGCGAAGCGATTCAGGCTTTTCAAGTCTTTCCATTATGAAATGCCAAACAATACTAAACAAAAATAACATGACAGCGTGACACGACTCACACGTGATCTGTCAAAAAAGGCTATTGAAAAAATAATAAATTCTTTTCTTATTTTTGTGTTCCAAGCATTCGACAAAGTAAGGCCTAGTTTACGCGTTAAAGCAAAACTTGCCTAAATTTTCCACAAGTTGTTAAAAAATTATTTAACTGTACGTAAGTTTGTATTCTAAAAGAAAGATTTTTTGAGCTCGCCTCAGCCAAATAAATCCTTAGTTCTCCAGAGTAGTGTACACATCAGATATGCCAATTAACAACCGAGTCCACATATCGATATTTGATGGCAATAATGCCGTTCTAAGCATTGAGGAATACTTTCAAGTAGCATCCGATATTTACAAGACCATAAACTTTTGTTGGAATTGTGGTTGAAAAGATGGAGACCAGAAATTAATGCAGAAACATTCACACTGCGTAGAGACTCATGCCCTTCTATTCAAACAAGGTAAAAGGTAAAAGCATTGATAGGAACTTAACCCTAATCTTAGATTGCAAACTTTTATTTTAGAAATTAATTCTTAAACCACAGTTCCAAACTTAGAAAAAGGTGCCAAAATAAGAGTCTACGACTGATTACAATCCTGGTATCTAAAAGTTTCATTACTTAAAGTAGAAATATTTATTTCAATGAGATTGAAAAGCATCCAAATTCCAAGAAGGAGGGAATTGCTTCTTTTGGCCGAACATCTGAAAAATTACCAACAATTGATAACAACAAACCATACAATAATTTGTTTGGTCTATCACTGTCTGGACGTAATTAACAGGTATGTTCAGACACTCGCATGATTTTGAAATCGCATGTGATTTGAAATCGCCAAATTTTTTTCTGCATGTTCTGTAACTCGCTCGTTTTGCTATTTTTCAAACTTATGTTCGAAAACTAAAAACATATGTTTCTGCGGTGCAAAACATAAGCAAACAAAAAAAAAATTAAAAACAAAATGCCAGCAGCGTACTTGTTTGGTGTAATTGTTTTGGAAAAATGAAATCAAAAAATTAACATTTAAAAAACGGACACAAAATAATATATTTATTCACAAAACAATTTTAACAAATTATATGATTAAATTTATATAAAACACAAAGCAATACAAATATTTGCCGGCAAATGAAGTTTTCGTTAGTGATATTGAATTTAGCAACTTTGAAGTAAAAGGTTATTTATGTCGTTGGTAACCAGTATTAAAAAATATTTTAGTTTACTTTATTAATAAAAACATACATACATGACTGGTTACAAATATATTCTAGAAAGTATTTTTACTAAATCTGTTGAGTTATCCTGATGAGCTTTTACACTTAAAATTCACATTTAAAAAGCTTCGATATTTTTAGAAGAATTAAAAATAAAAATAACCACATAATTTATTTGATTACCGAGTACATATGCCACATTTCTAGCTGTAAATGTTTTCGAAGATCAAGTGAATCAGTTGTTTGTATCAAATCGTCAGAACTCAAGAAAAAAAATCAGTTAAACAAAACATATACATATGTACATATGTATGTATTTAAAATTGTTATTTATAAGTGCAATTGTGTGCAAATGTTATTATTTTTTCTTAAATAATAAAACCAATCATGCGATTTCAACTCGCATCGCAAATTTTAGACGATTTACGATTGTCGGAACATGCCTGTAAATATGTTTTTCAATATTTTCTTTTAAATTTAAGATATGAGTACTTATTGTTAGTTCATAATCATTGAATATACAATAATTGATATGACAAAATCTTTCCATAATATATTCGTAGTTTCAAATGTGTGCTATTTATTTCTAAGCATTTCAGGGACCGTAAAAGACAGTTATCGTTTCAAGAAAATTATTTTATAACAATTATTTTGAGAATTAAATAAAAAAATCCATCTAAAACAGTTATTTTTCAACGAAAAAATAAAAACTCAAATGAAAGTTCTAAAAAAAAGAATTTTGTTTTGTCGTAAATAAATAAAACTTTTTTTGGAGTTTTATTTTTCTTTGTCTGAAAATAAAATTCATTTATGTACATAATAATTGAATAAATCGTCATTAAAATAATTTTTTTTTTTTTGTTTTCATAATTTATTTATTGTATCTTCAACATTTTTGAACTAACAATAATTACTCGTATCTTAAGTCTAAAATAAAATATTCTTTTTAAGTCCAGCCAGTGCTAGACAAAAATAATGTTTGTTTCACGGATTTTGAAATCATTTGCGGGTCATCCCTCTAATGTACGGCCAAGAAAAGCAGTGTCTAGGTCTTTGTGGATGTTTGAATTTTTTATATACCAGGGAGCAGATGTAATAATACGTAAAATCTTATTTTGGCGCCTTTGAATTTTTTCTACATTGCTAGCTGAGGCAGTGCCCCATAACTGAATCCCATAGCACCAAATTGGTTTGAGGACCGACTTGTACAGTAGAAGTTTACAATCTAAGCTCAGGGTGGAGTTTCTGCCAATAAGCCAATTTAGTTGTACTACTTTTAGTTTCATTTGTGTTAACTTGAAGTCAATGTGGCTTTTCCAAGTAAGGCGACGGTCAAGATGTATACCCAGGTATTTAACGTCTGAAAGCTGTGGTATCATTTGGTTATTTATGCGAATAGGAGGGCATGAGTCCCTACGCAGTGTGAAAGTTATGTGAGTGCATTTTTGTTCATTCACTTTTATTCTCCATTTTTCTAGCCATTTTTCCAAATTGAGTATGTGGTCTTGTAAAATTTGTGATGCTTCTTGGGCACTTTCATGAATACTTAAGAAAGCTGTGTCATCTGCAAAAGTTGATGTGTGGACTAGGGTGCTAATTGGCATATCCGATGTGTACGGTAAATATAAAATTGGTCCCAAAATACTACCTTGACTGACTCTCTGATATTTGAAATCTAGGAGGTGAATAAATCGAAGAAATAACAAAGTTTTGATGATATTCTTCAATACAGATGTTTGTTGCTTGAAGGTAGTCCTCACAAAAGTCACACAGTAAATGATGTTTAATTCGAGCCCTTATTAGTATTGCTGAACCACCACATGCTCTGCCACGGGGGTCTTTAGTGTCATATAATATATAGCCATTGATTTTAAAAAAGCTATTTGTTGTTAACAACAAATTAAAATAATTCATGTTTTAATTTGCGATTGTTTGGTTAACGATCTTCACCGAATGTTTTCCCATTTTTACCGAATTTTCGCAACATATCTCATACACAAGGCTGCCAGATTTGACGATTTATCGTCATTTTGACGATTTTGGTCCAAAAAATTGCGATTTGACGATTTATTCTTACGATTTTTACAATGCCAAAAATATGTATGAGTGTTATAAAATACATAGTTTTGTATTTTTAGTTTAAACGATTTAAAAAATTGTAAATATCTTTATGAAATATATATGGAATAAATAAATTCGTTAAACATGTTTTTTCTTAACTCAATTTCAATAGAATTTATGGTATCCTTCAAACTTAAGAGCAATTTTATACATTTCATATTTCAAATTTACTTTAATGCATTAAACACATATACAACATCATGTACCTCTGACAGATTGTCAAAAATAAAATACACACATTTATAGCATTATTATAAAATTAAAGTACGCAGCTCGACAGACAACAAAACTCCGCATCGTATAGTGAATTTTCAAAGCGGTTGCTTGAGATTTGTTGTTTTGGGACAATATTAAAATCAGGAAAGTTGAGTAAATCGCATACGTTTTTATTGACTTTAAACGATTTTAAGACGTTTGGAATATATTTTTTGGTGGCTAAACGAATAAAGATTTTGTATTGATTTTTTTTTTCTGTGAAAGGGTTTATTAGTAGCTACTTATGTTATTTTATTTATTATTTTAATTTTTAATGATAAAAAATTTCGTTCAAAATTAAAAAAAGGTTTTTTTTTGTAAAATTTTTGGTCAACAAAAAGTGAAAAGTTTTTAAGAGTGATCTCCATCGCGATCCTAAAAATGTTATATGTCACTACAAAATTTACGATCTCTACTTTTATACTGTAAAAAAACCTTGCGCATTTTTGCGCCATTTTTTTGCGATTTTTTGAAAATTTTACCTTTTTATGTTTTTTCTTATCTTGAATAGGTAAATACGAGTAAGAAACCCTTGTACTATATTCATAAAATGTTTTGGTTTTTAATAACTGAAGGTAGATGTTTTTTATTTAAATCATTACATCTAACACTGTTATTACCTGTACAAAAAACAATTTAAATATCAAAAGAGATATAGACGTCACGCCAGAATTCGCCTTTGAGAGCATATTACAACTGTCATATAAACTGTCAGCGAAAAAATGGCAAATAAAATCTGATGCGGACAAAGCCATTGGAGGAAAAAAAATATCCAAGAAAAATTTAGAAGTGAATTAGGGCTAGTAGTGGGTGTACCGAAAGCTGGATTTGGAAACACCAACGATGGTAACACTGCAGAAATAACTGTACTTAACGCTGAAAAGGATTCAGATTCGGAAGAGGTCTTTGAAGAATCAGACGAAGAAGAACCATGGCACTCATCATCATCTTAGTGCAAAGGAGAAGTTGTTTTAAATAAATTAATTGTTATAATTTTAAATAAAATTAATCGTTACAATCATAACTACGTTATTACTATGAATAAATTAATTATTTTCCGATAAATAAAATACTATAAAGTAACAATTTACAAAATTATTTTTTTAACAATATTCTTGGGAGGCGGGGATTGGTTAGGCATTGGAAAGCTTAAAAATGAATATTTTTAGGAAATTGGCAAAAAAAAAAAATAAAAAAATTTTTTTTTTCACAGGGACGTTTTGGGGGTGGGATTGGAGGAATACCTCCCCCTGCCCATAAAAATTTATTTTTTTTAAGAAGTATGTAATCTATTTCTTTTAATAATTGCATTATTTTTTCAAATAATTTTTTATTTCACCGCCCACAAAAGGGGCGGGACTAAAAATGGCATTTAAGAATCTCTTTAGTACAACTTTAAGTTTTTGAACATTCTTTGACCTTAAAAGTTGTAATTGCTAAACAAAATGACGGGAAAATCAAAAAAACTTGCATTTTTCAGAGGTAGGATTAGTTCTTCCAAGGGGAACTTTTTTCTCCTTGATCCGATTTTTCCTATTTTATAGCATTGATAGCCTATGACAATAGCAGATTTTTTTGCAAAGTTTCATTAACCTAGGGGCACTAAGTACATTTTTAGAGAAAATATAAGCTAAAAAAAAGTAATGTCCGGCTAGATTGGCAAAATACCCCTATGTGCGTCGTCTTCAATACAATTAAGTTGCTGACTACACTGCGGCCATTGAGCCAACGGAATTTTCGTCGTGTAGATGCTGCCGTCTATGTGTTTACAACAAAGAAAGAGTTTTGATTTCAGTATACATCAAATATGTACATTTGTGTAAGTCAGTGTTGCGCAAAGTACGGTCCGCGGGCCGGATAGTATTTAATCCGGCCCACCGAAGGTCCATCGAAATGGATAGTATATGGCCCGCTATAATTACGTTTTGATGGTCGAGAAGTAGAAAGAGATTCTACTTAGTGGAATAATAGATGCATACCCTATAGGAGAAGCTAAGCGGGGGCGCGTGAATTCAGCTCAGTCCAAGTAATGGTGTTGTTTACGTATGAAATACCCTACATATCATAATGTCAACGTCCACCTTAACGTTTTTCCTTTTTTCTTATTAATTTCTATTTGTTGACGCTCACGTTGGTAAGTTCAGTTTAAACCTCGTGTATGCAATATAACTACAGATGGAGCCCCAAATATAGTTGGAAAAAACCCGGGATTTTCAGGTATTTTCGAACCGGAATCCTATACACGATGTTTTATTTTTACGTTGCATAATTCACTAGGACGTCGTTTGCAAAGCAGCAATAGATATTACCCACGTTAACTATGAAGTTGAGATCGATTTTTTAAGATCACTATAGATTCTGAAAGAGCTCGTCAACACAAATCTATTGATATATATATACATATACATATATATATATATATATATATATATATATATATATATATATATATATATATATATATATATATATATATACATATATATATATATATATATATATATATATAGAGTCAACGAAGATCTATACTTATATATATGTATATATATATATATATATAAGTTAGTTAGCACTACCCTGTTGACTAGTCAGAGAGAATTAGTATTTTGTATGTGCATTTGTAGACTAATAAATAGTTAGAATAATAAATTAAAATGTAAAATATTTCATTTTATTTTGCGTTTTAAGAATTTTAAAAATGTTTGGAATATTTATGTTCGAAACAATAAAAGATGAAGGTTTCTGTTGATTTTATTGATTTGATATTGATTTATTTTTAAATGTTTAATTATTGTCTAAAGCTTTTCTCCTTTTCACGTCAATGCTAAAACCCTGCAGGGATTGCTTGAGAGGCAAATAAATATTTCAATCATGCAACCGCTAAATGTTTTGCTTCGAAAAATTGTGTGTGATATTGCGGTTGTCCTCAAGCTATTATATACATATCTTTTTCCTGAAATTTAATGTCCAAGTTTTATTTCCTCAAACTTTTTTTTCAACAAAAACTGTAACGAATTTGTCTGTATCTAATGGTTGTAAATCAATTATAATTGTTGTAATTAATTAATTGCTTTATAATTATCATTTATTGTTTTTGTTTTCGCCACATCTTATAAGTTTTATAATTAAATGAATTACCAATGTGGATCACAGATGTTCACTTGTCGTCAGATACTTGCAATTACGATTATAAATACAAACAAATACCGTTATTAGTCAATACATTTTCTTAATTCTTGCAACGACCAACTGAACTTAGCAGTAGTGGCTTATTATTTTATAGCCGTCATGCAGTCAATAAAACCATAAAAATCGTCAACTGAAATGAAAGAATGTTGCTTCCAACTTTTCAAACACATTTTTATGCATCAACCAACCAAGCAACCAACCAACCAACTAATCAACCTACTCACTCACTCACTCTCTTACTCGTACGTTGTCCGTTTAATTGTAAGACATTCGGTATGTATGTAAGTGTGTCTGTGCATGTGAACCTGTGTTATTGCAAAGTTTTTTGTAAGAAAGTATTTTGTTTAATAACAAAATTAAAATTCACTAACTGTCGAAGAACCTTCATGTAACAATTCGATTAAAAGTTGCAAACGCGTGTCCTGCATTTCTTCGAAACAATCTGAAAATTGCATTTAATACAAAACAGGACAGACCAACGCATTTCAATAAAATTGCAAATCAATAAATTTGCATACCTTTTTCTATGCTTTTATTATCATTAAAACTAAATTATGATTTAAAAAAATAGATTATCGTGAATTTATTGCATTTATACATATATCGTACCCCAACCTTCATGGGTACAATTTAATTTTATAGAGACAGAAATGGGACAATATCTAGTGAAGAACAGAGGTAGGAAGTAAAAATGGAACTTTTAGGATTGTTAGCCGATTTGTTTAAAATCAATTAATTTTTCTTGCAGAGGATGTATTCATATCGATCTTTGTATTTGGAGCAAGGTTGAATCCTATAGTGTTACTAATAATTTTTTGAGGTGGTGGATGCAGGCTCGAATGGTGCTTAAAGATCCCCTTGCAGAAAGGCCAGTAAGGTGCTTAGATATAATAGAAGTACCTTAAACTTGATAACTGCGTTAGTAACGGGTCATGGAAACTTCAAGTATCATCTAACCAAGATGGAAATCGAAGATGACACTTGCATTGAGTGTGAATGTCCAGCAATGGCTAGCATAAGACTTAGGACCACGGGCAGACACTTGTTAAATATGGATGCCATGGGAAAACTATGCCTTGGACAATTACTAGATACTACGTGATATGAAAAAAAGAAGGCTGACAGTTACCAGTCGATTGTCTGAAATCACTAAAGTCAAGAGTTAGGGCTGGTGGTAGCACTTGACTCAATGAAAGTAAGGTTGCCGTAAATTACAAGTCGGTTGCCTATAGTCATTGCGGACGGAAGGGGGTCGAAAAGGCAGCCTTTAGGGAAGCGGTCTGGGTGTGGTATTGTAAATAACTTTAGTACTCTTTCCTTCAATACCGGTATTTTACCGGATAACCGATACTAAGTATCAAATATCAAATATTTTTAGTTATGCATACTCGAATGAATTCAAATGTAATTAAATTTTATAAATAAACATAATCGTATGAATGATATAGTAATACATACAAGGTAAATCCATTTAAAAAATGTTTAAAGTTTGCCGGAATTATTGAAGATGTTTTTTGTAAGTCCCACTCCACACTTGCAATTTCTGTTTCTGCAACTTTTTTAAATTCTCTTTTGAAGTTGCAATCGTGTCCATACTTTGAAAATTTGAGTTTGAAGTATATGAAACATCGTATCGCTGCCATTTTTATTTCCTCTCCCAACAACAAATACATACGTTGGAGAAACAAAAATTGCAAGTGTAGAACGGGACTAAAGGCAAAAAAAAGCGTTGCCATAAATAGAAACAAAAAATAATTATTTTGGAAATTACTTTAAAAAAGTTTGTAATTTATATAAATAACATAAATAAAAACGTACTTTGGTTTAATAATAAAACTTATGAGAAATAAATCTTGCTTTCCTTAAACTTTTATAGATACACTTTTGTATTGGGAAATAAAAAATTATATCGGGTGATTAAAGTAGAGATACTTTTTTCAATAGCCTTTTTTGCAGGATCACGTGTGAGTCGTGTCATGCTGTCATGTTATTTTTGTTTATTTTTTTTTTTGGCATTTCATATGGGCTCTTGAAAAGTTCCAAGAAGATCCGACGTTTTCGAGGCAAATTTTGTTTGAGGGCCATTTCTGGCTCAATGGGTATGTAAACAAACAAAATTGCCGCATTTGGGACGAAGAGCAACCTGAAGAGATTCAAGAGCTGCCACTTCATCCAGAAAAAACAACGGTTTGGTGTAGTTTGTGGGCGGTGGAATCATCGGTCCATATTTCTTTAAAAATGATGTCGGTGCGAACGTAACCATCAATGGCGACCGTTATCGTGCAATGATAACCGACTATTTGATGCCTGTAATTGAAGCTCGTGATCTCAGCGACATTTGGTTTCAGCAAGACGGCGCCACTTCCTACACATCGCATCAATCAATGGATTTGTTGAGAGAACTTTTCGGTGAACACATAATTTCACGTTTTGGGCCGGTCGATTGGCCACCAAGATCGTGTGATATCACTCCATTAAACTTTTTCCTCGAAAATTGGACTCAACGGATGGACCTGGATCTGCGACATAGCAACGGCCAACATTTGATAGACATAATCTTCAAAAAATAAATTACAAAGAATGCTCTTTCAAATGATAATAAAATTTCGCCATTAAATTTTTTAAAAAGTAGGGAACCTCGAAATGGATTACCCCTTATTTTAACCTTATTTAAGCTGCATGCTAATTGACCCTATAAAAATAGCCACAAAACAAAAATTTAAAATCGCCAAATTAATAATTACCGTAAAAAATTGGAAAAAATGGAAATTTGTCTAAAAAAAGAAATATTAAAAGGTCAACAGTGACAGTAAGGCCATTGATATGTTATATTTTTAACTCTAATAAATCTTTAATGTGTTAACAATTCTGTAGTTTAAGGTAAACTACGTAACTACTTATAGTTTTTAGGGCACAAACCGTTGTTACATTCTTATTGAAGAATTTATTGATAATATCAAATGGGTTAAATATGGGCGATAATTCATTAAAACATTTTGGATAATTTTGCATTTTAAAAATTTCCAAAAACGACGAAAAGCACTCAATATTTTTGGGTTACTTTTCATATATTCATAATATTACCCAATTCTGTATGCGGGTTTCTTGGATTATTTTTCTAATTTTGGTTTAATAACGATTTTTCATTTTGCATGCAGCATCCTTTAACCAAACTTTTTTATTTTGATTTCCTATGATCGTGTAACTTTAAATTTTTCTTGATACTGCTGGCAGATTAGCTTTCCATCTAAATAAAAAAAGACTTTTTAGTGTAGTTATGTTATTTTTTTATAAAATAAATTTTAAATTTATATGTGAACTGCTTTTTCGGGAAAAACGCTTTTACTTAATTTAAAATTAATATTGTCTACGAGAATGTCATATTTTCTTAAATGATTATAACCTCTTTGGTAAGTTGCATTCAATAAGAAATCGCGAACTTAACACTTTTGTCAGACATATCAAAATTAAAAAATCTAATTTGTGAATTCCTGCAAAATTGTATTACTACCAGAATTGGGGGATATAAATTACATTTTTAATTAATTACACATGCAATTACTTAATTACATGTAATTGTATTTTTTGCGGTAAAAATGCATTTACGCACTACAAGCATGGTCGTCACCATACGTGGATGTGTCGGGCTTGCCACAAGTGTGGAGTTCCGACTAAAAATCCCCTTGTCAGCTGTTGGGAATGATATCCACCCCGGGACAGCTTGCACATTACTTTGGTGTAGTTCCCTGCTTGGCCTTAAACCGTAATTTTGTTCGTCTGCGTCCAGGCTCCGCTCTTTCGTAGCAGGATATCGACGTTCGATTTCGTTCAGTCCTGCAGCAGTTAAACTAATCTGTATTCAAGTTTCCAGTTGCCCTTGTACCTGATTTTATTCACCTTTCTGCGGCGTCTAGATCTGCTTTCTTGGTACGCAAGATTGCTTTGCAATATTTTGCAACTGCTCGCCAGCTATTTTCTTCTGTTATCATGCTAGCGGGAACACTTTAAGAAAGTATGCTCTTTATCATCCGTTACGTCTTCATTTTTATAAATCCAATAGGAAGTGTCGCATTTATTCATTCTGTGAAGATATTTTCGGAAGTATTCATGGCCTGACAACATTTGGATCCAATAGTAATTACCATTTCCGTTTCGTCTATTTACCCACTTTGCTATATCTGGGATGAGCCTTGCGGTCCACCTGCCTCTTGTATCGGTGTTCCACCTAATAAGCCAACTCTCTAGAATCTACTGTCTAATTAGCTCTTCTCTCCTGGGTTCTGTGTCATTGGTTTGTTTTGCTAACCATATCCTCCTTCGTCCTAATATGTGAAGGTCTATTGGAGTCATTCCCGCTATAACTAGTATAGCGCTTGCGGACACCGTAAGATACGCAGATGTTCTGTAGTGCAGCTGCTCTTTGCAGGCCAGCAGTGCCTTCGCTCTTTTCTTCACTTTCATTTTTTTGTCCCATATCTCGATTCTCATTGTGAAGCCTTCTATATGTATAAATATATGACGTCATGTGAGAATGAGTATTTCTGTTTTATGCATAGCTAGTTTTAAGCCGTGATCACCTAGCCGCATTTTGATTCTTATCATCACTTGCCTAATAAGGCAAGCCTTTTGTGTATTGCGGGCTAGAATTACCGCTGCACAGGTCCGGTCCAAGAATAGACACTTGTGCAGCGCCTGACGTTACTTGCATCTTCTTCTGACCTTTTGTTGTGTTGTAAATAAGTTCTCTGACCTTAAGATAGTCTCTTAGAACCCTCGCCAAGTAAGCCGGAATGTGAAAGCGTTCTTCTAAGGTTTTCAGTACATCAGGCCATCTAAGGCTGTTAAAAGCGTTCTTAAGGTCCAGTGTAGCCAGGAGAATCAATGGCCTGGTGGAGTGGGGCCCGGTTTGTTTTTCCTACATGTAATTGTTATTGGAAATTTACATTCAAATTTTGTAATTGTAATTGAGTTTTTTCAATTATACATTACATTTGTAATTGAAAAAATACAATTACTTGAAACTAGTAATTGGAAATTTTCAATTACTAATTACATGTAATTTTAATTGAAATAATTCAAGTACAGTTACACGTTATTGAAAATTTTAAGTAATGAATACTTTTTTTGTAATTATTGTCAAAAAAATATTAAATTCCAAAAATTATAAATCACATATAAATTATAAAAAATAATAACAATCTTATTTGAATAAATAAATGAGGCTTGATATTTAAAAACAAAAACACAGTAAATAAATGAGGCTTTATATTTAAAAACGAAACACAGTAAAACAAATAATATACCGATAGTAAGAAATAAATCAGTCAAGTGCGAGTTAGACTCACACACGTTGGGTTCCGTACTATGTTCAGTTCAACTTTAAAAATTCAAGTTGGTATTTTTTTTTTTTGAGCACCCATTAATTTTTAATTATTTATTTACTAAATACCCTGTGTAAATATCAAGTGTCTGCCTATAACGTTCAGAAGAGAATGCCAAATTCGCGACATTTAGGGATCACCCTTTTATTTTTATCAAATTTATTTTCGTTATTTCTTGTTACAGTAGATTTTGTAAAATATAATTTGTAAATTTTAAGTGTCAGCCTATCACTGTTTAAATATAAGGTTATATGTATGTATATGCAAAATGGTGTCATTATCGAAACAACCTTTCGTTCTTGGTTTTATTATTTGTTCTTGTTATAGGTAGGTCTGAAGTATCTAGCCGTTCGGATTCAAAAATTAGGCTACACACATATGTAAATATATGTCACTTTCGAAAAACCGTGCAATTATTTTTTATATTTTTTGCTTTAGCGGAAATAAATTTACACTCTGTATAAATTAACGTTTGAAAAATGATATTCATATTCGACAAAATTGCATCACAATCGGAACACCCTTTAAATTATAGTAATTAATGTTATACCGGTCATTCTAATACACTTTCTAAAAAAATATGAGGAGCCTACCTATTGCGGTTTAAAAAATAAGGTAATATACGTGAAAAACATGTCACTAATTGAATACCCTAATTTTTAGTAATTGTTACAGCGGCCGACGCAACACATCTACCTTAAATATTTCAAGAGTCTACCTATTATGGTTCAAAAAATATGGTTATTTACGTACAAATTATGTCACTGTCGGAACACCCTTTAATTTTATTATTTGCTGTAGCGGCGATGGCAATTCCCTTTCTATGAATATATCAAGAGTCTACGTATTACGATTAAAAAACAAGTCACTATACGTGAAAAACTTGTCACTGTCGGAACACCATTTAATTTTTAGTAATTGTCATAGCGGCCGTGGCAAACCTTCTATACATTTCAAGAGTCTACATATTGCGATTCAAAAAATAAGGTGTAATACATGCAAATCCCGTCACTATCGGAAAACCCTTTATTTTTTAACTAAGTTTTAATTACTGTTTGTAAATTTTAAATAACACGTCTCTAACGGAACATCCTATAAGTTTTAGCATTTGTTGATATAACGGCAACAACGGTTGCAGAGATAAAATGCGCTGCCAGAAAGCCAGACATTGTTGCGAAAACAATAGGGTTACGTTTTTCTCCTTTGGGTACGAAACCCTAAAAACTAATAAAATCACATAATTTTGAATAACATGTAATTAAGTATTAAACATTTCCATGTATGTTTACATAATATGCCGTAGTTTGCAAAGTTATAGCAACAGTATTATTTATTAATAAAAAAATTCTTATTGGCAACAAAACAAAATCATTTTTTCAAAATTTCCGTCTCTTAATCTTAGTCGCCTTGATGTTAAAATAATACTACCGAACAAAAATAACCTTTCAACTGGTGCTGAAGATGTTAAGGGAGTATTCGAGCGTAGAAGAGTCTTTAGTACTGTAGAATTTTTTTAAGGCAATTTGGAGCTGAATTTAGATCACGCGAGTAAAGCTGACGTTTAAATTTCAAACTATTTTCTATTTCACAAACGGGTGTATTAATGGCTACGGAATATAAAATGAAAAAATGTACAAATGAACGCAAAATATTCAAAATCTTGTAAGCGATAATTACCTTCATCAAGGTTTTCACCGTAATCGAAAATGGATGTAGTTTTCGTATTGCTTGTTTGAATAATACTGTTGATCATGCAACGCGAGAGATTCATATTTAAAATAAACTTTAAATTTTTAGGAATATAATTGAATTTCGTTCAATTGGAAGTTATGATTACGAGTACTGCCTAATTAAAATTACTTGTAATTTTTAATTGAACTTTTTTAATTACTAATTACAAGTAATTGTAATTGATTTTAGTCCCTGTATTCAATTACTGGAAATTTTTAATTACACATTACCTGTAATTGAAATTTAATTGAATCCCCCCATGTCTGATTGCTACCGTATGGAAAAGGACAAATAACTTTTTCTTTTCAAACTCAAACAATTTTCGTTTGTTTTTGTACACATAAACTTGTGGCTCGTTTCTTTTTTTTAATTTAAAACAATTAAAAAAATGCACAAATTTATGAACATTTTACTCTGTTTTTTGGCCAAATTTAAATTGTGCACTAGATCTTGAATTATAAAACGTGGTCCATCAGATGTACTAGGTCCGGCACTTGGTTCTCTCGAGTTTTCGAATCCTTCATGCTCAAGTTCTTGATTATTCTCTGGGTCTTCGCGGGTGGTTCCGGCACAGCTGTCAACTGACTAAAGAAACTAGACGTGATAGAAAGCATCTAAGTACAGATTCGGAATCAGTACGAAAAATAAGTGTAAGATCACTCAGCAAGGTCTCTAGGACAAAATCTTTGTTAACCAGCGTTGTTTATTTTAAAGATGGTTAAGGGCTTATCGTTGCGTATACTCTGATCTTCAAAATGTAACAAAAAATTCTCAAACTTAAGTATGTGCTTATCTTAATAGAAGACTACTGTTTTCAATATCGGCTGAACTTGGCATTATTTGCTCTATGGCTGTTGCTACTGTTTCTTTTCTTATTTACAAAATTCATGAATATGTGTCGTGATTCCATCATTCATTTTATTTTTAGTTACAGGTGGTGTTTTTCCTTAAATAAAAGTATTCGTACGTACAAATTTGAATTTAATCTATAAACACCATAAATTATATACAAAGCATAACTGTAAAAAGTATCAATATACGAATAAAGTAATTATAGTCAGATATAAGGCCCGTTTGTTTTTTTGGCTTCGAATTCTTATCAGTTTCTTCTGGTAAACAATTATTACGGGAAGCCAAACACATCAATATACGAGTGTACCCTGTACATGTTGTTGATTTCATGTACAGGGTGGCACAAAATTAACGAAGGGGTTTGAATTGCTTATAACTTTTTTATTATAATTTTTTTTCTTTTCAGTATTTTGTAAAGAAGACTTGGGGAATTTAAAATGGAGCAGTACTCAATTGACCTTTATTTTTCAAATCAACGATCCATTGTATTGACTCAGCGTGCATATCGGAACCTTCCTGGTGCTGGTAGACGACGAACGGTGCACGCGGATGACAATATTGAATTGGTACAGAGGAGTATTTGGGAAGATGGAGAAATATCAATCAGGAGACGTTCGACACAACTTGGCCTCTCATTATCGTCGCTGCAGAGAATTTTGCATACAATAGGAATGTTTCCATACAAGACTCAGCTTATTTAAGAATTGAAACTGACAGATTACCAGCAACGAATTGATTATGCAGTTTTTTTCCGGCAAAAAGCAGAAGAAAATCATAATTTAATTCATAATTTAATTATGAGCAACGAAGCCCATTTCCAATTAGGTGAGTGCGTTAATAAGCAAAACTGCAGGATATGGGCTACGGAAAACCTGAGAGATTTACACCCACCGCAAGTATGGTTCCAACAAGATGGAGCCACAGATCACAGTGCAAGGGACAGAATGGCTCTTTTACGTGACATCTTTGATGAACGAATTATTTCGCGTACAAGTATTTTTAATTGGCCTCCTCGTTCACCGGATTTAACTGCTCCAGATTGTTTTCTTTGGGGTTATTTGAAAGTAAAGTCTACATTAATAAGCCTAAAACCATTCAGCAATTAAAAAGCAATATACGCGACGAAATATTCAACATAACACCTGAAGTTTTGCGAAAGGTGATGGAAAATGTGTTGGAAAGAGCACGAATATGCGAAGCAGCAAATGGCCACCACTTGCGATATATTATTTTTCATAGCTAAACTAAAAATATTTCCCATTTATATTCTGTATTAAAAAAAAATTTTAATAATTATGTCTTAAATAAAAAGTTATAACGAATTCAAACCCCTTCGTTCATTTTGGACCACCCTGTATTTAAATTTCAATAATCTACGAGTCTACACCTTAATTAATGCTTTCGGTTTTGCTCACATAATAGTACAAGATTTTAGTGTTGGAATCTGACAGTGTTTAACTTGTACCGCCTCAATGATAAGGTTGTACCAAATCAGCATCAAATGTACTGAAATTTGGCATTGAGTAAAAAAAAAAACAAAGAAAACATACACAAAGCAAGCAGTTCTATATGAAAATAGGACAAATTAAAACTTTTATATACTTTATTTTTCCAGCAAGTGCTGGAAACTCCACCAAAGTCACCGGATCCTAATCTTATAGAGTAATCCTGGAGTTATTTTTGAAGAACAATTAAAGTGTCATCTACTTCCTAAAGAAGACCTTACGATTTTTCATTAGAAAGAATGGAACAATATATCAGCCAAATACCGCCGGAAAGTAATGTTCGGTTTCTGTATTACAGGCGAGTGGCTCGTCTAAAAAATTTGTATAGGAATTACTCAAAAAATTGAGTACTTTTCATACACATTTTCTAGACGAGTCGCGATTCGAAAACGTCCAAATGTTATAGTTCAGCAATAAAACCTTGCAACTAAATTACCTGGTACTTATATAAAAGCTTTATGAAAGTAAATTTAAAAATCCCTGGACATAAATTTAAGAATTGCAATTTAGTTGGTTCTAGACTATGAACTCAAAAAATTACTATTGAAAAGTAAACAAAAATATTGATTAAATAAAAAATTATTGAATAAATTTTATATAAAACTGTACCAAAAAGCATGAAGGGAACCAGTGTACCACTGATGTGTCGCTTGCACCAAATTTGGAACAATTGTACCACAAATCCCAACACTACTAGATTGACGTGTTTGACTGGTTTTTTGAAGAACATAGAATTTCGCGTTTACAATAACTTCTCCTCCTTTGCCCATCATTTGTTCTTCACAAAAAAAGATAGTAGAGTTATTTATCTCTAATCCGATGACGTCTATACATATAATAAAACAGTAACTCACTTGCTGTCTGTCTTTATCTTCGTGTTCGTATCACGTAAAGACTACTGGATGGGTTTTAACAAAATTTTGTGAGGAGGAGGTACCTAAGTATCCTGATTACTACTTTTCCGCAAAAATATCTTATTTCCAAGAGAAAGTGGAGAAAAAGCAGTAAAGTACGCCGATTTTTGTTATCGATTTAAAGGTACTGCATACTTTAAGGCATCTTTTACTTTTGAAAGCAGTATATTTAACCCAATGTTGCGCAACAGATGGCGCTGTTTTAAAATAATGAGTCTCTCATTTCCTGTCTGTCTTTTAAAGAGGTTTGCTAATAATTTTTAGAATTTTATATAAATTTTACTATTTTTTCCAGGGATGGATACCTTTATATAAAATAAATACGTAAGGTTCTTAAAGTTTGGTAAGGATTTTTTTCGAGCAAAATATTGTCAGGACGCACACAACGTGTGTGGGCACAGCTAGTACATACATACTTATATAAAAGTGTAATTTGATTCGAGAGGCTTTATTGTGAAATAAAAATACATACATATATGAGTGTGTCTATCTCCGGAAACAATTTTCTTCACCATTTAGGTCGCATAGAAATCTCGCGTGAAAACTGGCATTATTTTGAAGCGACCTACAAATCAATTTTATTTTTTGTCTTAATGGAAATGAATGTGAATATACAGGTCGAAAACCATAGACTTTAACAAATGATCGTCAGATGTAGTAAAGTGCGCTAAGACTTCCACAACTTGGAATCATGCAGGTAGCATTACTTTATTAAGTTCATGTTATATTGCGGTAATTTAGCTCTTAATATTTCGGGGTTTTGCGTGAATTTGGGTCTTGGAACTCATTTTCTACTTGTTTTATATTTCGGATATGCCAATTAGTAACGGCATCAGCGGAAGACACAATTTTCTAAGCTCTCACGAAAACGTTTAAATAGCATTATGATGTTATTACGCATATCATATAACGTTAACACTGTATAGAGACCAGGGTTCAGAATTTTTCATTTATGAACATTTAAAAATCAACATTCATGATTATTTATCATAAAAGAAAAATCTAAAATTTTATATTTATTTTTCACGCTCATAAGCGAACAACAATAAATGTT
This sequence comes from Phasia obesa, assembly GCA_949628195.1. Lineage (NCBI taxonomy): Eukaryota > Metazoa > Arthropoda > Insecta > Diptera > Tachinidae > Phasia > Phasia obesa. The sequence continues at coordinate 79,958,159 of OX451216.1, forward strand.
CTGCCTACGTTTATACACGAATGCTTGTACCTGTTTGTTTTTGCTAATATACATACATGAAGAGTGAACAAGAAGAATTATCCATATTATTCATGTGTGATTGGTGATAATGTTCTTTTTCACAAATGTACATGTTCATTTATGAAAGTTGAACATTTATAAAATTTCTCATACTACGATCGCACATGCATAAGAAATAAATAAAAAACATTTTGTTACTGCATACCCCGGCAGTTGAACAGTAGAAAATATGTGCGTACATTTATGTACGCGAATGCTTAGCGAACATTTTTCTACGATCTTTTCATTTATGTAAATTAACAAAATGGTAAATTTTCAAATATGTGCACTTGCGTGAACAACAAAATATTTTCTGATTTATTCACTTTTGAACAGAGAGAGAAAAAATAACTCATCGCATTCATAAATGAAAAATCACAAAATATTTTGTAGTCTCTTACACATGTATGAGAAGATGCAGCTAAAAAATAAAATGTAAACATTCATACATGAATGAACAATGAGTGAACATTTGGGTACTCTGGTAGAGACTCATGACCTGCTATTCGAATAAATAACCAAATAATACCTAAAATATCAGCGTTAAAATTGCTCGGAGTATACCTTAAAAATTAGTCAAGTGCGAGTTACACTCACACACGTAGGGTTTCGTACTATGTTCAGCATAATTTAAAAATTCCAGTTGTTTATTTCTTTATGTCTTATGGGGCACCCTTAAATTTTTAAATTAAAGTAATATTCGCGAAAATTGCATCATAATTAGAACACCCTTTAAATTTTAATATGTAATTGATTTTATAGCGGCCATGGCAATACACTTTTTATTAAAATATCAGGAGCCTACCTATTGCGGTTAAAAAAATAAGGTAATATTCATGAAAAACACGTTACTAATGGACACACTTTAATTTTAAGTATTTGTTATAGCGGCCGAAGTAACACATCTACTGTAAACATTTCAAGAGGGTATCTATTACGGTTTATAAAATCTTGTCACTGTCGGAACACCCTTTAATTTTATTATTCATTATAGTGGCCATGGCAACTTCCTTTCTACAATTATATTAAGATTCTACTTATTGCGATTAAAAAATAAGTCACTATAAGTGAAAAACATGTCACTGTCGGAACACCCTTTAATTTTTAGTAATTGTCATATCGGCCGTGGCAACACATCTTCTGTGCAAAATTTCAAGAGTCTACCTTTTACTTTTCAAGAAATAAGGCTTTATACATGCAAATCACGTCACTGGCGGAAAACCCTTTAATTTTTATTATTTGTTATAGTGGACATAGTTATACACCTCCTGTAAAAATTTCAAGATTCCACCTATTCATTCAAAACTTAGGATATATACATGCAAATCACGTCACTATTGGAACACCCTTTAATATTTAAGTTCAATTTTGTATACTTGTTTATAAAACAAACATATTTTTAATTACAGTCTGCAAATTGTAAGTGGTTTCCTCTTACAGCTCAAAAAAAAAGACATAAACGTAAATAACACGTCACTTTTGAAACACCTTACGTTTTACTATTTTTGTGCTATTGTGGCCGCAGTAGTACACTTTTGGTAAAATTTTCAAGAGTCTACCTATTATGGTTCAAAACTTAGGCCTTACACATACAAAGCACACCACTATCGGAACACCCTTTAATTTTTAGGTTTATTTTTTTAGACTTGTTTATAAAGCGAACTAAGTTTTAATTACTGTTTGTAAGAAATAAACACATATTCGTAAATAACACCTCTCTGTCGGAACAAGTTGTAATATTTTTTGCTATAGCGGCCATAGTTATACACCTTTGGTAAAATTGTCAAGAGTCTACCTATTATGGTTCAAAACTTGGGCGTTATACATGCAAATGATTCCACTATCGGAACACCCTTTAATTTTTAGGTTTATTTTTTTCAGACTTGTTTATATAGCTAACTAATTTTAATTTAGTGCTTGCATATTTTTAGTGAATTCCTCCTACAGTTCAAGAAATAAGCACATATTCGTGAATAACCACTCTCCATCGGAACACCCTATAAGTTTTAGTATTTGCTAGTATAGCGGTCACAGTTATATACTTTCTGTGAAAATTTCAAGCGCCTACCTATTACGGTTCAAAACTTAGGCCTTATACATGCAAATCACACTACTATCGGAACACCCTTTAATTTTTAGGTTTATTTTTTAGACTTGTATATAAGGCGTTTTTATTACAGTTTGTAAATTTTTAGTGTATGCCTCCTACAGTTCAAGAAATAAACACATATTCGTGAATAACACATCTCTATCGGAACACCCTATAAGTTTTAATTTTTATTGTTATAGCGGCCATCGCTATACACCATCTGTGTAAATTTCAAGAGTCTACCTGTTATGGTTCAAAACTTATGCCTTATACATGCGTTTCACACCACTATCGGAATACCCTTTAATTTTTAGTTTTATTTTTTTATACTTGTTTATATAGTGAACTAAGTTTTAATAATTGTTTGTAAATTTCAAGTGTATCCCTCCTACAGTTCAAGAAATAAACATTTTTCGTAAATAACACCTCTCTATTGGAACACCCTATAAGTTTTAGTATTTATTGCTATAGCGGCAACAACTATACATCATCTGTGAAAATTTCAAGAGTCTACCTATTACGGTTCCAGAGATAAAAGGCGCTGACAGACGGACAGACGGACAGACATTGTAGCGAAAACAATAGAGCTTCGATCCCTGGCAGAGGACGAACAATTCTCACCAGAAGTAGAAGCCACCTAGATACCCCCTGAAAAAATAGAGGATAACATCACGGCAAAAGGTGTGGCAGGCGCCATTCCCTGGGAAGAGAGAAAAATGTAGAAATCAGAGATTAGCAAGGTTTCCCACCACTACACCAACTACACGGATGGCATGGTTTCTAGGCAACAACAGATGGCATTTCCCTTAATTATCCTAGGACTCGCTACAGCAGACCAATCATCTCCTTAGCTGGAACAACAACCGATTAACGAAACTACCACAAGACAAAATAAAAACAGACCTTTCGCGTACGAAAAAAAGAAGTCGAAAACAACTGTGCCAAATCGTATAAGATTAAGATGCTTTGTGGAAGCCCAAGACCAAGATGGGTAATAAAAAAAAAATTAAAATGTGGAATTTAGTCATGATTGACACAGTGCCCCTCAAATTCAAACTTAGGGAAGTACAAAAACAAGATCTACGCAGGATTAATCGCTTAATGAATTAAACAAAATTAAAGCATTTACAGAGCTATTGCACACTGTAATAAATCTTGTACTTTCTAGTTGAATATTGAACATGGTATGACAACAAACGTGTGCTTGACTGAATAAAATTTTTTTTATTATATCCACATCTTATAAGCTAAGGTCTTTTCTTCTATTTTATTGTACCAAATCATAGCATCAGGTCTGACTTAAATATATTTTTAGGCTTCAGATATACATAACTATATTATTGCTAAAATTCTCCTTTAATTGTTTTAATCAGCTGAAAATATACTGCACCAAATAGAAAGCATTGCTTTGAGGTCATGACAATCTGGAAGTAATATGCTTACTATAGCTTAAGTAGTCATCAAGTCGACTACAAAAGTAAAGTAAAAAATTTAACTAACAATAAACCTAATGTTTCTAATAACTATTCGAATTAATGTGCTTACTAAACACCAGCGCACAGTAGCTCTATAAAGATTTGAGGTTACCAATTTTGTGGCCATATAGCGCCACCAATGGTAAGTGAATGATGCATAGCATTAAAACATTAGTTCATATAGTCATCTGCTCATGTGCAATTTTGGATCAATCGACCTGGCCCTTTACAAATGGCTGAAATTTTTCCAAATAATTTGGATTCGGCACCACAGTTTAACACTGCTGAATGAGACTTTCTATCCGTCTACTTGACAATCTGTCTCATCTACCTTAAAAAAAAGTATCACAGTTAATTAACAGGCATTTACTGCGCTTAGGAACATACAAAATGTATAAAGCAAACCCAAATAACGGGTCGTCCACACTTTGCAATTGAAAAATTCATTCACAGAGAGTTGGGTTGAAAACTAATTAAATTTTAGTTCAAGACTATTTAGCGATTTTATCTCTATTTTGCATTTCAATTTATTGACTTCCATTAAACAAGTTAAGATAACATTACTGTTAATGACAGAACTTTGTGTTCTTATTTAAGTTTCACATTACAGCGTTATAGCTTGGTGTAAGACAACGCACGATAGTTCAAATGCTTTTTATGTACAAAAGTGATAAAAATCAAATTACCGTTTTAGTCTAATTGTTGTTTTTTATAATTGGAAATACTTCTCAATATAAAGCATCGTTAGACATCTGTGCGTCAAAGTCAATCGATGCAAAATTTTCCACAAATGGGTTTGCGAGTTGAGTAATACTTGGACAACTTTAAGGGCTTGTTTCTCGCACTGCGTAAGTTGTAATTAATTTGTGTAAAATGAAAATTAAAAACACATGTTAGTATATACGTATGTATGCATTTAATTAAAACTGCTTTATAAATATGTTGATATATTTGAGAATTACTCATTAGCGTACATACATAACTTGAAAACGGTACGATTAATATAAAACTTTGAATATCTGCAAGACTAAAAAATAGCACCGTTTGGTTTCTTTGAAACCAAAACCACAGATATATTATTATTTAATGAGTTTCATACATTTTAGCAAATTATATTACATTGCAACCTTAGCAACCAAGATGATGAAAGTGAGAAAATTATAAAACTGGAGACATTGAAAAAAGTAACGAAAATACTGAAAGTGAAGAGGCTCTATTGGATTTTAATTTAGAAAATGAGTAAATAAATAACTAGTAAAAATAAATGAAAGAATAAAGTGTATTACGTTTGCATAATTTTAGTTTTTGCTCGTTAAAGGATTGAATTCTATTTTTTTTATCAGATTTATGTTTACATATTTACTTCTTACAGTTTCTGGCTTGAATTTCATAATTCTATAGCTTTTATTAATTTTACACAGAAAAATGGGCTATTTGACCCATAGTGTAACTATATATTTAGCGTGTTGATTTATGTATGTATGTTTGTCTATAAAAAAAACTATTTTTCTTCTTAAAAAATTTGATTTTTATAACTTTAATTTTTCGTGACTGATTGTAATTTTTTTAGAAAAGTGAATTAATTTGGTTTCACTTATGTTGAGTACAAAAATGTTCAAACAAAATATAATTTTTTAGAATTTTATTTTTAAAAAATAACATAAAAATACAACCCAGCCATTTGGATGCGCCCTCTTATTTCAATGCAAGTGTAGATGTATGAAACGGAAGTAACAGGTTGTTGTTTAGTTGTTTCACCTCAGATATTTTACCACATTTATTTGTTTTTTGTTTTTAATTTTCCTGCTTAAACATACTCACGCATATATGTAAGTAGTTAGTTGGACACATCTTACAGTTATTAAAGTGAATGTGTTTTAAATGTTTTGTATGAGGAAATTTTTCGTTAACTACACGAAAATGAACTTCACGACTTTTGCAGCAAACAGAAGTGGAAACACTAAATCGTTTTATTATATCTACATATAATAAAACTGTAACAGGATTATTTCTGTATATGAAATATTTTTTGAAAATTTTCTTGCTGTTACAGTCTGTGTTCGCATCACGTAAAAACTTCTGAGTTGAATTTAATAAAATTTTGTAAGGAAGTACCTACGTACCTTGATTCAAATATAGGATTCTTTTTTCTCGTAAAACTAGCTCATTTCTAAGAGAAATTAGCGAAAAAGCAGTGAATATAGGCAATTCTACCGATTCAATGGTACTGCAAACTTGACAGCAACTTTTATTTTTGTCAGCGGGAAATTTAACCACTATTCACAAAACTACAAAAATTTTATCATTTTATATAATGCCTATGTTCCTGAGTAAATACTAAGGGATGTGTACCTTTATATAAAGTAGTAATAAGAGTCTTAAAATTTGGTGTGAATTACTTTCAAAACAAAATATTACAAGGACACAGACGAAGTGACAGGCACAGCTAGTATGAACTAACAAACAGCATACCTTCTTTTAAGCGAAAGCGGCCGAGTGATTTTGATGAGATTCTATAACAAGTGGGCAAAATTAGAGTAGTCATCCTAATTTCATGAAATTCAGTAAATTCTATAAATTAATGTGGTTAAGAAAAACCAAAAGTCACATACCTCTCAAATATCCCGACATTAAAGAGTGTGGTATTTTCCATTAATTATGTCCCAATATTTCGAAACTTTATTATAGTTACTTTTCTGCTCTTTCAAACTTATTCGTTTATATTTTTAATTGCAGCAAGGACATTCGTACCAACCGTGTTTTTTATTAAACCTCTCATTGCCAAAAGTACTTTAGATCGCGAAAATCGTGGATAAATTCTACCAACAACTTATTTACAACAAACAGGCGAAACAAACCACACGACTACCGATACAACTATCGACATCTACAGTGTCCGTGCTTTAACAAAAACAATAAAAATGTTAATTACTGTTAACTCTGTAACTGTAAAAATGTGTAGATGATATGTAAATGTAATGTCGAATATATTCGAAAAAAAACACGGAAATGGTTAAAATCGCTATAATAGTTAAAATTTGTTAAATTTGAAAATAATTTCAGCGATAAGATGCCTTAATCGTTTTATAAACTAGAAAATGGTACCCTAAAATAACGCGTTCTTGGTTTTCTAAATATTAAACAATAATAATTATCTATATGTACATATAATAAAATAGTAATTCACTTCCGTCTGTCTGTCTGTTTAGTTTTCATTGACGTTCGCATCACGTAAAAAGTACTGGATGGGTTTTAACAAAATTTTGTGAAGAGCTACCTAAGTATCCAGGTCTCAATATAGGATACTTTTTTTCCGCAAAAATATCTTAGAAAGTGGAGAAAAAGCAGTGAAAGTACGTAGTTGAACTAACCGGATATGATTACTTTACTTTCTATAAAGTAAAAAAATACATAAACTGATACGTAGGATTTTTTAAGGCTGAAATAAAAACGCCGGTATTACCAAATAGCCGGAGAAGTAAAATAATTATAAATTGGCTATGCTAGCTTCGAACTAATTCGTCTAAAGAACACCAGAATCGCTTGCGAAGCTTTACTATCGCGCTAACCATCTGTCTTATCTACTACTATCCCTTTCTAAAGGAAGTAATACTGTTAATGTAGGCATTAATTGCCTAAGTGTTACTTCTCTTAAAAAAAAAAAAAACTAAAATCGTAAGGGTCTTTGGTGTGGATTGTTTTTAAAGCAAAATCGAACAAAATATTGAAGGACGAAGTGGCGGGCACAGCTAGTATTTAATAAATGTGAGCAGAAAACAGTTTCTGATTTTCAACATCAAAATTTTAGAAACCATAACTATTAAAAAAGTTGTATAGTTGTAATAAAACCTGTGAAAAAATGCATTTTTCTTGTTATTGTTAAATTTTAGCTCCGTTAAGAATGAAAATAAAAAACAAAAAGTGCTGAAACTTTGTTTAAAAACCTCCAGACAAATTTTTAACTTAAAGTTTGAAATTTGTATAAAATTCTTTTAAACTCCTTCTTTTAAATTTTTCAGGGAACGTAACGGTTATAAGTGATATTAAATAAGTTCTTTAATAGCCGTTATTTTGCGGCTTAAATGAAAAAAGTCCACCTTAAAAAGTTATTTTTGACCGTTGAAATAAAAGGCCGGATGAAACTACTTAAAAAGAAGTTTTATTTAGCCGGCATACAATTTAAGTCATTTGAGGAGTTTAATTTTTTCCGTCAGGAAATAAAACTCATTTAATGTAAAAATCATAGATATATGTATATCCAGTTCGGATAATTAAATAAGATATTCTTATAAAAAATTTTATATTATGCGTAATATTTGATGATTTTTTTTTAACAAAAATAAAAATCCTTTTACCGTAGCAAGAGTTGAACCGACAATCTTACGTTTGCGAGACTACGGCGCATGCTCTGCTCCGCCGTCACGAACAACGTTTGTGACATTTTTGAATGTTTTATGCGTTTAAATGTTGTTAAAAAGTAATATAAAAATTTATTACATATGTACGTACACAACAAATGTAAAATAATTGATTTCGTTATGTTACGTATTAATCTTTCAAACTAAAACAAAAGAAACAAAATAGCAAAAGCACAAAATAGAAAAATTCAACCAAAAACTATACTAATTGAAATTTTATTTTTTTACCATGATGTAAAGCTTGTGTTTGCTTTTGTAACGGATAATATTAAGTTCAGGTTCTTGATTACTAAAAAGTGCATGTAGATTTGCTTAGTTTACATAAAGTTCCGTCGCGTGAGTGTCATATATTTTTATTAAATATTTGCATAATTATAAATTTATTTTGGGTCGCAATCCTGATATTACTTTTCGTACTTTTTTGAAAAAGTTTGAAACACAAATGAATGCCGGATATGTAAAAGCATTTTCAAAGGTGACCATATCAGCAATCTAAAGCGTCATTTAATTAGAAAGCACAAACAACAATATATTATGGAACATAATAATCAGGAGGATATTTGTGAAATACCAGCAAAAAAAGTTCGATTTTCTGTATCAATGGCTCCTGAAGAAATTTAAAAAGCGTGTGCTGAACTGGTTACAACAGAAAAATTACCATTTTCCGTTCTTGATTCAGATGCTTTCAAGGTCATTACGAGCCAACTTTTTGATAGACTTGATATGGCAGCAATTACATCTAGAAATATAAGTGAAATAGTTAACGAAGCATATGAAAACCAAACACGATGTCTAAAATAAAAATTGAAAAATAAGCTGCTTTCATTGAAAATCGACATGGCAACAAGGCTTCAACGCAGAATTATGGGCATTAATGTACAATTTTACAGCAAATCACAAATAATAATAAAAACGCTAGGCTGCGTCGAATTGACGGAGCGTCCTACAGGTAAATACATAGATTTTTTTCTTGCTTTATAGACATCACCTTAATAGCAATTTACAGCTGAATATCTTAAGGATAAAGTTGAAAGTGTTTTGGAAACTTTTTGTATCGAAAAGAAGCAAATTTACACAATAACGGATAATGGACGAAATTTATTAAAAATGGTTAAGTTATTTGAAGACGATCAAAGTGAGTCTGACACTCTCTCTAGCGATAATCTTTCAAAACTCTCTGTGTTCTCAGTGCAATCTGTATAGTGTGCAGCGTACTCGTTGCAACTGGTTGTTAAGGATTATTTAGATGAAGTAAACAAAGATTTACTGAAGCGCGCTCGAGATTTAGCGAAAGACTTACGGACTCCTACTTACAGGTTTGTTGTACACAAGTTGCTATGATTGAAATTTTCATGCAATAATTTTAAAATTATTTTAGGAGCAAGACTAATGATCTTAACTTGCCAAAAGTTCCCATAGATGTTCAAACTCGTTGGAATTCCACCTTTTTCATGATAAAAAGCTTAATGGGCTACAAATCATTACAAACTGAACACATAATTAAAAAATTTTTCTTCTCTTTTCTTTTCTTTTCTTTTCTTTTCTTTTCTTTTCTTTTCTTTTCGTTTCTTTTCTTTTCTCTTCTTTTCTTTTCTTTTCTTTTCTTCTCCTCTCCTCTCCTCTCCTCTCCTCTTGTCTTGTCTTGTCTTGTCTTGTATTGTCTTGTCTTGTATTGTCTTGTATTGTCTTGTATTGTCTTGTCTTGTATTGTCTTGTATTGTCTTGTCTTGTCTTGTCTTGTCTTGTCTTGTCTTGTCTTGTCTTCTCTCTCTTCTCTTCTCTTCTCTTCTATTCTCTTCTCTTGTATTCCCTTCTTTTTTCTTATCTTGTACTCCCTTCTTTTTTCTTATCTTATCTTCTCTTTTCTAGTTTTTTATTTTCTTCACTTCTGCTCTCTTCTTTTCTTTTCTCTTCTCTTCTCTTCTTTTCTCTTCTGTTCTGTTCTCTTCTCTTCTCTTCTCTTTTCTTCTCCTTTCTTCTCTACTTTTCTGTTTTTAGGGGATATTAAAGTAATTTTGGTTTAAAAAATAAATTAATGAATACTTAAAAAACTAGTTTTTTTTGGGGGCGGAAGGACTTTAAATTGTTGATCACCACAAATGCTTAAGCGATTTTTGGATAAAATTTTTTTTTTTCAATAATTTGGTTGCTTTAAGAGGTGTCCTTGAAAATGTATTCAGTGAACAGCGAAATAAATTGTTAAAAAAGGAAGATACAAAACACTATGAGGGTGTTCTGTATCTTCCATTCTGTATGTCACAATTGGTATTCAATTATTCCTTTTTAGTGTTTATGTAGCTTGACAAGCTCATTTGCTTATTCTTGTTACATAATGATTTTTCAAATGCGAATAACGGTTTACGAAAACTTTACTTAACTTTTTACTTTACATTTATGTTCTTTCAAGTATAAGTAAATAAAAATATAAAAAAAAGGTATTTAAAGTAAAAATTACAATTTATGCATTTTAGTAAATTTCATCTAATAATTTGTTACTACTAGTTTGTTGTAGCTTTTCATTTTTAAATTATCAACCCACCAATCTACCAGGTCTAAGGAGTAAAAAACTACCAACGTTGGTTCCAAACGGACCAAAGCGCCAACTCTGTTATTATCTTTTTTCTAAGTATTTTAAAGCTCTGTTTTTATTATGTTCTGTGTTTTTATTATGTTGTTTGAGTTGACTGCACTGTGATTAAAAATATGTAATAACAAATTTGAATATCCTGTTGGGAACCTAACTTTTTTACACAACTCCTTGTTTTATCTTCGTTTCTTCCTATAGAAAGAAGGTGACTAACTTTTGGAGTCTACATCAGATTTGTATGTGTACTCAATTCAAACTCTACATAATATTTTAAAAATAATCTTTTTTATTAAAAGAATAGTTTCATCAGAAATACGTCGAGTTAAATTATACGAGTCGAAGAATTAAAACAATTTGTTAAAAATTGTCATAAAAAGCTGTACAACATGCTGAGTAGAATAAAAGACGTAGTCAGTAATGGCGTCGAATGTTAGTTTAATTGGCTTTTTAGTGCTGCTATTTGGCTAAAGTTACAACGTTCTCTGCTTATAACCATATAATCTGCAAACAAGGATATGGGTCGCGGAATGTTGAATATTTTTTTGCAGATTTAACCATTTAAAGACATAAACAGATAACCGTATACGACTTTATAGTTTTCTAAAATTCCCTTTATAGATTTCAAATACAGTTAATCTCTTTCTTAATATAAAAAGAACTTTGAAGTTTAATGCAACAGATCCTTTTCCAAAAAAAGGCGAACAAAATTTAATTTTTAAATTTTTATGTAGTTGAGTTATACATTTAACTGTAAGTGTGTTTGAAAGACACTCATTCCTGCGTAGTTAAATCTATACATCATCTATATACATATAATAACATAGTAACTCATTTCCGTCTGTCTGTCTGCTTTTCTTTTGCGTTCGCATCACGTAAAAACTACTGCATGGTTATTAACAAAATTTTGTGAGGAGGTACCTAAGTATCCTGATCCCAATATAGGATTATTTTTTTTCCGCAAAGATGTTTTATTCTTAAGAGAAAGTGGGGAAAAATAAGTGAAAGTACGCAGTTGATATGAATACTTCATTTTTTTAATTAAAAAATTACATAAACTGATATGTAGCATATCTTAAGGCGGTTCTAAAAACGTAAGGGTCTTTGGTGTGGATTGCTTTCAAAGAAAAATCGAACAAAATCCTGCAAGGACGCTGACGAAGTGGCGGGCACAGCTAGTCTATACATATAATAAAATAGTAACTCATTTCCTGTCTCTCTTTCTGTTTGTGTTCGCATCACGTAAAAACAACTGGATGGATCTTAACAAAATTTTATTAGTATCCTGATCCCAATATTGGATAATCCTTTGGCGTAAAAAATCTTATTTCCAAGAGAAAAGGCAGCGAAAATACGCCGATTTTGTTTAGAGATTTAAACGTACTGAATACTTTAAGGAATATTTTATTTTTGAAAGCGGTATATTTAAAACAACGGTTGCGAAACAGATGGCGCTGATTTAAAATAATGACAAAATATGAATTACTTACTGCCAGATAGCCAATTGAATAAAATTTGTATTTAATTTGTTTTTTTACTTTGTGGAATATTACATTGTTATTAAAATATTTTAAAAACCTCTTACAGAGCTTTACAATAATTTTTAGATTTTTATATAGATTTTAGAATTTTATCCAGGGATGGGAACCTTTATATAAAATAGTTTTTACTGTTTTGAAATTTCTAAGGAATATTAACTTTTTAGGGAACATTTTCAATAAACACAAGTGATTCATTAACAACTGCATTTTTGAAATAATTAAACACAAATGTTAGTTATGATTCTCTGTAATGCACATATGTACGAGTATAAGCGAATATCCCATCTCTGAACGTAAGTGGTGAGATTCTTGTACTACTTTGTTTTGGTAACAATATTTTATTTTTTTTTGCTTTACTCGAAATGGTTTTTGTTGTTATTTTTTTACTATTTCCTTTAACAAAAAATACAAAAACAAGCAGAAACATTTTATGCTCTGTGTAAATCTCGGTTGGCTGTTTGTTGTTCTTTCTGTTGGTTGGCTACAGTTTGTATAAAAAGCATTCACGATTCACAACTGATGTCAAGTTAACCATTTAGTATCCAAGTGTTGACATCAATCCTGCGGTGTTACAACTTCAAAGAAAAAACACAAAAAAATTGTTAAAACAGTGAAGAGAAACAGAAATATTTAATAAACCAATAATTTACATTTAACTTATCGAATTAATTCTAACTGTGTCAAAAAATACTTCTTTCGCCTTTAAATAACGGTGAGTTGCATATAGATTTCTGAGCATTTTGTTATATTTTTGATAAAGTTTAATTTAAATGGAAATAAATTTATTTTTTTTACCAGAATGCGTTTCATTTCTATTTCAAATTAACGAAATAAATATATTTACAAAAACTCAAATTTGAAATAATTTGCTTAGAGTATGTAAAATAAAAATTACATAATTTGTTATAAATTTTATAACAAATTATGTCAAAAATATATTTTTATGGTATTTTTGGTAATTGTATCGTTGTAAAATAGAAATAATTCAGAAATATGTACACAACAAAACTTTTTTTATAAAATTATAAAAAAAAGATCGGCTATAAAAATTCGATTCATTTATTTGTAAAAAAAGAAATATCTGATGATTAACAAATACTCGATCAGGCATGTAATATCTTGAACTAATCTGCAAAAAATTTTTATGGGTTTACTTTATACAGAAATGCAGAAGATTTGACTTGCAATCATTTTCAATATATAGACCATATATAAGACTACCACATTTTATATAAAATATGTACTTGTTTACTGAACTTAATTGAACCAATAAGCACTACATGGCTGTGATTCCTTAAGAATCAATAACTACAATAATAGCCAAAATTTAATATTTCATTGAATTCTAGACTATCCATAGGGTTTTCTACCTTTCGAAAATGATTTCTTCTATTCGATAAAAAGCCACATAAAAAATTTAAATTCAAATTTCCATTTTGCGTCTTATAATGGGAAAACGTAATATTGACCGAAATAAAAAAGTGTAAAAACGAATAATTTTATGAAATTATCTTGCTATTATCACGTTTATATATTTTTTTATCAAAAGCAAATAATCCTCATACAATTTCTATTAATTTCTTGAAACTAAACGATTTTATTACATTGCTTGATTTCAAATGTATAAACTTGACAACACTTATAAATAAAAAATAAAACAAAAATATTACTAAACATTAGCTGCGTTCGTTAACTGATATTTTTAGTTTTTTACTTGAGTGTTCAAGATTGCGTTCGTACATGAAATTCAGTAATTTTGAAAATTTAGAGTTACAATTTTATGACTATTTTCAGTTTAAAAATTTAGCTGTTACTAGTAAAATTCAACAGGAAGAAACTCGTTATTCAGAATATAAGCAGAAGTAGAAAAAATTAATCTGCTAATTTCGAGTTGAACTCACAAAAGGGTGAATCTGAATTATCTTTATAATGCCATGTTAACTATTAATCCTACCTCAGTGAAAAGCATAAGGGGTTTTTGTATCGCTGGAAATATTTACAAAATCTATTGATTAAGTGATAAAGTCTTATTTTGTAAAAAAAACAATTAATTAAATTCTATTTCAGTAAAAACAAGTCTGTTCTGAAAATAACAAGTATTTTGGTCACAAACCAATTTGAAAGATTTTGTTTTGTAGATCACATAACTTATATTTTTTGTGTGATTTTAAATTTGTAAAACCACGGGAAAAATACTTAAAGCTGCAACGAATGGAAGGCCTGGAGCTTCATTCTTGGCACGAATGGATTGAAAAATTTAATATAAAAATGGGCATGTTAAAACGTTATTTTGCGGGCCATAGTATTTTGTAATCTTGATGTAATTACTGAACACTTAATCTGTTGATAGTTTAAAAGTAGGGAAAACCGTAAAAAACTAAAAGAAAATATAATTTTGCAAAATGAGCGTTCTTTAAGATTTGTAATTTCCATATACATATATTCAAGCAATTTGTTATCAAAATCACAACAAAGAATAAGCAAGTGATTTCAAACCACGCTCACTTATCTAACCGATTTAAAAAAATACCTCTTATGCAATTTAAATGTATTTATTTAAATAAAAATTCTGCAGTGGTCTACACTCAATTTCACCATACCCAATGGAAACAGATTTTTTATGGATATATTACATAAAGAATATAAGTTCAAAGTATATTCAAATCGAAAAATTTATTATTTTTTGTTGGGGGTGTTAAACTACCCGTTGCCCCTTCCCGATTATGCTCAAAATTAGTACAGCTCTTCATCTTCGTATACCAAAGGTACATACTAAATTTCGTTTTAATATGTCATACGGTATGATTTGTGGAGCGTTTACAAAATTTGGCAGTAAGTAAACTACCCCTTGCCCCTTTGGTTGCAACGAGTGTCCAGTTGACATATCAGTCTTAAAGTTGTGGGTTTTTTTTGTAATTTAAACAAATAAAAAATTAGTTAAACAGAAATTTAGTTTTGGTATTATAAAAAGGTGTTACATCGAGTATAAGAAATAATGTTAAGTGAACAAAAATCTATATATTTTTCAAAACTAAATATCTTAGCAACTTGCTAGTTTTAATTTATTGAAGTCAGTTGCCCATTTTATTCGAAAAGTATACGAAGGGACCTATAATTTAATATATAAATTATTAATTTTTGTGTTTTTTAAAACAAAACATCAAAACCATATGAAACATTTAAGTATTTTTTTTTTTAGTAATTTTCAATAGTTGAAGCAGCATTTATGTAAGAGTAATGGAGCCTTTAACAATAAAATTCTAATTTATTTATTTTATTTATAATAAAATTACTTCTTTCTAATCACATATTCTTTTATTATGGACTACCAGTGCCCGCCACGTCGTGGGCGTTCTGACAATATTTTGCTCGATTTGCCAATTGAAAGACTCTTATAGTGCTTTAGTTATGGTTTATGTATTTATTTTATATAAAGATACCCATCCCTGGATAAAATTCAAAAAATTATTGTAAACCTCTGTAAGAGGTGTTTAAAATACTTCAATAACAATTTAATTCCACAAAGTAAAAATACAAATTTTATTCAACTGGCGCCATCTGTTGCTCAGTAGTTTTTCAAATATCCCACTTTCAAAAATAAAAAGGTGAGTTGAAAAAAATTACCGTGTTGAATATACACGTGTTGAAAAAATCCCATTTTTAAACCGAAAATTTCAGTACCTTTAAACCGGAAATTGCGTTTTTCGCTGCTTTTCCTCCACTTGCTCTTGGAAATAAGATACCTCCTCACAAAATTTTGTTAAAATCCATCCAGTAGTTTTTACGTGATGCGAACACAAACGAAAAGCACGGAAAATGAGTTACTATTTTATTATATGTATAGGTAACATTTGTCTTGTTATGACTGAGGTCTTGCATATCGCCTTCATTTAATATGTATCTCTTGTGCTCAACATTTACACACAATGTGCGCTACGGTCTCGGCTTCTCTATGGTACTATCTGCAAGTATAATCATGATTTTTGTCTGGGCAAGATGATACCTGACTCTGACGGATAACTACGTCAGCTTAAGGTACTTCGATTGTATCCAAGAAACTTTCTGAACTCCCTGCCGTTCATCTTTCCTCTCTTCCTGCCAATAAAAATCAGAGTTTGAGGCTTCTTGGGCCATCGCTGTCGCTGTCCTAGCCTCCTAGCGTGCAGTAGGGTACAATCTTACTGAGTAATTAAAATTTCGGCATGGGTAGCCTGGTAAATACTTCGACTCAAGAACGCAACCTTTCAACTCCAAGTAACGATTTGTTATTTGTTGTATTCCGCAATATGTAGCGATTAGTTACGGAAACAGTCGTTGTATCGTATGAACGAGTTGATTAAATGAACCTAGGAAATCTATCTAATATTAGAAATCTTTTTTATCTATATCTACTTTTATACAACAAAGCGTTTGTAACAAAGGAGCATTTGTTAATTTTTTTTAATTTTATTGCATTGCACTCGTAAATCACATAACAGTTTTAATACAAAAATTTAAAAACTTGTTGCTTTTCTTTTGGCTTCATACTGGAAAATAGTTGCATAAGTAAAATGAATTTTAAATTATTTTAAAAACAATTGAACTTTAGATTAAGACCCTTAACAAAACTTTTTATTGACTTTTCCATTTGAAAAGTTTTTATCGAATGTTTATTCAATATTCGCAATTGGTATTCGTATTCCTATTCGCAAACGTTTGTCTTCTTCTAGCTTTTCCAAGGATCATTGTGTCCAAGTGGTAAGAAATCATAAACAAAGACCCCAAAGACCAAGTGAGAACGTGCAACAAGTGAGTGTCGTGCTGGCATGAATGTAGGAATGTTTATTTGTATTTTGCGTGTATGTAATATGTGTGAACACATTCACACAATCATTTACTCAAAGTGAAAAAGTTAAATGTTATTTTTGATGTATTACGAGTATTTAAGGAAATTTTCATAACTGAATTAAAGTAATTTACTCCTTGAAAGTTTGTTTTCTCAACTTTCGCTTTTGTTATTCTAAGGTAACTGGTAACATCATCATTGTACTCCAAGGCAGCCAGGTTTCTGCTTTCACCTTTTTTCTTTTTTGTGTTTAATAGACGTTGGTGACTAAATGATTATTATCTTACGTTAATTGTATAAATAAAGATAGATAAATGTTTATGTAGGGCATTTGAGAAATTTTATGTATGCGTGAGTGTGTGTGTATGGGAGCGTATTTAACTACGATTACGATAAATCTTGTTGTTAATCAGTACATTTTTATTACGACAATAAATAATGTTTAGTGTTAATTAGAAATTTGATAATGAACAACAATGAGATTAAAAAACAGGCACAAGAATACATACACCGACGCAATTATTATGCAATTTCTACAATCACTTACACATCACCATAAAAGTTTTGAAACTCCCACAAACACTTTGTATCGTGAGCTCCTAGTAATGAATAACGCAAGCATTTTGTAATTAGGATGTCCTTAAAAATGAAATCAAATATTTTTTTTTGGCTTTTATCGCAGCTACTATATCACATATTTATTACGCTTTTTTTCGACAAACAACATTAATCAATTATGGGCAATTGTTATAAACAAACTTGTACAAATTTTATTTATTTACTTATTCATAATCAGAAAATACGCAATTTTTTTTAGTGATTTAAAGGTACTGAATACTTAAGGCATCTTTAATTTTTGAAAGCGGTATTTTCAAACACGGCTACGCAACAGATGTCGCTGTTTTAAAATAATGACAAAATATGATTTACTTACTGCCAAATAGCCAATTGAATAAAATTTGTATTTGATTTGTTTTTTTTTGCAGAGTAAATAAATTTTTAGAATTTTATCCAGGGTACCTTTATATAAAGTAAATACATGAAAGTCTTCAAATTTGTTGTGGATTACTTTCAAAGAAAATCGAACAAAATATTGTAAAGACGCACACAACGTGTGTGGGCACAGTTTGCCTTGCATATGTTTTGTTATTTTACATTTTTTCTTCTGTTTATTATTTAAAATCAACACAAATCCAAACATTTTAGTTCGATTTGCTCTTAATTTTTACAAGTCACCCTAATGATTTTGTGCAATAATTTTTTTTTTTTTTGGTAACTTGTATTATACGGGAATAATGAAGATATTTTTAACGATTTCTAAAAGGTCAAGTCTTTCTTTTTTAAGTGACAAAATATCAATTTGTTAACTGAAATTGCACTGCACGTATTTATGAAATTTTAAATGAAAGTATTTTTAAAGAGCAACTGTAGAAAAAGAAACATGTGGTCCTGTAAAATTAAAGTTGTTGAAATGATTATGATTAATTGCATGCAACTTTAGAGAGACACAAGCAGCAAGCGCACATCCAGCTATTGCTCAAGAAATTTTCAATGGTTTTGTACAAGGAAAATTTGAACGAGAGAAGAAGAAAATCTTTAAATAAATTGTTTCGTAAACCTAAATCAACAAAAATTTAAAATTGTAACAGATTTTTTTGAGGCAACAAGTATCAAGTTTATTTGCAAAAAATGCGTATTCAATGTAATTAAATTTGATGGACATTTTTATAGAAGATTTTAAATAAAAAGCAAGACCTAAAAGGATGTTTTTATTTTATTTAACTCTCATCAGCAGAGTAAGCACGAAGTACATATATTCGGGAATATTACAACATTACGCAATTTACCTTTTTTGAGAAGAAAAATAATAAAAATAAAAAAATAAAATTAGAGCGGGCGCTAGGATTTTTGAAAAGTGTTAAAACTTAAATTGCAAATAAAGGGAAAAGTAGATAAATAAATATAAATACTTGAACTAAATTTACACAGGACAAGTTTACTTAATGAATAAAATATTAATTTAAAGTACAGCACCCCTTTAAAATTCCCTTTCCCCTCTATTTTGTAAATAAATGAGTTGCGCACGAGAACTTTCGCTGTGTAAATTAGCTCTTACTTTTGATTCCTAAGACAAATTATATTTTGTCCTTTTTAATGTTAATGTTGACTTATTCAGACTCGAATTAAATTGTATAAAATGTATGTTCAATACCGACAGTTTTGTGTGTGTTAACTAACATGCTTAAATCGACTTAAACCGCTTGTTAATTGCGCTATAAAAAAAAGCAGCAAACTACTTTGAAACTTGTCCTTAAGCTTAAGACTATACAAGTTATTTTTACTTTAAATATAACAATTTTATTATATAAAACTATATGATTTTAAAAATTATTACTTCTCCGTATGTTTATTCATTCATCTAAACTCATATTCTGAAAATCATAGTGACAACATAATTATCCATACAGTTTTAAAAAGTCCTTTTAACGAGATTAAAATTGTTATTAAAAATTTACATTTATTTCGTAACTGTAATCATGTTGTTAGTTTCGTTTTACCGTTAAGAGATTTTGAGATTAAAATGTAATAATCGAGTATCTACAGTTTGTCTATCTGTTGTACAAACAACCAACCATTCACATTTTATGACTCACATTATTACCACGTCCGTCTAACTAGTGATATGCAGCAATTGCAAGTGGGATAAGGACGGACATATTTATATGTGCTCACATATACAAATTACCTTCTTATGTGAGTGTGCTAAACATTTATGCATAAATAACAGAATACATTAAAGGCAGGCAGGATTAGTGTAAGAAGAATAAGATAGATACAATTTTAAAAATTTACTTAATGGTTTTCTCAAAACTTTTTTCGTGCCGTCTCACAGTAAACTGTCTAGTGGAACAAAATAAAAAAAAACTTTCGAATTTATCAATAAAATACATACATATGGGATGAAAGCTAAGAGTCCCACGATTCCACAGGTGGTTTGAGGCCCAACTATAATATGCATAAGCTGGCTTAAGCTAATGTCAAAAAATGAACGAAAAGTCTGTCAAATGCTTAAGCAACTTATTGAAGACTTTTAGGTGGCTACAATATACTTACATGAATCTAAAAAACTATCATGACACAGTTGCACATTTGTTTTATTCGTACTTTTGAAAAATAATAATTTTTTTCTGAATAAATCAAATTTGTTAACAAAAAGGTGTTAAATAAACATATTTTATATACCTAATACCATTCATATACAAATTAATAATTATTTTTAATAGTTTTAAGAAAATTTCGAAAGAAAAATTTAATATTTTTGGCTGTTTGTGTCATTTTGGCCAAAAGTACTAAAAAATACAGCGGTGTGCATCACTCAACTCATAAACAATAAAATGTTCTTTCTTTTCAATTTCGATTATTATACAACGCCTCCCTTTTTTCTTAAAGAAACTTCTTTTTTTAAACATTTTATATTAAATTTATATATAATTTGTTCACTTTCATTCTCCATTGCAATTTTTTACGAATATACATTCATATGTAAAACACAAAGCACAAACAGCTGTTTCCGTACGGAATGTGCGATCGGTTTCGGATTTTGCTTAAGCAAATGACATTTGACAAAACTCAATGAAAAGTGTTGTTAAGTACATTATAGTTTGCCACATATGATTTATATGTAATTGCACAGTTGCTTAAGTTGGCTTAAGCTAGCTTATGCATATTATAGTTGAGCCTTTGGTTTTTCGTGTGCGTTACAACTATAAAAAGTTACAAGACTTTATTTTAATAATTTTTAAGTAGCAAAAAATAGGTTTGGAAAAATAAATCTCAAAAATTCATTTTTCAGAAACAATGAAAAAATCCTAAAATTCAAATATTTATTAAAAAAACAGTCAGCTTCGATGGACCCGAAAAAATAGGCACATCAAAGAACTACATTTATGAATCAATAATCTTATTTTCTGTTATATATACTAAAATATGTATACAAACATTTGGGTGTTTTCTATGCCAACTTTTGAAATATAATGATTTTAAAAATCATCCATATTTGATATTTTTATTAAAATTATCAATTAATATTTTTAATATTTGAAAATGTATGATAATAGTAGGCTATGCTTTAAACCAGGGCGAACTAATACAAGGTGAGTGCACGGGCGAATGCCTTAGAATGCCTTCACAAAACAATTTAGAAGGAACAGACTTGAGCTCACTCGAAAAAATAGCAGAGAAAAGTGTAATCAAGATTTAATGAATAAACTCCTAATTTCTTCTGATCCATTAATTTCATCTAATAGAAATACAAGAAGCTCTTTCAACAATAATAAAGAAATTAGTAATTACATAATAGTAGATGAATCTATTAACACTGATTTAGACTCAGAAACTTATTTTAGTGATTCAGAAATTGTTTACAATTGTTATGTTATTTGAATTTGTTTGTAACTTTATTTTTAATCTTTATATAAATTTGTTTTTATCTTAGTTAAATAATAATTTAATTTTAAAAAATTTAGTGCTGTCAATTTGGTAACCCTATTCATATAATATTATTTGAATAGCAATGGTTGTGAGTATTTTGAAAACTTTAAAAAATAAAAATACTAAAAAGTTTAAAATGATGTTATATTCAAAAAAGGTATACGGCAACCCTAAATAATTAGAGATTTTATAAAAAAATTATCACGCTTTATCATTTTGTATGTGAAATGATAGACTAAAATTCAAAAAAAGTAATAATTACTGAAATGGGGGAATTTTGGGTATTGAATTGTCCCCGCACCGGAAAAATAAAAGGATTTCTAAAAATGTTAATTCATTTTTAAAAATAGTAGGCCAAGAGAGATATGTGCCAAAAGCTACCATAATCCCTTCGATTTTTTTCCAGTTTTACTATGGGGACCGTTCACTGTGCGTCTAGCTGATTTATTTAGAAAATTGACAGCGACACTTTTCAGTTGCCAAATATAATAAATTTTTTTGGCTGTAAAAGATTAAGTAGAATGACGAGGCCAGCTCTCTAAGGACCTTTCGAAAACCAATTTTGCTGACTTCGTAAATAATTCAAAATTCTTTAAATAAAATTTTTGCCGGCCGAAATGATTTTTGGGAATACACTTTTGATATTCGATTTTGAACAATAAAATCACTGATAATGTTTGTTTTGTATCTGCGAAATGAATTGTATTGGTAACTTTTTTTTTGATTATTTTTGAGGAACGTTGTCCTTTCTATTGCCCGGAAAAATACAAAAAAGAAAAAAAAGTAAATAAAAATATCGGTACAATTTTATTTTATTTATTTTTTTTTTTAATTTAACATTGTCTCAGGCAATTTAATTGTTTCTTAGCTCTAAAAAGTTTTTGCATTAATCATGACTTTTTTTATTGAAAAATAAGATACCCAAGAAAACTATCACGATTTTCAAAAATAACTAAAAATGGCAAAGTATTGAACCATGTATTTATTTTGAAAACATCAAGGAAAATTTTGACTTGAAACGCTTCAATTAATAAAAATAGTCATCAATTCTGTGACACTAAAAATAGTTGAAAAAAGAGCCAATGCACGAACTTGTAAACCAGCAACATCTGTTTCAAATTTCATTTGACATTTTAGATCTTCCAAATTGAATAATTTCTGTCTACTTTTAACTCCGTGTGCATTGAACCAACAATTTACCTAAATACTAAAGTAGTGTGTTATACAACCTACAAAGTTTTTAGTCAAATCTACGGACGATTTATGTAAAAAAAAATTGATTAGATTGCTTTATTGCTTATATTGACAGATTCTTTGTGCCCCAGCCTTAAATATGATAAAAACTCAGTGAAATTAACTAAAATTATAAGTTATTTTTTTCACTCTTTATCTTCCTTGGATAAAAGTCTTTACCTTAATCTGAAAATAAAATTGCAAAACATTATTGTCTGAAGAGGAATAAAACGAATAAAAAAAAAACGACTGAACTAATAATAATGAAACTTGTCGAATTATTACCTAGAATGGCTAAGAAAGTTTTAAAGTTAAAGTATTTAAATAAATTCTTTTAAGAAAGAATGTGATCACACGAATGTGACCAGAAACTCTTCTACAAAATTTAAAAAAAATTATAATCAATTATTTAACATTTATTTTTTATTCTAATCTAGTTTACTTTAATTTATTACAGATAAAACAGCAATGATGCTTAACAGCTGGAAATTCTTGAATTTATTTGTTATTTTCATGATCGTTTTTATTGTTCATGTTGATGCTAGGCCACAAAATTTAATTGATTCCCATCAGGGCTTGGATGCATTGGAGACAGATATTGACGAAATGCAAAACTCGTACTATGAGGTACCATTGCAACAGCAGCCACATCAAAATCTCTATCCCAGCATACCATTGGATCGTCTACAAATGCTTGTTGCTCGTTACAATAGGCCTACGTAAGTATTGAGTTGATTTGCTAAATGAAGTGTAATTAATTTGATATTAATGTTGTTTTTGTATTAATTCTAGAGCCTATTTGCGTTCACCTCCTGTTGCCGGCTTGAACGAACTGTACCGTTTACCCGAATCGAAACGTCAAGTCAGATATCGGCAGTGTTATTTCAATCCAATTTCGTGTTTCAAAAAGTAAATTTTGAATTTAAATGAAAGTTTAGCAATTGGTTATCTTATGCAAAAAAATATTAATAATACTTAAACTATAATTTGAATTTAAAACAAAGTATTTAATATCCAAAAACTACTGTTTAATTATTTCTTTTATCTTTGATCTCAGTGTAATAACGACCATAAATAATCTTTCTTAGTGTAAATGTATACTTTTAGACTTGTCCCAGTTATAAAAACAAGAATTAAATAAAAAAATTTCGTTTGTTAGGGTTCCCAAATATTTATCGTTAGAAAGAACGCTCCTTGTTACTTATTTTCCATTTTTGTTTGAAGTAAAAACTTATTTACCTAAAAACGTAAACACAATCTAGTCAAAAATGATTTATTTTTTATTAAAAAACAAAAAGATCCACACATGTATGCGATCAAGAACAATTTCGTGGTTACATGACTGCTAAGAAACTTAAAATATAAAGTCGAAATTCTATGCATAACTAACTACATTTATTCGTTGTTTAAAATAAAAAAGAAATGGAAAATTAAATTATTAAATAAGATTAAAATAAAATGGTATGCATATGGTGTGGTACACCTTCAAATATTTAATTATTAAATTAAAAAATAAAAAATAAAATATTTCATTATTATTATTTGATTGCTAAATCCTGTTTATGCACAATTAGTGTTTTATTGGTATATTTGTAAGAATCTGCCATGGATCATTTTTATTTTATTTTTTTATTCTCTCCTCTTTCCAATTACATACTTGTAATTTTTAAATTAAACAAAAAATAAAATATTTGTACAAAATTCATTAAACTTTATTCATTGTAAATTATTGAAACATGTATTAATAAATAAAAAAAAAAAAAAACATTAATAAAAATATTAAAATAGATGTAAATTTAATAAAGCTACTGGCAAAAAAAATTAAATATTGGAAATTAAAATTATTTCTCAGAATGTTTGACATCCTTGCTTGAGCCACACTTTGGATTTAATCTTGTTCTTCAAATAGAAAAGATTCCCTTGGATCTGGCCGAATCCTTTGTGCGTATAAATTTAAAGGACTTGTTATCATATTTTGCACAAATTTTCAGTGAAGTGGCCATGACAAAGACTACAGCGACGAACGCAATAATGAATTGAAAGATTTTCATTGTTTTAAATTCTTTTACGCACCCAAATGTTAGCAGGTTGGTCTTTGACACAATAATGAGGTTTACATGACATACGACTTATTCTTTTATATAAACACAACTAAATAATTTTTAGGTTCCAGTTTCCAGGTAGATAAAGTCAAACATACAAAAAGTATTACAAATTGATGTTCATATTTTTATTGCTTACAGGTGTACTTAAAACCTAGATTGCTACTACCTGCATCTTTTTTAAAGCGTCAAACCTAGTCCTTTTTCTAAATGTGATTTAAAATTATTTTTTTTTAACTAAAGAATCCAGTTATTCCATTGTATTGCAGTGACAATGACGCGCGCACGTGTTCCTCAACCCAGAGCTATTTTACGACAGTAGAATTGTTCTTAATTATTTAATTCACTATAGCAGCTACAATGCGGCAGTTATTAAAGTAAAGAAAATAAAAAATATGGTTGAGGTGACCATATTTCAGAGCGGCGGCTAAATAAGAACTTACTCGACAGCGATTAAGTGACAACTAAAGCAACGGCGGCTAACCAAATAGTTGCACCTAACGGTCAGACAATACGATTAATAAATTTCACAGCTAGATGTTATAGTTTTTTGTTCATGTTTAAGAAAATCCTATAAGTTTTGAAGTTAAGAGTTTTACACATTTTATTTCTTATATGTTTCAGAATATTAAATACTTGTTTTGAGATGATGTTTAACTGAAGCAACAAAGATTATAACAATTTCTTGATCCGGCTAATGTAAATGTTAGCCAAATTTAGCACTTCAGCATCTGCAAATAGGTTACAATTAAAGTCGGTGGCGGCTGTTAGCTGACTATTAGACCTATGGCTTCACGCTTTGGTTGTTGTCAAAATATATTATATATACATATATATATATATATATATATATATATATATATATATATATATATATATATATACATATACATATATATATATGTATGTACATATATATATATATATATATATATATATATATATATATATATATATATATATATATATATATATTTCTTCCTCTTACTCTTGGAAGGAGCATAGGGCCGTCAAATTATTATACATAATATTATTATACATAATAATATTGTTATAAGTAAAACTATATTGTTGACTTAAATTGCAATAGCATTGGAAAATATGTTTAAATTATAATATGGTAAGAAATTATTATATTATGATGAAATATAAACATGGTTAAATTTAACGATCATAATTTGATCCTGTGTGTCTAAATTATAGATTGTGGTACTGCACCATTAAATCAAATTGCAAAAGGAAATTATTGCATTATTTTTTCAACTAATTGATAAACTGCAAATCTTCATTAACAATCAAAAGAAATTGGAGGTAAATGCCAAATGTTTGCACTATCACTAAATGCATATTTAGTGCAAAAATTCTTCACTCACTCAATTAGTGCAAAATTTTTACTTGCAATCAATAAAAAGCTGCATTTATTCACACTCTCTCTAAACTTTAAAAAATGAGTGGTAATGAACATTTTGAAATTAAGTTGTTTTTTTTTTATTTAATATTAAAATTTTATCTTGCTTTACAACAAAAAAGAAAACATGATAGTTTTTATTACAAATTTGAAATGTAACGGACTGAACTTTTTATTCAGTATTGAAACAAGGTACATATATAATGGTAACAAATTAGTTATTAAACTAAATAACAATTACATAACAGTCAGTTCGAACAGTACTGCAACAGTTGGATCCCTAGATTTTGGTGCAATTGACAAAGTAAACAAAAAGATCGTTTAAATAACTTGTCTTCTAATACCTTTGATGTTAGATCCTTCAACATAAGAATAAAATGATAGCATACGAAAAGAAATAAATACTTTTCTATTGGATTATGAGCCTGAATTGGGTTGTCTTAACAAATATCCAGTAGTTAGGCAAATGTTTTTAAAAACCAATCAAAAGGTTGCAATATATAACAGATTGCTTTGCAAAGAGCTTTTAACCACTATCACTAATGTCGATTGAGGCTGCAAATTTTAAAATCATCACTGAAATCAAAAAATGCAATAATTTTGCAATATCGCTCAATCTGAGTGAAGATTAGTGCACTACCTCCAACAATGGTTAAATATATTCCATAATAAGAAGCATAATCATTTATTATTTTTCTTATTTTAATTATCAACGATTTCATGTAAAACATTGCTAAATAAATTTGTAAAATAATAATGATAAATATTTTCACAAAAAATTAGTTTCATCTTTTTCATTTTCTTTTGCAAGAGAAATATTATCACTATTTATTTACGGGAAATCGGAATTTACGGTCACAAACAAGCGGATAGCTTGCAAATAAATAATTTTGAAACTAATCATTTTAAACATTTTTTTTACTCACTTTTTGATTGTATATGAAAAAATTGTACATATTATGTTTCTTATCACTATTGCTTGGTTAAAAATACTGTATTATTTTGAAATATGTTGTTGTAAAACTTTCGTTGTGTTTATAATTTTAGCAAAAATTATTTAGTTATTGTGCGTAGTATTCATTTAATAATCAAATGTTAAAAATACTTTTTTGTCGTGGCAAAGGTAGTGTTTAAAAACAACTATAATTTGTTTATTGTAACCATTTATTTTTAATGATAACAAGCCATTTTTTCTGTTTGATCAAATACCGTTTGCATTTCGTCGATGTGAAGTTTCAATTACTTCTTGAGGTTTATACTTCTTTGTAAAGAACATTCTGAAGAATTTTCTGATTGTTGGATTGTTTCCATTTTGAATAAACGCTTTAAATCTCTTTTTGTGTGGTTTCTCTTCTGTCAACTGTGAATCGTAGGAGACGTGTTTTAAAAGAAATTTTTGAAAAAAAACAATTAAATTTTTTTTCATGACAAAAAAAAAATAAAAATTGAAAAAACAATTTTTTGTTTTAAATTTTTTGAAAAAATTTATAGAATTGAAAACAATTCAATATAAATGGATCCATTGCTTTCGCAATCTGGAGTACGTCCTCCTAATAAATCTGTGAAAAAATTCTCTAATGCTATTGAGAAAAGAAGCTTCTCCAAATAAAGAAAATTCAAAGCCTAAACCAAATTCGTCTGGGACTCAACCGGGAGAATAGGGTTTAAAGCCGAATGATATGCCAGACAATCAAGTTGCTGTTAACAGTTCCCAGCTGGGTAATAAGTTATTTGAAGCAGATTTTTCAAAACAATTGCCAACAACTCAATATAATGGTGACTTTCAAGAGACGCCGGAGTCAAAGAATGCAGTTAATGTTACCATCCTGGAGAATATTCAAATTCTTAATTTAAATACAAGAGATGAAAACAATATGGATCATAAAACGTGCTTATTTTCTTCAAAAGACGATAATTTTAAAATAGTCAAAAACAAGAAAAGAACTTATCAAGGTGACGTAAAAATCGATTTGTCTAGTTGCAAATTTAACAAGTTAGAGAAGGTAGATAATAATTTAATCCGTACAAATAAGTATTCACTCTTAGGTGACTTAAATCTAGAGGCCGAAAGGCCAGTTAATAACATTAATGTTTTAAATAATAATTCAAATATTAGTAACGTATCCAATAGAGAAGTTAAGACCAAGAATTCTTACTGCCAATTTTTCTTGAAAATGTAATCCCTAATTGACCAACTTAATTAAAAAAATGTTGAGTTTTAAATTAAAAACAAAACGAATTACAAAAGATTCGTCTGTACATTCAGAAATGATGCAATTGTTAAAAGATAAAGAAATTTCCTCTTATAGTTACACTCCCAAGGAGCATAAAAGTCAGAGTGTACTTTGAGGATATTATTTCAAATCAGATACTAATGACATTAAGACGGAAATAGATAAAACTATACCAGATACTGTTGACTATGTTACAAAGTTTTCAACAGACTACTCAAGAAAACAAGGTATTGATACTGGCCTATTTTTGATTATGCTTAAACCAAATCGAAAAGTAAACGAATTGCTTAATTTGAAGTTCATTCAGAACCAAGTAGTATCTTGGGAACGGCCGAAGTCTAGGAAGGAACGTAGCAACAGCTTTAATTTGTTGCAAACAAAACATTTGCTAGCTTATTTAATGGCGTCCCAATACAAAGTTTATGAAGGTAGCCCAGTCGCTAAGTGCCCCAGATCCCTTTAAGTTGGAGGATAAAATTTATAATTTCCTGAGGAGCTATAAATCCTTGACAAAAGATCAGGCAAGAAAAGAGTGCTTGGGCGTAATTAAAGGTGTTCAAGATGTATATGGGTCGTAATTCTCTTAATTTAGTAATTTTTATTGTTGGTTTTCTTGTCCACGTAAGTAGGAGAATTGAACTAGCACAATACTGATTCAATTTAATATTGATATTGCTTTTTTACAAGAAATACATTTGTCTGCTATGTATCTTGAAAACTATTTTGTTTTAAGGGACGACAGTTCAATGGTTTATTCCAAAGTTGTTATTCCAGGCCTTCCGTTTCAAAATTTATTTGTTGAGGTAAAAGTTTCAACGAATAACGTCATTAAAAAATACTTTGTGGGTCAATTTATTTTCGGTCTAACTACAATCGTCAAAATATATGCACAGGGCTCTCTCTGATTTTGAAATTTGCAAGCAATTATAGCGAGGTAATATTAGGCGGGGACCTAAAGGCAAAACATTCATCTTTGGGTGACACAATTAACAATTTTAACGGTGAGGTGTTTTCAAGTTGGCTTCAAAATGAATCTATGTTAGTTAAAAGAATTTGTGATTCATATCCTACTTATCCAAGTGACTCATCCCATTTAGATAATTTCGTAGTAAGCAATGATATTTTAGATAATTGTTATCCAAATTTTAGAACGTTTACGCTTCCCACTTTCTCAGATCATATTCCATTGGCATTACGTATATTCTTTTCGAATTTTAACTTTATTTTAAAACCTCCTAAACATTTTATTTCCTTAAAAAACACAAATTGGAACATATTCAAAACTGATGTAACAAACACCCTATTGAGTCATTCTCCTCCGATCAATAGAAATTTATCTAATAGAGAAATAGATTACTTTGTTGAAGAATTTAATAAGTTCGTCTATTATTTCTGTTACTCACTTACATTCTAGAAAGATTAAAATTTATAGAATCTGATAAGTTGAAAAAATTACTTAAAATAAAATATAACTGGCAAAAAGAACTTAAATTACTATTTACCAGAACTTTGAATAGAAGACTTCCTCAGTATTTGTTGATTTCTAAATAAATTGATTTAATAAAGATTTTAATCAACGAACAAATAGAAAAGGAGCATGCATTTTTTTAATAACAGATTGGAGAAAATCTAACCCGGTCCGTGGGCATAGAAATAAATATTTAAAATCATAGGAAATAAAAGTCGATCTTCTATGAAAGTTACTGTAGATGAGATGTTTCGGAGATAAATAAGACAATTAATGAAACAATTAGTAAAATCCAAGTAATAATGGGTGGTATTATTGATTCCGCGCGGAAAGGAAAATTCAACGGAAAGAAATATCGATCGATATGAAAATTGCAATTATTCATTCCTGCGGTATTCTCTTTCCGCAAACTTAAATTAACATCCCTGTTTTAAGTGATTATAAGCCAATGTTGTGTCAACAATTACTTGAAAATTCCCAATTACTAATTACATGTAATTGTAATCAGGCAGTAATCATTACTTCCAATTGAACGAAATTCAATTATATTTCTAAAAATTTCAAGCTTATCTTAAATATGAATTTCTGGCGTTGCATGATCAACAGTATTATTCAAACGAGCAATACGAAAACTGCATCCATGTTCGATTACGGTGAACACCTTCATGAAGGTCTTTGCCGTCAAATATACATTTTTTCATTTAATATTCCGTAGACATTGACATTGTGAAAAAGAAAAGAGTTTGAAACTTCCACTTCAGATTTACTTGCGTGGTCTAAATTCGTTTCTAAATTACCTTAAAAACTATCCTACAATACTAAAGGCTTTTTGTTCGCTAGTATTATTTCAACATCAAGGCGACAAAGATTAACGGATGAAAAATTGAAAAAATGGTTTTGTTTAAAGCAAATAAGAATTTTGTTAATAAATAATACTGTTGCTATAACTTTGCCAATAACCGTACATATATTGTATAAGTATACATGGAAATGTTTAATACTTAATTACATGTTATTGAAAGTTATGTGATTTTTGTTAATTTTTCCTTTCTTTCGTTACATTATTAGTTTTACTGTGTTTTTGGTTTTAAATATAACGCCTAATTTATTTATTCAAATAGGATTGTTATTATTTTTTATAATTTATATGTAATTGATCATTTTTGTAATTAATTATTTTTTGACAATAATTACAAAAAAAAGTATTCATTACTTAAAATTTTCAATTACATGTAATTGTAATTGAAACCTTTTTTTATTTATTGTTTCTTTTAAATAAATTTATAATACAAAAAATAGTTTAAAGCCTCAGCACCAATATTGGCATTAAAGAGGCTAAAAGGCAACTAATGTTAGTTCATTATTTACATAAAAATATTAACTATTTAAATTCAAATATTAATAATTTACATTTTTTTATTTTACTTTAGGGTTCAAAAGACATACAATCAAGCAAAGCATACATGATTTCCCCGATGCACAACCTTTCATTTTTAAAATTATGATATTTTTGAATGGAACTAATCTATAAGCATTACCTTTCAAATAAAAATCGGTTCAGAATTAAATGATTTCTAGGAGTTAACTCAGACGACTTAATAACCTTCACCTTATATGAACTCGGTTAATTACACGATAATTTTGCAGATATTATCCAAGAAATTTTATTTTGGCCCAATTATTAATTATTACTCCTTTACTCCTTCGCAAAAAAGGCAACACTTTCATGACATGCATTGAAAAATTAACAAAAAGTTTTATATTGATTTTTTCAAGACTTCATAAAGGAAATTTATTTTAATAACAAAAAAAAAAAAAAAACATTTAAAAGCCAATAGCTTCAGAGGAAAAGATAAAAATGTACAAATTTTTTATTGAAGATATTGCTACATATTAATATGTACATACATACATATGTATGTATATATTTCAATTTTTGATTTTTATTTACAGTTTTTCAGGTGGCGGCAATGGCCAACTTTATGTAAATATGTATGACATATGCTTTTGACCAGCAAACAATTCCCATACCAATAATTTAGATGAATCAAATACTAGGTTTTGCCCCAATTGTGCTCAAGAAGAAACGCTTTGTGCCTAAAATGTATAAGTAACTAGTCGCTAAAATTTGACCAAAGTAAAAAGAAAAAGGGAGATTATTTTCACTGATGCTCAAGATGTTAAATTTCTTATATAGATAACACTTTTTTTTAATATATAGAATTTGACATTTTAAGAAACAGCGAAATTGAATAAATTTGCCATTGCCATCCTGTGAAGTGATTCGTCTTGGCCTTTTTTTTAATATGGTTAAATTTTACCCAGTAGTTATTTAAATTAGTCACAAAACTTTTACTATTAATATTAAACACAATTAGCGAAAATTCTATTTGATTTAGCTAAATTATTTGTTTGTAAATTGTTTGTTATTTCAGTAAAGTTTTTCATTAGTTTTAGATAAATTATTTGTTTGAATTTTTTTTTTTTTTTTTAAGAGAAGTAACACTCAGGCAATTAATGCCTTTATTAAATGTGTTACTTCCTTCGGAAAGGGATAGGAGTAGATAAGACAGATGGTTAGTGTGATAGTAAAGCTTCGCATCTGGCAACACTGTAATTGCACGTTATGATTATTTTGAAAACTAGTTTGAAGCTAGCATAGCCAATTTATAATTATTTTACTTCGCCGACGATTTAGTGCTATGTTGTAATACCGGCGAAGGAGGGCGCTGTGATATGCATTATTATAAAGAAAAATTAATACATATCAGAAAAATTGATGTTGCCTCAGCTGAGTATTGAACTCGTGACCATTGCTTAAAATGGTTTTACACGGCGCACTGTGGTCAATATTTTGAGATAGCGGCCAAAACTCCTTTTGGTTTTTGTTCTCCGATTTTAAAGTTATTATACTCATATGAAAGTAGACAGTAGTAAACCTCGGGAGCCAAAAAATTAGAACTCTATTTCAACTATTTCACTGAGAACAGGGTGGTCCAAAATGGGCTTTTTCAGAATTTAGTAAATTTATGATATTTTTAGTTAATTTTTAAAGTTTAAATGATCATAACTTTTTTGTTTTTCAAGATTTTTGGACGAAATAAATTTTGTGTTGTAACTTAACTTATTCCTATTACTGGTAAAAAAAAATTGAAGCTCTACTGTTTTCAGAACAATTTAAATATTTTTTTTAAAAAAGGTCAAATTTCTCGAAAATTTCCTACTTCATAGAGCACAACTCCTGTGAGTCAAGCTGAGTCAAAACACAAATTTACTATTTTGTAGTCCTAACTCTCCCCTACATTCCTATATATACATGTCCATGCATCGGGACTGCACTTTTTGAGCTACAGCAATTTTTCTGACCCAAGGTAAGATATTCGGTACAAATGCACGTCATATTTTTTGAGAAGTTATTTGTATGTGAAAGTGGATATTATGCATATATTTTGATGCAATTTTGTACAAGAGTTCTTATTGACCAAAAAAATAATTCTGTTGAAATTAGGAGAAGTTGGCCCATATTTGGACCTAGTCCACATAGAAGGGTGTATCAAAATTTTGACAAAAATGACAATAGAACTCTCAAATTATGTGGTATCTGGCAATTCATTTGGAAAAGGTAAAAAATGATTTTATTGCCATCTAATATTACATAACTTAAATACCTGAAAATTGCAAATAAATTTATAACTAATGGAAATAACTGGTAAAACCAACTACCTGTTATATTATTGCCAGTACCTGTTAACTCTAAATTTATGTGGTATCTAGCAATTCATTTGGAAAAGGTAAAAAATGATTTTATTGCCATCTAATATTACACAACTTAAATACCTGAAAATTACAAATAAATTTAAAACCAATGGAAATAACTGGTAAAACCAAGTACCTGTTATATTATGTTTCAAAGAGGTAAAAAAGATCATGTTGAAACTTCGAGCAATAGTATATTAATCCATGCATTCATTTCTTTTCTTCATTATTGTTTAAACAATGGCTAAATTCAGTTATAGTGTTCTATCTGATATATATTTTGAACGGAAAGATGAAAACGACATTATTTTACATATAATGAATAATCCATTCTTCAAAATATGCGACAAACAAGAAATTAAAATTCATAACTTAAAAATAAAAAACTTTTTAAATACTTTAAGAAAACGGTACAATCAATGTTCCAGAAACAAGAAATTGTTTTACTCACGCAACCAAGAATGGCTAAGAAATAAACTTATTTTTAAAAAGCCATCAGTAACTACCACGGAAACTGGAAAAGGTGGTCGACCAGCAAAGCCAATTGATAATTGTAGTGAAAGATCACGAAGACGCAAGCTTAAACATATCAATGAAGAAGTTTCTTGTAGCATCATAAAGGATTCATTTCTGCATCAAATTCAACCATCGAAAACTAAAATGAGTAAAATTGCTATCATTGAAAAAATAGTGGAAGCAAGCCCCAGACGCACAAAAAGGATTTTAGAAAGTATGCCGACACCAACTGAAGAAAATAAATTTACTCCAGAAGAAGCATTTGCACTATTTTTGGATTTGAAAATGACTAAAAACCAATATACAGAATTGCGGAAGCGAACCAATGAAAAAAATTGTGGAATTTTTCCATCATATCGAGATATAGTTTCTGCCAAAAAAGATTGCTTACCTTCACCAACTGCTATTAGTGTAACTTCAAGTTCAGCAGAAATAAAATTGCAGGATCTTCTTGAACACACTGCAGAACGATTACTAAAGACATTTGATGCTGATTATTTAAAGAAGTTTAAACATTGCAGCATGACTTTAATTTCTAAATGGGGATGTGATGGGTCCTCTGGCCAGAAACAATACAAACAATGTAATGCGGAAAATTCATCAGATGCCAATTTATTCATGATTTCTTTCGTTCCATTACGTTTAACAAAAACTTCTATTGCTTCAGAGCCGTCAACTAGTAGAGCTGCAGAGATAGATGTATGGAAGAATGAAATTCCCTCGTCAACAAAATTTTGTAGACCAATAAAGTTTGCTTACAAAAAAGAAACTAAAGATGTCATAACTGAAGAAGTTGGCAAAATAAGAGATGAAATTAAAGAACTTCAACCAGTGATATTTGAATTTAATGACCAATGCATCGAAGTTAACTTTAAAATGTCACTTACAATGATCGATGGAAAAGTTGCACAAGCTTTAACCGAAACAAAGTCTTCGTCAAGCTGCACCATATGCCAAAAAACAACAAGTCAATTGAGCCAACCACCAACACAAGACGATAGTTTTAATGAAGCATATGAATTTGGAATGTCACCTCTTCATGCTAGAATTCGTTTTATGGAGCATATTCTTAAATTGGGATACGATTTGGAATTTGGCCCGTTAGGCGAAACAGTGAGAAACAACAAAGAAAGCAAAAAAAAAGATATTCAAGAAAAATACCGTGAGATAGGCCTTAGACCAGCCAAAGCAAGGAGAAGGAAATTCTAATGATGGAAACACAGCAAGGAGATTTTTTTTCCGATCCAGAAACTGCAGCTTCTATAACTGGAGTAGATTATGATTTAATACGACGATTCCAAATCATATTAGAAGTTATAGCATGTAGCAAAAAGATAGATGCAAAAAAATTGGTCAGTATGCTAATGAGACAGCAACCCTTTATAACCAAAAATATTCTTGAAGACATATGCCAACCACAGTTCACAAAATTTTGTTCCATGGGGAACAAATAATTCAGCACAATATGCTTCCAATTGGAGATCTCTCAACAGAAGCGCAAGAAAAAAGGAACAAAGACTACAGATTCTTTCGCGAGCACAATACAAGAAAAATTTCCAGATATTGTACTAATGAAGATCTTATTAATATTTTGTTGTGCACATCAGACCCATATATGTCCAGTATTCGACAAAAATGGAAATCAACCTCATTAGAGTTAGATGAAGAAGCTAAACAACTACTGCAAAATTAAAATCAAAGCTATATGGAAGAAATTTTTACTAATATTGTTTAATTAATACTAGTTTAAAGATTATAATTTGTTTCTAATTTTAGTATAAATGTTTATTAATACATTTAAATAAAATATATGTGCACTTTAAATCAATAGTAAAAGTTTACTTAAAATTTTATCGATGTTGTGTTCTGTATATAATATATCCAAATGGTATTGATATTGTTGGGAATTTCAGTGTTATTTTTCAGTTTAATCCTCACAAGAATTAGCTTTCTTCCAAAAAAACCAACCTTTGGCCCCTGTGAATATTGAGACTAAATAAATGTCAGGGGCCAAATGTTGGCATTTTCTGACCAAAATTAAGTTTAGGAATAATAAATAAGTATTGGTAGTAAAATACGGTTGAAGTAAATAAGAAATTATAAAAAATACCTATTTAAAATGTCAAAATATTCAACTTTTACATGGAAACTCAACAAAAAATTAAAATGCATTTTTAACTCCACATTACTTACGTTCCTATCAGTCGATTTTTACGCTTGAACACGCAAATTGAAGCTTAAAGTCCCTCCTATTGAACAAAACAAATTGCGTTAAAAAATACCAATCCGGTCAAAAGTTATAGAGTTTTGACCGCTATCTCGTGAAATTGACCACTGTGCGGCGCACAGGAGGAGGGACTTTAAGCTTCAATTTGCGTGTTCAAACGTAAAAATCGACTGATAGGAACGTAAGTAATGTGGAGTTAAAAATGCATTTTAATTTTTTGTTGAGTTTCCATGTAAAAGTTGAATATTTTGACATTTTAAATAGGTATTTTTTTATAATTTCTTATTTTCTTCAATCGTATTTTGCAACCAATACTTATTTATTATTCTTAAACTTAATTTGTGTCAGAAAATGCCAACATTTGGCCCCTGACATTTATTTAGTCTCAATATTCACAGGGGCCAAAGGTTGTTTTTTTTTGGAAGAAAGCTAACTCTTGTGTGGATTAAACTGAAAAATAATACTGAAATTCCCAACAATATCAATACCATTTGGATATATTATATACAGAACACAACATCGATAAAATTTTAAGTAAACTTTTACTATTGATTTAAAGTGCACATATATTTTATTTAAATGTATTAATAAAAATTTTATAATTAAGTTTTTATGCTCTAGGTCTTTTTATAAAAATATTTCAATTTACTTTTATTTTTATATTCGATATTTCGCTACACCATTGGGTAGCATCATCAGGAAATGGAAAAAGTTTTATAATATTTTTTTTTTTTTAATAATTGTGTATTAATAAAAATTTATACTAAAATTAGAAACAAATTATAATCTTTAAACTAGTATTAATTAAACAATATTAGTAAAAATTTCTTCCAAATAGCTTTGATTTTCATTTTGCAGTAGTTGTTTAGCTTCTTTATCTAACTCCAATGAGGTTGATTTCCATTTTTGTCGAATACTGGACATATATGGGTCTGATGTGCACAACAAAATATTAATTAGATCTTCATTAGTACAATATCTGGAAATTTTTCTTGTATTGTGCTCGCGAAAGAATCTGTAGTCTTTGTTCCTTTTTTCTTGCGCTTCTTCTGAGAGATCTCCAATTGGAAGCATATTGTGCTGAATTATTTGTTCCCCATGGAACAAAATTTTGTGAACTGTGGTTGGCATATGTCTCCAAGAATATTTTTGGTTATAAAGTGTTGCTGTCTCATTAGCATACTGACCAAATTTTTTTGCATCTATCTTTTTGCTACATGCTATAACTTCTAATATGATTTGGAATCGTCGTATTAAATCATAATCTACTCCAGTTATAGAAGCTGCAGTTTCTGGATCGGAAAAAAATCTCCTTGCTGTGTTTCCGTCATTAGAATTTCCTTCTCCTTGCTTTGGCTGGTCAATTATAAGGCCTATCTCACGGTATTTTTCTTGAATATCTTTTTTTTTTTGCTTTCTTTTTTCCAAATTTTCTTTGTTGTTTCTCACTGTTTCGCCTAACGGGCCAAATTCCAAATCGTATCCCAATTTAAGAATATGCTCCATAAAACGAATTCTAGCATGAAGAGGTGACATTCCAAATTCATATGCTTCATTAAAACTATCGTCTTGTGTTGGTGGTTGGCTCAATTGGCTTGATGTTTTTTGGCATATGGTGCAGCTTGACGAAGACTTTGTATCGGTTAAAGCTTGTGCAACTTTTCCATCGATCATTGTAAGTGACATTTTAAAATTAACTTCGATGCATTGGTCATTAAATTCAAATATCACTGGTTGAAGTTCTTTAATTTCAACTCTTATTTTGCCAACTTCTTCAGTTATGACATCTTTAGTTTCTTTTTTGTAAGCAAACTTTATTGGTCTACAAAATTTTGTTGACGAGGGAATTTCATTCTTCCATCTATCTATCTCTGCAGCTCTACTAGTTGACGGCTCTGAACCAATATAAGTTTTTGTTAAACGTAATGGAACGAAAGAAATCATGAATAAATTGGCATCTGATGAATTTTCCGTATTACATTGTTTGTATTGTTTCTGTCCAGAGGACCCATCACATCCTCATTTAGAAATTAAAGTCATGCTGCAATTTTTAAACTTCTTTAAATAGTCAGCATCAAATGTCTTTAATAATCGTTCTGCAGTGTGTTCAAGAAGATCCTGCAATTTTATTTCTGCTGAACTTGAAGTTACTCTAATAGCAGTTGGTGAAGTTAACCAATCTTTTTTGGCAGAAACTATATCTCGATATGATGGAAAAATGCCACAATTTTTTTCATTGGTTCGCTTCCGCAATTCTGTATATTGGTTTTTAGTCATTTTCAAATCCAAAAATAGTGCAAATGCTTCTTCTGGAGTAAATTTATTTTCTTCAGTTGGTGTCGGCATACTTTCTAAAATCCTTTTTGTGCGTCTGGGGCTTGCTTCCACTATTTTTTTAATGATAGCAATTTTACTCTTTTTAGTTTTCGATGGTTGAATTTGATGCAGAAATGAATCCTTTATGATGCTACAAGAAACTTCTTCATTGATATGTTTAAGCTTGCGTCTTCGTGATCTTTCACTACAATTATCAATTGTCTTTGCTGGTCGACCACCTTTCCAGTTTCCGTGGTAGTTACTGATGGGTTTTTAAAAATAAGTTTATTTCTTAGCCATTCTTGATTGCGTGAGTAAAACAATTTCTTGTTTCTGGAACATTGATTGTACCGTTTGCTTAAAGTATTTAAAAAGTTTTTTATTTTTAAGTTATGAATTTTAATTTCTTTTTTGTCGCATATTTTGAAGAATGGATTATTCATTGTATGTAAAATAATGTCGTTTTCATCTTTCCGTTCAAAATATATATCAGATAGAACACAATAACTGAATTTAGCCATTGTTTAAACAATAATGAAGAAAAAAATGAATGCATGGATTAATATACTATTGCTCGAAGTTTCAACATGATCTTTTTTACCTATTTGAAACATAATATAACAGATACTTGGTTTTACCAGTTATTTCCATTGGTTTTAAATTTATTTGCAATTTTCAGGTATTTAAGTTATGTAATATTAGATGGCAATAAAATCATTTTTTACCTTTTCCAAATGAATTGCCAGATACCACATAATTTGAGAGTTCTATTGTCATTTTTGTCAATATTTTGATACACCCTTCTATGTGGACTAGGTCCAAATATGGGTCAACTTCTCCTAATTCCACAGAATTATTTTTTGGGTCAATAAGAACTCTTGTACAAAATTTCATAAAAATATATGCATAATAGCCACTTTCACATACAAATAACTTCTCAAAAAATATGACGTGCATTTGTACCAAATATCTTACCTTAGGTCAGAAAAATTGATGTAGCTCAAAAAGTGCAGTCCCGATGCATGGACATGTATATATAGGAATGTAGGGGAGAGTTAGGACTACAAAATAGTAAATTTGTGTTTTGACTCAGCTTGACTCACAGGAGTTGTGCTCTATGAAGTAGGAGATTTCCGAGAAATTTGACCTTTTTTAAAAAAAATATTTAAATTGTTCTGAAAACAGTAGAGCTTAAATTTTTTTTACCAGTAATAGGATAAGTTAAGTTGCAACACAAAATTTATTTTGTCCAAAAATCTTGAAAAACAAAAAAGTTATGATCATTTAAACTTTAAAAATTAACTAAAAATATCATAAATTTACTAAATTCTGAAAAAGCCCATTTTGGACCACCCTGTTCTCAGTGAAATAGTTGAAACAGAGTTCTAATTTTTTGGCTCCAGAGGTTTACTACTGTCTACTTTCATATGAGTCTAATAACTTTAAAATCGGAGAACAAAAACAAAAAGGAGTTTTGGCCGCTATCTCAAAATATTGACCACAGTGCGCCGTGTAAAAGCACTTTTAGTAGTCAACGTGCTAACCATTTAAGCTACAGCACCCCCTAACAATTTAGTTTATAGGACCATGTTCAAACAAAAAATGTTTTATTAATGCGAATTAATTGTTTGAATCTAAAAAATATTTTTTTCTGTGTATTGTTAAATGATAATGAAATCGAATTTAAGGATAGTATCAAATACCTTGGGGTTAATTTTAATAAACTTTTAAAATTTAACAGTCACGTTTCTTATAATATGGGAAAGGCTAACCAAGTGAAAGGAGCTTTTTCAAAACTATTTAATAGCAAATTTTTGCCAATAAAGTAAGCATACGACCAATTTTTCTTTATGCATTTGCAATATGGTTTAGTATTACAAAAACTAAGATGCAAATATTGGAAATATTTGAACGTCATATTATAAGAAAAGGCATAGAAAGGAATTACAAATCTTTTCAGAAAAGGTTTTCGAATAAATATCTTTACGAGAAGGCAAAACTTTTGCCTATACATATCTTTTTACGCTCTCAATTTAATGAGGTGTTTTGTTAAAAGATTGTCTTATTTTGAAGGTAGCGAAATACCAGATATTTTATCTAGAGAGCAAAGTTTTAGTTGGTCAAACACTCAATATATTTCCACTATTGGAATTTTACAGGAACAGCTTAATAGTTTTCCTGGTCATAACTTCTACTCAAGTACTACTCCCGTCATACACCCCCTGTGTATGATATAATTTTGTTTTTGGTTTTTATTTTTATTATTTTTTTTTAGTTTAAGTTTTAGCCCTAAGATTTTATTTTAAGTTTATTAATGGTAGATTTAACTCTACTGATATACATATATTAATTTCATATAATTAATGTTTCTTAATCTAGATAAGCAAATGTATATTTATGTAATTAAAATAATACTTTATAGTTTTAAGTACTCTATTTAAAAATAATGTATGTTTGCAAACCTTGTAATATGAAAATAACCAGTCTCAATAAATTTAACTAACTAACTTTTTGTGCTTTACTGAAATGCAAATTTATATTTGAACTTAAATGCTTATTTTTCACTCCTATTAGTCTAAGTTTTTTTTTTTTTTTAAATAAATTGCTCATATTCCATGTGGCTTTTCCAAGTGAGGCTCCTATCATCGAAATATTTGACTTCTTAAATGAGCATGAGCTCATTCGCAGGGTGAACGTTTGTGAGTACATTTTTGTTTTTTTTACTTTTAATCTTCATTTCTTGAATTATTTTTCTAAATTATCATTCATGCAGCTGTGGGGACTCGGTCTGTCTTATAAATCGGTAATATTATTTTACGGATTACCCGCACCCTTGCAAGGTTATTCTTTTTTTACGACTTCAATAGCTTTTTTACAACTTGGAGCTTGGCCTTATTTTCATATTTATGTTTTAGTGCGGTTTTCTTTTATTTTATAAACCAGCTGTGCCCGCCACGTCGTGGGCGTCCTGATAATATTTTGCTCGATTTTGCTTTTCCGACCCCATAAAGTATATATGTATATTCTTAATCCTTATACATAGAGAAGTTGATTAAGCGATGTCCGTCTGTCCGTGTTCGGGTAGTAATGTCGTTTGCCGAGGCACCAGAAGAGACACAAAAAATTTAAGCACACCAATCTGTTAAGCATAGTTTCGACAATTTGGGGATTGCAATTCACCAACATAGAATAATTCCTTTGGAGGCTGCGGGCCAAAAACCACCCCGAGGTTTTTTTCATTTTTCGGCTTTTTTTGTCTTTTGCTTTTTTTGTCAAATAAATATTAGACTGCGACAGGTAGATCGCTAGGAGTGCATACAGATCTCGGGGAATCAATAACCCCCTGCGAGGGGCATTTTTTGTTTGTTTTTAGGTCAGTAGGGTTTTTCTGCTTTGATTTGTATTAAAGACCTTTAAAGAAGGCAATACACATAGAGGTAGTCAATGGACCCACAGGGTACCTTCTGATAAATAGGAGCAGTTAAAGGGCACATAGGGGGTCAATATTTTTTTTCGCAATTTTATTTATTGTATCTTCAATATAATTGAACTATCAATAATTACTCATATCTTAAGTCTAAAAATATACTTGTTAAGTCCAACCAGTGCCGGACAAAAAAATGTATGTTTCACGGTTACTGTAATTTGTGGGTTATCCCTCTGATGTACGGATGAGAGAAGCAGTGTCCCTCCTTCTTAGTCGAATGTAACCAGGTTCAGTTAGTATGTTACGGGCCAGTGGATTCGGATGAGTTTCAAGCTTCTTTAAATACCTTATGGCAAGTTTCGCTATTTCTGCTTTAACTGATGGCACGTTTAGATCTTTATGGATGTTCGAATTTTTTATATACCAAGGAGGAGATGTAATAATACGTAGAATCTTATTTTGGCGCCTTTGAATTTTTTCTACATTGGTAGCTGAGGCAGTGCCCCATAATTGAATGCCATAACACCATATTGGTTTTAGAATTGACTTGTATAATAAAAGTTTGCAGTCTAAAGCTAGAGTAGAATTTCTGCCAATTAGCCAGTTTAGTTGGACTGCTTTCAACTTCATTTGCGTTAACTTTGTTTCTATGTGCCGTTTCCATGTAAGGCGCCGGTCAAGATGTATGCCGAGATATTTGACATCTGAAAGCTGAGGTATCGTTTGGTTATTTATCCGAATAGGGGGGTAAGATTTTCTGCGCAGTGTGAAAGTTATGTGAGTACATTTTTGTTCATTCACTTTTATTTTCCATTTCTTCAACCATTTTTCTAAATTGGATATGTGGTCTTGTAAATATCGTGATGCTACTTCGGGTCTTTCGTGAATGCTCAAAAAAGCTGTGTCGTCAGCAAATGTCGATGTGTGAACTCGGTTACTAGTTGGCATGTCTGAAGTATACAATAAGTATAAAAAGGGCCCCAATATACTACCTTGGGGAATCAATATGAGGAATTTTTTTTTTGCTTTAGTCTGACCATTTTTACTCAATATAGATTGCAGGAAGGTCCTAAATTAAAAAAAAAATTCAATAAAATTAAAAAAAATTTTTTTTAAATATTTACAAAAAAAATTTTCAATAAATATTTTTACAGAAAAATTTTCGAATAAAATTTTAGAAAAAATATACTAATTTTTAATAGTAAGAATATATGTACATAGATATATAGAGTAACATATTTTTTTAAATAAATTTGATTCTAAAATATATGAGATCTTTGCTTTAAAACCTACTAAAAACTGTTAAAAGTAAAATACACACGCTTTTAAGCGTTTATTTTGAAGCCAACAGATCAACGTGGCTATGCGACCACCGTT
The DNA here is from genome assembly GCA_949628195.1 of Phasia obesa. NCBI lineage: Eukaryota > Metazoa > Arthropoda > Insecta > Diptera > Tachinidae > Phasia > Phasia obesa. Next base: position 80,001,706 of record OX451216.1, read on the forward strand.
GTTTATTTTATTTTATTCAACATATAAAGAAAATGTCAAATGTCATGTTATAAATTACAAAGTCATATATAAACAAAAAGTTTTGGGGGAAATACATACAAACATATTTATAATTTTTTGAAAAAAGTTATTTAATTTTCTAAAAGCAAAATAAGTATATCTACAACAATGACAGAGTTTACGATGTAGATGTCGTCTTCAATGTCATTAAGTAGGTGACTACACGGCGACAATTGTAGCTAACGGAATTTTTTTTCATTTAGCTCCGTACCCGCTGTCTTCTATTTTTTAAAGCATGAAATATTAATTTTTTTTTATACGACTTATATTAATTTATGTAAAGAGTCAGCAATACGGATAATGCTGTACATGTCTGTATGAATAAAATCACCGTGGTGAAGGGTATAGAAGATTCGGCACGGCCGAATATAGCACTCTTACTTGTTTTTTCTTCAATCTACAGAAATACCATTCTGAAAGGCAGTTGAACTCAGCATCATCAAACGTATACAAATGGACCATTACCACTTTTCAGTTGGTAGGTATCCTAAATTTGTGTAACGCAAAAATATTTCGCGAGCAAAATAAATTAGGTATCGATTTATATTCTGTAGAATAGACATTTAAAAACCGAAAAACATCAAGGTAGAAAACCTAATTTTAGTATTAAAAGTCAAACTACTTCAAAAACTCAATAAAAATTCTAACTACAATTATTTCATTTTCTGGAGCATAAATTAAGGCAGGCAAAAACAAACAAAGTTCTCGAATGCATGTTTTCAGTAGGTTTGGATTTTTTGTATCGCACATTACGCCCACATCGGCCCATTGGAGTCACACTCAAAATGAGGTGGCGTAACTTGAAATTTGAATAAACTTAAAAATAATTGCATGTTCAAATCCTGTTCAAATGGAGTACTCTTCATCATTACCGTCAGCAAATACAAGATCGTTCTGAAATATATTTCTCATAATTCCTAAACATATTTGATTACAAAAATTTCTCCGAAAAGCAAAACGATAACATACAAATTTAGTTGGTTTTATAAACACTTGTGCTGATACAAACTTAGAAAAACTCATAGTTTTGTTTCTTTATATTAGTTGTTTACTGATTGCTCATAACTTAGTTACTTCAGAAGCACAAGTTGCAGCTTTATCTTAAAACAAGTGACCACAATTTTTCTTTATTTTTTGTTCTTTTCGAATTATTGCTTTTGCAAAATTAAGTGCAATATTGCAATAAATGGTTGTTGCAGCATTATTAAACAACATGGCAAAAACAAAAAGAAAAACAAAAAAATGTATGAAGAAAGAGAACTAAAGTGAAATTACAAAAAATTCAGAACTCACTAAACACTGAAAATCATCAAAGTTCATTTTGCGCAATAGCAGGAGTTAACATCACAGGCGTACTAGCACTCGCTCATTGCTCCCTGGTAGTAGTCAACTCCATTATCTGAAAATAGCCTACCACAACTCATTGGGTTGTTTTATTCGTTATTGTTGTAATTATATTTATACCAGTATTGCTCGTTATGCAATTTTGTAAGACACATTAGTTTGAGATATTGTTTGTAATGTTTGTAACAAACTCGTTATTATTTAATGAAATTTAAAATTTAAATTTTGAAAGCTCATTATTGATATCTTGTTTAAAACATTCAGACAGGCAATAAGCTCTTAATCTCTCTATATATAAAAATGACGTGTATCTTCGTGATCGCTAAACTCAAAAACTACTGGACCGATTTTGACCAAACTTAATATACATGTTCTATGGGGCGTGAAGAGTGTTTCTGTGTAGTTTGAAGTTCGTCCGACAGATGGCGCAATATTTAGTTTTTTTGTGTTTTTGCACCGTAACTCAAGAACTACTGCACTATGCGTTGGGTCCTTAATCAGCGTTCAGTAGCGTTAATTAGCCCGATACCGACTGAAACCTAACATCTTTTTGTGAAAAAAAAAATATATATATAAAAAAAAAGTAAATAAATATCTATCACTCTTTTTTGTGAAAAAAGTAAAAACACTGATTTTGATATTCTTCGAGAGGCAGTAAGAAAAATTTGGGGCCAACAACGCGGATCGGGCCCAGCTAGTTTAATATCATTTTAAATATACATATTATATTAAAGAAATTTTATTAGTATATATATATATATATATATATATATATAGTAGTATATATATATATATATATATATATATATATATATATATATATATATATATATATATATATATATATATATATATATATATATATATATATATATATATATATATATATTATAATATAATTCAGTAGCAGTCTTCAAAAAGCTTCTAAATGTTAACGTAAATTGTTTTGGCGAAAAGGTATCATCTTTTTTGTTTCTTGTTTCTTTTATACTAGTAAACATTTCTAGTTATATTATAAATATGTATGTTACTAATATGAGTTGAGCGGCGCCTAATTCTAAAATGTTAAAAATAATTAAATACTTCATCTATTATTAGCAAACTATTTTTATCTTAATTATTTTTATTTGTTCACATACATATATTTCCTTTCATATTTATTTTAATGAACTCATACAATAATTTATTTGTGTTCATTGTCAACAATATATTTAACTTGGTAGCAAAAAGATTTCAGGGCTTGCTCGATGAATTAAATCAACGGTGTAATTAATTTAAATCAACGGTTTAATTTAGCAACGGTTGTAGCGACTGTGCCTAGGGTTACATAGCGTTTCTTTGGCAGCATCACCACGAGCGGCAGGTGTCGATGCTTTCTTGGATTTTGATCAAAGATTACACATAGAAGTTGCAAGCTCAAAGCTTTCTCGATGAATTAAACCAATATCAATGCCCTTACTAAAACTATTGAAATTTTGTAATTTTTTTTATAATAAGAAAACTGTTAATAAATTTGGGCGATAATTAATTTATATTTGGGTACGATAACTTGGCAATATAAAGATAAATCTGATTCCAATTTTTCTGGCTTCAAATAACTTAAATTCTTTTTCAAACAAATTAAAAGGTATTTTTAGGTATTTTTGTCTGTCACAATTGCTAGTTGATAGTTCTATAGATTCGAGTTGAACAGTTGTGCTACGTAAAGTTTTATCACATTTTTTGTAAATTAATGACTATGAAACTTTTCCCGGGAAACGGGAAATTAGCCGATGACAGTATTTCTCGGGAATTCTAGGGCGGGAATTCCCATATCCCACATCCTAGTGAGCACACAAAAGCTCCAATAGTAAGATCCATTGTTCACTAAATTCGCAGCAACAAATTAAACCTAATTATAAAGCTTTAGCTGGCTATGCAATTTGGCATAGCTTTGCGCCGAACATCGAGCATAAGAGCATTTTAGACCTAGCTAGTAAGTAGTTTAGGGAAGCTCCAATGCCGATGGAATGCATGAGCAGAAGAAAGTCAGTCAAAAGAATGCATCGGACACTCATTGCGGAGGGCGTTATACACAATGAATGTATGGAGAACGACATCAGAATTTTTACTGATGGTTCTCTTATGGACGTAGAGCAGGAGCAGGTGTATACTTTGCAGAGCTGAACTTGTCCTGTAGTCTGCACTTGGGGGAGTACGTCTCCGTTTACCAGGCAGAATTGGTTGGGCGATGCATACGTTGCATCGCCTACTGGATGTTGGGTGCATGAAAGAAAGGTTCTCATTACACTTGACAACCAGAACGTATGAGGTGGTACGTAGTGCTGGAATGTGTTTTAAAACTTAACAAATGTGCCAAACGTTTAATAAGGTAACATTGATGTGGGTTAAAGTGACACATAGGAACAGCTAGGAAGCAGCCGCAGACCAACTAGCAACAGCTAAAAAGGTGGGGGAGGCTGCTACATGTAGACAGGCTCGGATGGTGCTCAAAAAGCCCCTTGGTAGGAAGGCCAATAAGGTGCTTAGATATAACAGAAGCACCTTAAGCTTAATAACTGCATTAGGGACAGGAAACTTCAAGTATCATCAAGCCAAGATGAATATCGAAGAAGATAATACTTCCAGATTGTGCGTGAAAGAGGCTCAGATGGTAGCGCACATTGTGTGTGATACTTCAGCAATGGCCAGCATAAGACTTAGAACTACGGGCAAAAACTTGTTAAATGTGGATGCCATGGGAAAAATAACTTAGCCTTGGACAAATGCTAGCAATTGATAGACACTCCGTGATGAGAAAAAAGGCCGACAGTTAACAGTCGACAGTCCGAAATCACTAAAGTCAAGACTAAATGCTAGGGGTAGCACATGATTGAATGAAAGTAAGCTTACTGTAAATTACCTTTAATAATTAAGGACGGGAGGGGGTCGAAAATGATCCATTAAGGAAGTGGTCTGCTTCGATATTGCCCTTATATTTATAATAATACTAGTTGTCGATAATGATCATTAAAAAAGCTTTTTTCTCTGCGGCATAGCTTTTTGGAGTGAGTGTTAATAAGGGATTGACCTTAAAAATTAATTGTTTGAATTGATTCTAGTTTTTTTATAAGGCCTTATATACAAAATGAAGGAAGTTCCACTACACATTTTAGCACACCACGAAAAATATTAATCAATCTTATTAAACAGAATATCCGAAAATGTTCATTTAAATTATTTCCAAATTATACCAACATAATTTTTTAATCTGCTCAATAGTTTCGAAATGGGAACCTTAACAATTTGAAAGATATATGTTTTTGGCAAAAAAGCTTTGTATTTTCCGACATATTCTCATTTAAGCTCGATACATTACGTCCAGCATATTTCTAGTTTTATTCATTTCTCCCAAACAATAGGATTTCTCAAGGCCCTCAAAATAGGCGGTTGTTCAATGATGACCTCTTTGTTTGATCCAAATCTATGCCACTCAAGCATTTCTTCTTAGTAGTCGCAAGAGGCTTTATTTGTAAAGTTGCTGTTCGTAGCCCAATTTATGGATTTTTGCCCTACCGTCTTCTCGACTGCGCAGCCGTACATTGTCTTGATTATGTTTTTTATATCCAAATCTTCATGCAAAATGTGACGGATTCATTAAGATGCCTAAGTCTCAGATACTTCACGCACTTTCATTCATTTCAACATTCAACATTTGTGCGGGTACGACAACAACCATTTAAATTGGTGATGAAGAGTCACATATTATTTATCGTTTTTTCGGTGATAAGTTAATTTTTCACTTAAAAAATAATGTTTAATTAGTACACGAATTACACTGTTTCATTAAAATTGACGAAGTTGTCTGATTCCATGGCTCTCAAAAACAAACTAATACTCAGATTGCTCGATATGAGACAATACTCCAGTAACAAATAATAGTACACGGCTGTAGTGTTGAATTGAAAGTTACTGCTCTGGAAATTTATTAAGGCATGCAATTTTTAATTGGCCTCGTTCTTTAAATTTCTTAATTAGTTTTAAAATTCCAAGGAAAAAATGTGAATTTAGTTTTATGAGTTAAAGAATTTTTTTAGTGGGCAACAAGCTCTAAACACCAAAGTACGATCGTAGAAGAAATTGAAACATAAAATAATTGGCTCATGTAAATACTGTCGTTTATGTCTACGAAAACTCTAATGAAAAATGACACCAAAGAACATAACTTCATTTCTGAATGATCAAATGTGTAGAGTATTTCTTATTCAAAATATACCATTTAAAAACTCTCCGTTTCTTATCAAGCTGAAGAAACTAAAAAAGTTAAAGCAACAAAGAAGAGCGAATACAGCCCAGTTGTTGCCTCCTAGTGAGGTTCAATTTAATTCGTATGCAAGTCATGTCACGGCCTTAAACCGGATCACAAGAGATGAAGTCCAAAGGTACAACATATGATAACTAAAAGCAAGTCTTGTTGGCTTGTAAGTTGTGTGCATGGATGTTTATACTCTTATGAAGCAATGAACATGTTGAATAGATAGATGGATGGATGAATGGTCTCTTGGATGGACGGGCTGTAAGTTATGTCTTTACGTAGGAAGGATGGCTGTTAGGTAGGTTGCTTTGCTAGCAGGCATACAGCAAGCGAATTCTTAACTCGTGTAAAGCACCTATTTGAGTTAATGTAGAAAGGTTTGTGCTCTTTCTTTCGATAAACTTGTCTTTGTACATTTGAACCTAAACATTGCATACACAATTAGGGAGGTTCTACTTTGGATTTGACTTTAAGAGTGGATATTGTTTCTAATTTAATATTAAATGCGAAATTGTAGTAACTGTATAATCTGAAGTAATAAAAAATTAAGAAAATTTAAAATATAAACTTTTTCTAATTTTTTTTAAAAGAATTATTACGAATCATTTAAAATTCCTTAAACTGGCAACTTATAATTAGTTCATACCAGCGGTAACAGCGCTAAACACGGATAATGGAAACACAGAAAAAAATTGTTCAGCTATTTTTATAGCCTTCACTACGATCGAAAGGGTCAATTTCGGTTTGTTAATGTAGTATTGAAATATTAGATTTGGGATCTAATTAAGTATATAATATGGATCCTTATGTTTCGATTAAAAAAGTATTATAAATAATTAACGAACCTATATAGCAGATCAACTTTTCAGTTGTTGTATGTAAAGATACAAACTTACGTCGAAATTTCTTTAAGACATCGAAATTCCACTAACATACTTTCTACAAATTCACAAATTAAATCTTCGACAAAAATTAAAATTTCACCAAAAATTCAAAAATTTTCCAAAAAATTAAGTTTTACAAAAAGACTTTAGAAGGTGATCTCTCTGATGTTCGACAAAGAGAAGCAATATCCTCATTATATTACCACGATCATTTAGGATGTTACAAGCTAGCGGATTTGCATGCGTTTAAAATTTATTACCGCATGTTTTTCATTTCTACTTTAACCAATGGCACTTTAGATTTAATAGTGTGAGCCACGCGGCAACGGTAACGGGTGGCAATCAGTTGATCGCTTTGCCACTTGAATATTTAATAAAAATGAATTAAAATAAAAAATTTAGATAGACTGCATTTATAGATTCTGCATTGTTTGTTCAATTTTTCAACTTCTATTTTTTTGTTTGTGTTGTAATCTATGCTTTTGCATCACAAATGAACATTTTTTTGAGTTCATTTGTTATTTATTTTATCTTCAATATATTTGAACTAACAATAATTACGCATATCTTAAGTCTAAAATAAAGCCTGTGCTAGATAAAAATCATGTTTGTTTCACAGTTTTCACAGAAAATCCACTCCTTTCGAATATATTTTTTCCTTCTAGAGCCGCGCGACGAACAGTGTAAATTATTATATTTTATCTGTTTTGTGGACAAGTTATGGTTGTATGTTGGGCAGCTAGTTTGAGGTTATTGTCCAGAATCAGTAAGAGACATCTCTACAACGTCTAGTGTTCGCAACAGTATATTTCCCGAATACTGTGTAATGATAAAATTTATGCAATTGGTTTTTGTCGCTGGAAACCCAGCCGGTGCTGTGGTTTCTTGAGGGTGAATCATCTGATGATAATTTCAGTGTTGCTGGTGGTTCGACATAATCACATTTGAAACAATTTTTAGAAATGCTTAAAGCAAAAGACGACCTTTCAGAGCCATTAGTCTGCAACCCCAGAATGTGTATTTAACGTAGTAATGGACAGTTTCTATAAAAGGGGATTCTGGTACTTTGTAGAAGTGTCAGTACTGAAAAAAATCTATAATTAGTTAAGTACATAAGTACACAAACGTAAGGAGTGTTGTTTGCGTCTGGTATTTTGATTTTCCATCTATTAAGTAAAAACATATTAAACATATTCAGCCTCAATAAAAATATCCGTTTAGTTATCACAAAATTATAATGCATTGACTTTAGGAATCACCCTAATAAGATCGATTAGAAATATTAAATATTTTACTGGCAGGCACTCAATTTGCCCTCATTGCTGTTCAAGTGGTGAGCAAAGTTGATGGCCAGCTACAAGTGTCTTCCAACAATTGGCTGTTTCTTGTTTTTGTTGCGTTGGTTTATTTTCGGACAGGAAGTTTTTAAATATAATGATTTAATGAAACATTATTGTACAATGTTTGATTTCGATCGAATTAAAAAAGTAATACGAGGTGTGTTTCAAAAATTATTAGAAATTTAATACATCCTCCAAAAGTATATTACAGTTAGTAGTGATAAGCACGCCTTTGCTATTTCTCTTTATATTTCTAATTTTTGTAACGAAACGATCAAATGTTTTTAAAGATTCATAATCTGCACATAATTTTCTTTCAATCGAGTTTTGTTTTGGTTATAGTTTCTGTCTGGATAATTGAGTTTCACCGCAAGGAAATTTTAAATGTCCTTTTTTGCGTTGCTTTTATGTTTTTTGACCAATTATGTTTATTATTGATTGTAATATATGTGGGCTATTTATGGTCAGTTTTTATATTGTGATGCAAATAAAATAATTTACTTTATTGTTTGGTTTATTCGACATTTTAGTATATAAAATTATTTATTTTTATTTGGGCACGAGGTCAATCCTTTTTATATTAATAAAACTTCTTTTTTTGTTTTATTAAATATTAGCTGTGCCCGCTACTTTGTCAGCGTCCTTCCAATATTTTGTTCGATTTTGCTTTGAATGCAAACCACACCAAAGACCCTTACTTTAGGTCCTCATCCTTACTAAAAGAACACCCGCCTTAAACTATGCATATCAGTTAGTGCTTTAATAATCGTTTATCTATTTACTTTATATTTATATAAAGGGTCTCATTCGTAATAAAATAACTTCGTACTATCACTGCTTTTTCTCCACTTTCTCTTGGAAATAAGATATTTTTGCGGAAAAAGAGTATCATATATTGGAAACAGAATCCATCCAGCAGTTTGGCAAACACAAAAAAGAGAGACAGATAGGAAATGTGTTACTATTTTATTATATATATAAATATCTCAGTAATTATTGCTAGGAAAATATCCCCCTAAGAATATAAAAACCTAAGTTAGGTGCTCAACGTGCAACAATAAATCGGCAACAAGAAAGACTCTGCTGGTATCAAACGGCTTTTGACTGAAAAAAGAAGAATTCGAAGAGAGTAACAATCACACAGATATCCTCAACTTTAAAACAAACTAGAGGAAATCACGCAAATGCTAAGAGAGCTACTAGAATCGCGAAGAATTTCAGCACTATAAATATACTTGAAAAGCCTTAACGATATGTATTTATGTCAAATATGCACACTTATACAATCGTGTTGTTGCTCGAAGTAGTTATCATAGATGCAAGGAATCTATGATTACAATGATACCCAAGCTCACACAAAGATAGAATCATATAGGTAAAACAGAAAATATTAATTACTAAACTGCACCCAATTTAAACCGAGAAAGGATGTATTCCGAACCACCACTTTGAAACATTGAGTTTTGTTGTTAAAATATTTGACTCTAGCAAATAACAAAATTTGTTGTCTATTAATATGAAAAATTGTCCAAGAATGCGTTTTAAAAGATATTTAAGATACTCGTATGCGGATCTTTAGTTCAAAGTTTGATGCTAATGCTAACTGGGTACTGACACCACTGACTGACCTCCTAAAAAAGCGCTCTTTAAGGAAGACATTTTATATCGGTTGACACACTGTGCGCTTAAAGCCAACCACCAAGTTCTTACAAACTAAAAATGTTTCAAAATTCTTTAACACGAAGTGTTCTCAGAATAATGTAAGTCTATTAATTTCCTTAAATGCTACCCACTGTGCGCTGTACTCGCTTGACTAGCTGATCTTGTTCGCGTTACTGTTTGCGCTGTAAATAAAGAAGAAATATGAAATATTCAGGCCAACAAAAAGGCACTAGATGCTGGAGCTCAGAACTCTGCACTTTTTCACCTTTTGGTTAGTTGCTCTTTTAATGTTGCTCTAACGTCTTCCTACCAATTCAGAAAATATGTAACATCTAAACAGGAAAACATGCAGTAAGGCGACTTCATCGCAGCCATATTGTCCAAATATTTCTAACTGGCCGCCCAGTAAAATTGTCTTGATTTCTTTTAAATTATTTTTTTAATTCAGTGTACCCCAATGAAGTTTACGATCATGATGATGTTGATGAGATGATGATGATGTTTTTTAGTTTAAAGGTATGAACAGTAACAACAGAATTAGCAAGTAACTACTACTTTTGCTACTGTCATGGCATTCATGCATGGACAACTACCAACCAGTTCAGTGCAGTCAAAGTGAAGAATTTAACAGAAGCACTTATTTGGTGATGCTGATGATGGAGTGTCTTAAAAACAAGAACATTGAATGTTTTAGTTTTAAGAATTTTATGAAAATCTTTTATGTCACAGATCTATAAAAGAATGAATTGATTGTCAATTTAGTAAAGAAGTTTAAGATTTTTTTTATTTTGTTCACTCAATTTATTAAACATTATTAACTAACACGTATCCTTTTGTGTAGTACAGTATGTTGGGATATTGCAGTTTAAAATTATGAAACGAAGCATTATTCTAGATAACACGTTTAAACCACACTCCATTCAGTGTGCGAACCGACACACTAATATAATCCTTAGACCAGTTCTAAGTTAACTGGGCGCAATGTATGTTATAACATAAATATTAAAGAAAACGTGCAGCGAGGGACATCACAAGACGACATTCTTTAATGATATAAATAACCTCAATATGCAGTATGTTAAGGACCTTGAGAATAATTCGTAATAGTTCAACGGAAGGGAATTCAAATCATCTGTTTAATAGGAACGAAGAGACTCCTACCAAAACACACTACTGGAATTATCGGAAAGGTTTGAACGTAAACTACGACAAATCAAACATGTTTATTTTCACAAGGAAAACGAAGATTGAGCACTTTGTTGGCACTAGTAGGTTATCGTAAAACTCTAATATAGACTCATACTGGGTATGAACGAGGCTAGGACTCTTTGTATTTATAAGAAGACGCCTTGATCATAGTCCTGTCTTTTACATGGATTTTTAAATACTGTACCGAATGCATTAATTATCTGAAAACAAGTGGGAACGAAAACTACAGAATTGTAAGTTTAAGCCTAGTAAACGCTATTTAAACTAAGTTAGAAAATAGGGCAGCAAGGGCACACAGATCACTGTGGTCTAATGAAACAATGGGAAATACAATTAAAAATACACCAGAGTAAGATTAGTGCAATTACGATTGTTTTGAAAGGGCAAGGACATCTGCATGGAGAAAACGAATTGATATCATGCAGGAAATACCTCAAAGATGTCATCATTTCACGAATGATACATTACCAGATAAAACTCATTTAAGAGACACTGCTGAAAACTGTGGAAGAACTTTATTCGTACTTTTTTTTTAATATTTCAAAATTTTATTCGATTTATACAGAGCTTGCATTAAAGAGAGTTCAGAACTTTATTTAATAAGATTTGTGAAAAACCACTTTGACCCTGACATCGATTACGGAAATCACCCTTGATTATGCAAAATACATATCTTCTTGATTGCTTTTCGCAAAAAGAATTCTACTGTTAATAATTCAGTAGAATTCTACTGTTAATAATAAGGTTTACTGTGCGTTTCAGTAATCGAAGATCAGAAATGAAAGAAGCCAGGTCGAGGTCAAGGTCAGGTAAATAAAAATCCGTCTTCATATGGACTTTACTCGTAGTATATTGAGTTATGTCGGGAGTAGTCGGAAACTTTGAGCAATCATGTAAGAAAAATAATAAAAGCTGTTTCGTTGCGCCCTACAGTTTATTTTGGAAATAATTCGGTGGCTTATGAACCACAAAAGTTATCGTAATGAAATTTCGCAGAGGCAAAGGCGTTTTTGGATACCTCGGGCATACATTTTTTTAAATATCATAAAATACTGATTTTTTGAGAAATAAAGTATAGTATTGATGTTTGACACAACTGCTGATCCGATCAGCAGTTGATATATCCTTACAAAATAAACTGACGTAGTTAAGACAGCTTTTAATCAAGTTTTAATGAAAAAAATTAAATGATGAATGATAAGTTTAAAAAAGTTGGGTTTATTTTACCAAAGTGGATACCGTGACTTTGTTAACCACGGACCTGTCAAATCCTTTTTGGAGTATGTAGCCAAGAAATCAAGCTTTAAACATTTCTTTACTTTTCTTCAATCGGTGCTTTGCACTCGAAGGAATTTTAAAATAAATCATAAATTTTTATAAAAAATGGCTATGTTTGGATAGAGTCACCATTGCAATGTATGAACTAGTTTTTCTTTTATTCACGTCTTCTATTTCTTCTTCCTTTACTTGTCAGAAATAAGCTGAATTTATATAAGCAAAAAAACATACCACCTTTTTGGAGAATATTTTGAAAAAGCGGTAGTTTTTACATTTTCAAAATAAAACATTTTAAACCAATGCGCGTCTCTCTGCTGCAAATTTCTGGAATTGATCATGATTAACTTCGGCTCACCCTGTGTAAAACAAGATGACTATAATAATTTCATGTGAGAAATTTCTCGCTGGTCATAATTCAAAGCGTGATTAGTATATATTAAACATATCCAACTTCTAGGCTACCTTAGCATTTCAAAATGTCCTTAAAAACAAAGTAAATTTCTTAAAAATTTCCAGATTCAAAAGTCAACCAGCAAAACTTTAGGAAAAGATTTATTTACCAATTGATTGGATGATACATTTTTAATAACTATTTTTATATATCGCACTTTACCAACAAGAGGGTATTAACTTAAAATTTTAAAATTTTCAGTAGAGGTAAAAAACTGTTTGTGATTACATTTTTGACTTCTTGGAGCAACCACAAATAGAGCATATTACTTATCATAATAGGGCTAATACTAATATTCGAAGCAACCATGTTTTCAGAATAAGCTGGTAGCATCTTTTCGCAAATTTAAAGAAATGATACATTGACAAAGATTCGAATCTTAATAAAGGCCATCCCTGCAGAAAATGCCGTTTTGAATGGCCTTCAGAAATTTTACTCTGCGAAGTGCTAAAAGGAGGGGGTTCAAGAATCGCTAGATGAACTGTATTGAGATGAATGAAGGCCATGTTGATAATTTAGTAAGAATCAACTCCAAGAATTTATTTTCTTTGTTTTTGTAAAGATTGTCATAATAAATTAAAATAATTATTAGTATTTTTTTGTAAAATATTTATACAAACTTAATCCTAATAAGAGTTACATAACTTCTTTAATATGATCAAAATCACGGAAAATATTAAAAATGCAAAAAATCAGTCAAATCGCTGACTAGTCATTGCAGATCATTATAATGGCTTATTGAACTTTTAGATAATCATATTTTAAAGATTTATAATTGTGTGCAACAAGATGAACAACAAGAAACTAATGGTCGTTAAATTAAAAAGAATTTACGGTTCACTTACTATTTGAACTGATTGATCAACCATTCGGTTGAGCGACCGGTCACTTACGCTTGGAACGCGTTTGCACTCGTTGTAAATTAAATTTTTCAAATATTTCTACCTTGTATAGGCAGGATAGAACATGTTCATAAATACATTTAAACATCCGTACCTGAAAAGTTAATACAGCGGACACAAACGAGCATACAATTTATACAACTGCATACATCTAGCCATTGGGACAATTTCTATGGATACAGTCATACAAATTACATACTCAAGATTAATTCATACCGTCCCCCCAAAAATTAAAGGCCCTTTTAATCTTTTATACAATTTGGTTTAGTTATTATTATTTTGGTTTAAAAAAATATTTTTTTCTCAATATATTTTCCCCATTAATATCTGTAAGATTTGTAAAACAAGGCCAGATTTTTTGCATTTCATGCATCGATATTTACCTATGCGTTTACATATGTATGTACATATTTATACATATATATTTATATACACGTAGTAACTGATAATGGCGTTGAACGAGATCAGGTAAACGTTGAATGGACGATCTCCTTACGTTCTACAAGTTTTTTCAAATGGAGAGACAAACATGTGTGTTTGTTTTGTCAATAATACTGCATCAAACTACTTTTAGATGCTTCTTGCATTAACTAAATCGAACCCAACCAACTAAACACACCAAACTAAACTAATAAGGTGAACTAAATTAAAAAATAGAATAAAAACGACTAAAACTGGCATTGCACTAAATAAAATACATACATACGAGTACATACATACATGTAATCGAGTACATGCGTAGGATTTTAAGAAGACGTTCAATCGATTACATTGATTTGAACGGCACTCAATTTATTGGGTTGAGAGTGAAAATATTTCATTTAATTAATTGAATATGAATTTTTAGAATTTCTTTCTGTAAATTTTCTAATGACAACGCAAAATGTATATTTCCATATTATCTATTCAATCTTAAGACTAAAAGAAACAAGCATTGTTAATTAAGTTCAGCCATGGCTGTTATCCTTTGTGGGGCATCTCTCTGAAAGTAACCACGATCGTTTAGAGTATTTCGGACAAGTGGGTTTGGATGAGTTTTAGGCTCCAGTAAATACGTTGCTATTTCTCCATCGCTAATGGGACTTTTAGATCCTTGTGAATGATGGAATCATTCGGTGAATTTTATTTTATTTCCAAGTTTGAAGTGCCATAACATCTACTGGATCGAATTGAATCGAAATATGAAATATTGTCACGGCTTTAAAATTCACTTTTATTAATTTTGCTTCTATGTGACTTTTCAGATTAAGCGTAGATCAATGGTAGATGTATTCAAGGTATTTGACCTCGGGGTGTTGTGGTATTATTGGCTTATTTAGTGCAACTAATAAAGTCTTTTTGGAAAAAACTCAGAAGTAATAAAATCTGTATGTTTTATTAAAACCCTATACTTGGTTTGGCGAGTTTGATGACCAATTTTTATGGACTTGCCAAAAAAATGCGCCATTAGTTTTTATCCAACAACTGTTTATTAAAATAATTTGTTATATCTAACTACTTCCCCCCGGGGGTTCCAAATGTCACTGCAGTAATGGCAAATGCTTTGACGCGGTCCACTCGGGGAAAATAGGGGCACCAGACGCTAGGGTTCCTAGAGCCTGAATCTGGAAGAAAAGGTCTGTTGTTTTAACACGGGTCCTCTTCGAGGCCTGACCAGTGCCCAAAGGACTGGTACCACGGGAATCGGCAGCCCCACAGAGAGCCTATCCTCTCTGTGACCGGTTATTGGTGAGGTCCCCTTCGGGGGTACACGTGGTGGTTGTGGTTTAAGATCGATTAAGTAGGTATGGTGCACGGTCGATCAAGTATGCTGTTGCACTCTCAACAGACGGAGTTTGGATAGTCTCCAAACCCCTAAGCAAGAGGTTATAATATGGATCTAGGCTTGCCTTGGAAAGGCTTGCCATATTGTATAAATTGCTACTCATTGTGACTGTATACACACAAATTGCGATTGGTGGCAATCGTAAAGTGTTGTTATACTACACAATGGGGGCGCTAGTCTACGCCTAAGTTTCACTCGGTGGTAAGACCACCGTGAGGTTAGGCCGAGTATGGCAGGTACTCACGTTAATCTTGTTCCACAAATATCTAACTACTTACCCCCGGGGGTTCGAATTGTCACTGCAGGAATGGCAAATGCTTTGACGCGGTTCACTCGGGGAAATAGGGGCACCAGACGCTAGGGTTCCTAGAACCTAAATCTGGAAGAAAAGGTCTGTGTGTTAAAACATACGGGTTTTCTTCGAGGCCCGACCAGTGCCCAAAGGACTGGCCCCACAGAGAGCCTATCCTCTCTGTGACCTGTTATTGGTGAGGTCCACTTCGGGGGTATACGTGGTGGTTGTGGTTTAAGATCGATTTATGTAGGTATGGTGCACGGTCGATTAAGTGTGCTGTTGCACTCTCAACAGACGGAGTTTGGATAGTCTCCAAACCCCTAAGCAAGAGGCTATAATATGGATCTAGGCTTGCTTGGATAAGGCTTGCCATATTATATAAATTGCTACTCATTGTGACTGTATCACACACAAATTGCGATTGCTGGCAATCGTAAAGTGTTGTTATACTACACAATGGGGGCGCTAGTCTACGCTTACATTTCACTCGGTGGTAAGCCCACCGTAAGATTAGGCCAACTAGGCAGGTACTCACGTTAATCTTTTTCCACAATATCTAACTACTCAACAGGGTTGAAAGAACATTTTAACATATTTGGTAATTAATTTTTAAAGAACACTTGAAAACGTTTTATATTTGAGACACTAGAAGAATGTAGTGACGACAAATATGACACAATGAAATGTTTGCATTCAGTTTGAAACAGTTCTGTTAATAAACAATTTGTATTACTTCCTTCGAAGGTGATACCGAAACCTAAATGTCAATTTCTTTTAGATCTTAATGAAATTATTTCTACTCCAATCTAACAAATTCAAGCTTTAATGGAATGTATGGTACATTCATATACTCGTACGTATTTACATGCATATTACATATAATGTCTGTGGTATCACTGTCTTCTTATATAAACCTGTATGTACTTTATTCTATTCCATTTATATGTGTGTAGAATTGTTATTTCATATTATTATGCAATCTTGCTTTTATACGTAGGATACACATAAGTAATATATGGATTATAATTTTGTTTTTACACTATAGGATTTGTTCTATGTAAGTCATTTCACTTCTTGCATCTAGTCTGTAGCCGTTCTGTAATATGCGACATGAACCATTCTCTTAAATAAGGTATCATCGTTCTACCAAGGATTTCAATGAACTTCAACATAGTGCTTTGAATTCTTGTCAACATTTTCATTAGAAATTGATTTAAGTTACAGGAAAGATGATTACAAATGTCTGCGGGTTTTATTGGAAACATAATTATACTGACAATTTTGCAAACATAGATTCACTCGTTTCCATTAAATGCTGAGTTCGTAATCTTGAGTATAATAAAAGGCACTTGTTCAACAATAGTGTATTAACTCAAAATGTTAATATTTTCAATAGAGACAAACAACTTTTTAATTTTTCTTCAAATGTCGATGAAAAACAAATTTCGATCAAAACTAATTTTATGGTGCACATTACAAAACACTACACTATTTTAGACTTAAGATATGAGTAATTATTGAGATTTTAAAATATTGAAGATACAATAAATAAATTATGAAAAAAATAAACATTACTAAACACTACATGTCCGCAAAAAACGAAAATATATTAATATTTCGAGTTAATACTCTAACTATTGTTACGCCAGTGTGATATATTCGAAGCACTTTTCAAGCGTTTGATTTTTTGAATCAATACCTGACATTAACATTTGCACAATAATTACATGTAAATGTTGACTTATACCATGTTTCCACGACAAAACGAAGCACTTGCTTCGCTCTCTGAATCATGATCGCGAATCATACCGTTTCCACGTGCTTCATTTGGTTTGAATTTTTAAATTTATTGTACGATTTTGTTTTTTACCACTTGATATACTTTTTTTTGTTTTATTTATCAATTTTAAGTTGTATTTGAATTATTTGTTTATTTATTTATATTTAAAGATCACTTTTGTTTTATTTTTTTCTTTGTTTACATTTTTATACTATAAAAAAGAGAGCTAGTTTAGATAAACTTGCGATAAAAATTAGAGAAGATAGAAATTATTCATGCTTCGCAAGTAGATTCAAACTGAATCATCTCAAAACAAAGTGCTGCGCTCTCAAAATTTTGTATGGTGAAGCACATTGATTCATACATGATTGGAGTGTGAAGCACGAATGAGAGAGCGAAGCATGAATATTGGGCTTCGTGGAAACGTGCTATAAGGAACAGTTTTGGTAAAGCATGTCGATTGATATTACATATATATTGGATAGTGAGTAAATAATTTAACTAATGCACTAGACCTAGATAGAAGAACTTGGTAGTTGTATGTTTTTTAAGTTTAGGTTTTTGTAAATATTTGATCATAAAATAGCTATTGCGCCCAAAACATACAAAACAAATTTTTGCTCAAATTCGAAACAAAATATGTTAAGTTTGTTCGCATGTAACCAAAGTATGATCTTAAACAAACAAATAATGTTTAGTTTCAATAATATTTTGTTTTCGCTCGCGATTAAATTCTATTCCGTCAATTCTGTGCTTTGTTTTAAAGCTATCGTTTCAATTAGTCTTAATTTCATAATTTAAAATGTTTTTTCTATTATTTTTAATAAGAAATTAAATAAATAAAAATGTTTATATAAATAACATATGTAAATGTATACATTATTTTATGCTTTAGAAATAATGAATTATAAAAATCGTTCGCAGGATACATTGAAATAATGCATTACTTTCCTAGGACATGCTCCGTATTAAGAGCAATGGATACTGGACTCAGAATATTATACATTTTTTGTATTACCTATTCATTTCTTGTTTAGTACCTTTTCTCTCTAGGTTATTACTTGTTTGTGTTTGTTCTGCTTTTTATTCAAAACCCACATGTTTCTTTCCAGCAAGAAATACTGCTTCTCCGAAGGTGGATTTATGAATCAAAACCAAATTGTCAACGAATTTGATCCGGACGATGATGTGCCATTAGCAAAACTAACAAAATAATTTTCGAAAATAACAAGACTATTTTCGAAGAGTTCTTAAACATTCATAAAAGTGCATACACTGAAAATGATGACATTGAAATAAATTTCGAAGATGCAAAAACTTCAAAAGTAATATCAAAAGATTTAGAAGATGAATCTGTAGAACGAAAAATCGATCGAAGTAAATCGTTTGATGAAGCACTAACACGGATTACGCATTTGAACGAAATTTTTCTACTCATATCATATTTAATAGCACAAAGTCGAACATTTTTAATGAACTATCCCTTGAACGGACACCTACCGTTAAGGGTCAAATGTGCCCCAACACATGACGCACTTAAAAGTAACTTATAATGAGTTAGTTTTTTATTACACTTATGCAGAGTAAGTGTGTACTTACTCACTTCTTGGACATTTTCTAGTAAAAATTATTAGTTTTTCACAAGGAAAGGAGTTAGATTTTGAGTCACCTCAGACTCATTCCAAGTTAGCTTGAAGTTAGTTATAAGATAACTCGAAGCCTGACAGCGTATTTATACATATAATAAAACTGGTTCTGTTACTGTTTCTGTCTGTGTTTGCATCACGTAAAAGCTACTGGATAAATTTTAATAAAATTTTCTGGGGAGGTGCAAATAATTAATATTTCTACCCATAAAAATATCATCTTTCCAAAAGAAAATTTTATAAAATTTGATACAAAGTACAAGGCTATTTGCCTTAAAATGCAACCCTGATATAATCGCTGTTTAAAATTTATTCAAAAACAATAACAATTCATCATGATAGGATTTCATTTTTCTTAAAAGTTTATACTTGTATTCTAGTGTGAAACGGCCTAAATGAATATTTTCCTTAGTTTTATTCTTATGTTCATTTATTCCTCATATTATTAATTACGATATTCACAACCTGAATCAAATAAAACAAATTTGAGAAAAAAATGTCCTATTTGATTAATATTATTAATTAAAAACTTAAATGAATTAATTGTTAGTCAGGCTTAAGTCCGTTATTTACTCTAACTACTCATAGGATTGAAAAAATAATGTTTACAAATTGCTTGATCAATTTTGGAGAAAAATGGGAATAAGTGTTATTTTAGCCACTAACACAAACAAACATCAAATATAAATTGCATGGTTTTGAACATTCGATTTCGATATTTAAAATTTATCGATTTCTAGTACAGGTATGTTGCAGTGTTTGTTTTTATAATTTATCAACTTTAAACATTATTTTTCATTTTGATTTCTTAATTTTTATGGAGATTTTAATGCCGGCTATAAGAAAAATATTTGTATATTTATTGTTCTTCTTTTCGTAAAATCGATAGCATGAAATTGATGTCATTATTTATAAAACATACGACTCCTTTAATGCAACACCTCGAACATCAAAATTTTTAAGTGAAAAACTGTTTTCCTATACCTCTTTTTCTTCAAAATTAATTTCAGAATTATATCGCAAGTTAAGTCGAAGTTATCTATACATATAATGAAACTGTAACAGGAGCATTTTTGTACATGAAATATTTTTTAAAAATTTTATTGTTGGTGCAGTTAGCAATCGAAATGGAATACAAAACAGCAATTTTTAAAATTGTTGTCAATCTGTCCATCTGTGTTCGCATCACGTAAAACCTACCGGATGAATTTTAATAAAATTTTGTGAGGAGGTACCTTGATTTAAACACACGATACTCATTTCCGCAAAGTAGTGAAAGTACGCAATTTTACCGATTTAAAGGTACTGCTAACTTTTATTTTTGTCAACGGGATATTTTTTAACACTAGTTACAGAACTCTACAACAATTTTAGAATTACTACCTCTATATAAATAAAATACATAAACAATAACAGAAGCACTGTAAAACTAAGAATCTTTCAAAGCAAAACTAGTACATGAATAGTTTGTATCCACTCATACGATGAAGTATTTATTTTGAAAACTTGAACAGCATTTCGGCAAGATTGATACAACTTGTGAAAATATAATGTTGTATCATTTTTTTATTATATACCAACACTATTGTATTACAACACAATACAATGCAATAGTACAACATTACAAAGAGGTCATGAATTGAAATAAATTCTGCAATCAGTATTTTATTCCAGAGTACATTCTTGCAAGGTTGTTGATAATTAAAAGCATTTATTTACTTGTTTATAACAAATATTTGTTTGAATAATCAATTTATTGTTTGTTTAAACTAAATATTAATATAAATTTAATAGACATCGTTACCCTCAAACAATGGGTATGGTGAAAGTCCGACTCTGCTATCGTAGTTGTATGGACTGGATAGATAATATTGTCGAAAAGGAGCTGTGGGATGGCGATTATGTAGTGGACGCTGTACAAAGTTACGACGGATTTGTGAGAATGACCTTTGAATGCTATTTTCTTTCATTCGCAGCATTTGCAACTCCTTTAAAAGTTCCTCATTTATTTGGATGCCGTCCTTGGTGTTTGCCATACGTTTATGCACATTCTTTGGCCGGCATTCGCCCAAGGAAGCAATCGTACTTATAATACAGATTAATAAAATAACTACCATAAGATCAGCCATTGTGGATTTGTTTTTAATTTTTTATTTAAAAATATTTTGAGCGAAGTTAAACTTCTCGCTGAAACGCCTGTAACTTAATGATAATTCAATGCTTCCCGTTTGGTTTTATAACGCGCGCCAGGCGGAAAATACTGTAAGTTAAGTTGTAATAATTATCACAGGTATTTGTTTCGTAGCAGGTACAGAATACCTATAATTGTAATGAGTTTGTCCGTACTTGAAGAACACTCATTCAAAATGTCAGGTAGAGAATTTAAAATATGTTACCCAAGATTAATGCTTTTGTCGTTGATGGTGATAATATAACTTAAAGGTGCAATTAGCAGTATTTTACTGACTTAAAGGTTGTTTCCAACTTGTGTATTTTGGCATCAGTTCATTCTACGTAGTTTGCGTGTCTGTTTTTATTTATTTGTTTGCGGACTTACATAAAATGCAAGTGGTCTAAGTAACAATTTTGAAAATATTAAAAAATTATTAAATGATAAAATTTGTTAGATGATGCCTAGATCTCAACCTTAACATGAACTTGAAATGATAGAACTGGGCGCGATATCTCAGTTACCTGATAAGAATTCTACTTTGAGGTCGGTCTAATAATAAAATAAAAGTATTTATATTATTGATCCTTATACATAAAAAAGTAGATTAAGGGATGTCCGTCGCTCCTTGTTCTGGTTAAAATGAATTTCACAGGTACAAAATGTATTATTTTTATTTTTGAAACCCAAAACTTCAGAAAAAATACTTTAGATTACCATAAAATATGAATTTCACTAAACAATAGAAATTTCACTAAGGCAACAGATTTTGTTGAAATGTTGCCTAAGAATTTTTGTTCTGATCAAAACTTAAAATTTAATTAAAAACCGAAAATTCACGAATAAATTAAAAATTACTGATAATTAAAAAGTTTGCTTAAAGAGCAACGTTTGGCCAAAAAGTCATATTTCCATCTAAATGTTGCCAAAACAATTATCCACAATTTCATGAAATTATTTATTAATTTATTAAAGGATTTTTTACAAATCTATACACATAATAAAACTGAAACAGGACCATTTCTGAACGCTGAACAGCAATTTTTAGAATTTTTGTCTGTCTGCCTGCCTGTGTTTGTATCATGTAAAAACTACGGAACGAATTTAAATAAAATTTTGTAAGGAGGCACCTTAGTATCTTGATTCAAATATAGGATACATTTTTCCGCTTTGAAAGCAGGATATTTTAAACATTATTTACATATACATATGTACATTTTAGAATTGTATGCAGGGATGGGAACCTGTATAAATGTAAGAGGCTTAAAATTTGGTGTGGATTACTTTTAAATCAAAATCGAACAAAATATTGTAAGGAAACCCTTGAAGTGGCGGGCACAGCTAGTTCATTATTAACATCGAATATTTTTTTATTTTCCTTGTAATTTCTACAATATTCACAAAAAAAAAATTTAAAAAGATTTGGTCACTGCTGGTGTTTCCAACCGAACATCGTTTGTGTTTCAAACCGAACACCGTCCAAAAGGCTCAGCGCTGTTAGCTGTAGTGATCTTCCGTATTGCATAATTAGCCACAGCCCATAACAAATTGTCATCGTCTATTTCAGCTATTAAACTTTAAAATTTTTCATGAGTAAAAAATCTCTCGATACGTTTCTGTTATTTTATTGAAATAAATTAAGGTTAATTATTATAACTTGCCAATAGCTAGCGGAGAGATTAGTATTTTTTCGTTATTATAAGTTAAAAATAACGTTTAAGTCTCACGTACTTTAAAGGCAAGTTATAGTTACGAGCATAACCCTCGTAATTATAAAAAAAACTACTTATCTCTCCGATAAAATCCTGACTTTAGCTATTGGCAAGTTAAAATAATAGCCCTAAATATATTATAAATATATCCCAAGGCGAATTGATGTTTTACTAGCATATACGAGTATAAAATTTTTGAGAAGACTAGCAACAAACAAGAGCAAAACATAATCAGCTGGGCTATCGCTACCACCTGCTATGAATTCGCCTTGATATATCCCGAACAATCGATTATATGAGATGTGTGTAGTATGAAAGAATGTGATGTCACATGTTTATTTATGCCTTTGTTTCTTTATATTTGTATTTGTTAGGATTTTATGGATCTTTTATTGGTTTTTATTTCTTGCTAACATCTTAAGCGGTCTAGACAAAGATTATCACCTGGCTTTTGTTAAAATTGGTAAAACAATGTTAAAAACAATAAAAGCTTAAAATTCTTACATTTTAAATATCATATTTTCCAAGTGAAATAATAAATGTTGTCAAACATTTTGCACAAATTCGAACAGAGTACCATGCTTAACATAAATATATTTCTCTTTTATTACGGAATAAACTTGGTTCTCTTTAAAATGATTTTCCTAATTTATTAATTATATAATAGTTTGTTAATCTTTATATGTGAAAAAGGACCAAAAAAACTTATTTTTTTTTTTTGGGAAAAATAAAAAAATCAATTAACTTTTACTACTTTCACACATTTTTCGTTTCTTTAGTTTTTGTTATTTTTTACTACAAGAAATCAACAATCAGAGCTTAGAATGCTTTTACAATAGACAGAAATAGGGCAGACATTTTTTGAATTATATTTTGCTCTGTCTTAAACCTTTTTCTATGGACACAAACAAGACAGACAGATTTTTGCACATTCTATATTCGGATTTATTTACTTTACTTGTGTGCGAAAAGCAGAAAAGATAGAAATTAAAAAATGTGATTATTTCTTGTTGCCATACGGAAACTGTTAAAAAATTATTTTTTTATTATACATTAACTTAACCGCCATTAAAAAAATTAAATATTTTATGTTCATATCGCATTCATATTCACATCGAATACTTGAATATTTATTACCAAAATATGTATTTAGCTAAAATTTGATGATTTGCTTAAGTTGCTTAAAATTTGATGATTTGGATAGATAATGGCTTAATAAGTTGTTACCTTTCGAAAAAAAGGTAGAAATCCAAAAATTGCTGATTATAAGTATAAGGAACCCAGTATTATACATGTAAATATCGACATCTTTTAGAGAAGAATCAGTTTGTCAGTCAGTTGAATTTTGGTCCAAAAGCGATATAT
This sequence comes from Phasia obesa, assembly GCA_949628195.1. Taxonomy (NCBI): domain Eukaryota; kingdom Metazoa; phylum Arthropoda; class Insecta; order Diptera; family Tachinidae; genus Phasia; species Phasia obesa. The sequence continues at coordinate 80,025,923 of OX451216.1, forward strand.
AAATCGTTTTAATTTTCAGAATTTTAATTTGCCTCTCAAAATTCTCTTTAATTGAAAAGCTGATATTCATCGCTTTAAAAGGTGACACGAATAAACAGGTAATGAATTTGCCGATGATATTAAACATCCAAAAAAAAAAACACAAAAACACCTTTAAATCTACCTCTCACTAAATATTCTTGAAACGATCTATTGTCATTGAAAAGTTCTTTCCTCGCAATAACAGCAACCAATAAAATACTTTTATTATTCTAGGAAAATACACAACAATGTACGGCCATCTGCTGGTTTGCAAACATTTTGTCACGAAATATCCTGCAAATTTAAATCCTTTTACAGGTAAATTCAGTTTCGATCCTCAAACACAGATAACGAAACAATTAGAACTTACTGCAACACTTTAGTCGAATCAATCATGAGGTTCGTTGTTTTACCGGTCGTTATTCTAACTGTTATAATTTTTTGGTGGATTTATTTAATTCACTTCATTAACTGTGAAATCAATCAACGTTTGCGAAATCCTTTGAGATGGAAGATTGCCCGAAAAATAATTTTATCTGTTATTGTCGTCGCTTCAAGAAAGTAAAAATATTTTGTAAATACGAGTCTGTAAATGGTTAAATAAATTAAGATTTTAATATCACATAAAAACTTTATTTGTTTTTTTTTTGCATAGGAAAAATGGTAAAAGCCCTGCTTTTTATTTAAATTAAAAAATTAAAGGAAATCATGGTTGAGAGAAAAGTGAAAAAGAAGTGAAAAAACAGATAAGTGGAAAGAAGATACAAGAACGATATTTATGAGTCTTGTTTTCCCTCTTTCGTAGATTTTTCATTTCTTGTTAGACAATGTTCTAGACTAAAGCCAGATTTAGTCTTTACTCTCAGTGCTGTTTCGGTCGAATCTCTTGGAAGCATAACTTTGGCCTTAGTTTTTAACGATAATAGAATTTTACACGAGGTGTATTACTATGGCCATTATAACAATGCTTTGCATGAATATGGCCTAATTTTTTAACCATAATAGGTAGACTCTTGAAATTGTCGTAAATGGTGTATTACTATGACCCCTATAAAAAACAGTAAAAGTTAAAGGGTTTTCCGACAGTGACGTGATTTGCATGTGTAACGCCTAGTAGTTAGATTCTTCCAATTTTTACAGAAGATATGTTGCTACGGCCACTATGAAAAATTACTAAAAATTTAAGGGTGTTCCCACAGTGACATGTTTTCACGTATAGTGACTTATATTTTTAATCTTAATAGGTAGAGTCTTGATATATTCATAGCAAGAGAATTGCCATGGCTGCTATAACTTATTTAAGGGTGTTCCGACAGAGACATGATTTGTACGTAAATAGCCTTATTGTTTAAACGTAATAGGTAGACTCTTGAAATGTTAACAGTAGATGCGTACTAATTATTAATATTTGAAATAATTACTAATATCCATCAGTGACATGTTTTTCACGTATATTACCTTAATTTTTGAACCGTAATAGGTAGGCGTCTGATATTTTTATAGAACCATGGCCGCTATAAAAACAATTACAAAAATTTAAAGTGTGTTCCAATAGTGATGCAATTTTCGCGAATATGACTTTAATTTTAAAATTTTAAATAAAACATGAAAAAATTAACAACTTGAATTTTTAAAGTTGTACTGAACATAGTAAAGAGCCTTTCGTGTGTGAGTCTAACTCGAATTTGACTGATTTATTTAGACACCCGAAAGGATGTGCCGGATGCAATAACATCGCCGGGAGTGTTAAAATTAGGACATTCAACTAGATTGATTCGGCCGAGCTTCCATTCGTTTGGGGGTAAATTATCATTACGGATAACAACAAAATCATCAACTTCAAAATCCCTTTCACGGTATTTCCACTTCGATTTTATTTCGAAAGGACCTGCAAAGTCAAGTCCTGTACGAGTAAAAGGACGAGAAAGGGTTGTTCTCTCGGGGGGTAAAGCAGCCATCGTCTACTTACCAAGTTTCTTTTTATATGTATATTGAGCAAATTTTACAGTTATTGAACTGATGCCTTATCAATCTCAGCATTAAAGAATTTTCGCCAGGTATTGAAAACTTGTGAACGTAATTTAAATATAAACGGGTAAAATGACATTGTAGGATAATAACTTCGGAAAACGTTTTTCATAAATAAGAGTTTGTGATTTCGACAGTCTGCCATAAACACTTATAAAACCATTAGAGTCAATAAATGGTTTAGAAATAAAGCTAAGCGAGATGGAGGGCTCTGTGATTGGGCCAACTACCACCGGAGTTTGAATACCTTCAAAAAAGAAACTAGAAAGGCAAAGCGTGAATCATGGGAGCGCTTCTGTGGAGACTTAGAGAACACCACCGAGGTGTGTCGGTTGAGGAAGGTGCTCTCCAAGGACCCCGGCACGCCAGGGTTCTTGACTAAGCCGGATGGGAACTTTACTGAAAGCAGTGCGGAAACCCTGAAATGTAAGGATATAGAAGAAGAGTCCCTTTATCGGCGACTATCTCTTCATCAACAAGCCACGGAGTAACCTGGCGGATTCCATTATAGACGAGGCTAAGGTAGGGGGGATTCAATATCTTATTTTAAACCCTACAAGTCTGCAGGGCCAGACAGCATTTTCCCGGCGTTACTACAGCAATCAATAAGGCTATGCAACAGTGGCGTAAAAGTGGTCGCATGTGCAGACGTTGCAATCCTTATCAGAGGAAAATTTCCATCCACTATAAGTGATCTCATGAAATAGGCACTGGGCCAACTGCTCGCCTGGGCGAAAGAGAACGGTCTTGGCATAAACCCAGAAAAGAACTTGTTATCTTCACCAGAAGATATAAAATTCCAGAGTTTAGGCTACCAAAGATGGACAGCATTGTTCTAGAATTATCAAAAGAGGCAAAATACCTTGGCGTAATCCTGGACTCAAAGCTCTCGTAGAAACCCAATGCTGAGAACAGGATGAAAAAGCCCCTTTGGAAGGAGATGGGGCCTGAAACTGTACATAGTACATTGGATGTACACGACGGTGATTAGGCACTTGTCTGGTGGAAAGTGGTGAACACCAAAGTACGCCTCTCCCTTCTAGATAAGGTTCAAATATTAGCGAGTCTCGCAATCGCCGGTGCAATGAGGTCAACTCCTCAGGCCAGTTTGGAGACAATGCTGGATCTAACCTCCCTAGATGTCTGCATCAAATACGTGTCTGCCGGGTCGGCCCTACGGCTCAGGGTGTCAGGCGAATTAAGGCATAGTCGTGTTGGACATGACACCATTCTATGTCACGTAGGTCGTTATATCTTAGGGGATCGGACTGATTATTTAACCCCTGTTAGGGACTTCGACAAATCTTTTGTTGTAAAAATTCTGAGCAGGGATGAGTGGAAGGAGAACTCCGTAATTCGGAACAATGTGTTTTCAATCTTTACGGATGGCTCCAAGGTAGAAACGAGAACTGGATCGGGAATTTTCTCTAAGGATCCCGATACCTGCACCGTGTTTCAGGCGGAAATATACGCTATATTGGTAGTGGCAAGAATAAGGGAACTTACAACCGAGGCAAAGGCTATTGATATTTTTTTTGACAGTCTAGCCGCCATAAAGGCCCTTGATTCGAACGTAGTCACGACGAGATACGTGTTAACGTGCATTCAATTTCTGGCCCTACTTAGACGACATCGCATAAGAATAGTGTGGGTTCCAGGACATATTCCAGGCATTCGAGGAAACGAGATGGCCGATCAGTGTGAAAAAAACGGTTCGAGCCTGGACGTGGGAAATGACCAAAGGGATATTGATATTCCCTTGGCCGAAATTTTGAATACGCTACGAGAATGGTCGCTAAAGGAAATGGCTAGCACGTGGTCTACACTAACCACTTGCATATTATCTGGAATTCTTTGGCCCTCAATTGATAGAAATAGGACGAAGGCATTACTGGTCTTCGAGAAAAATTCGATATCGCTTCTTGCAGGCATCATTACGGGGCACTGTATGATCGGACGTATGTCGGAGCGTATGGGAATCTCTCGTTGTGAGTGTTGCAGAAGTTGTATGGATGAGGAGGAAGAGGAACCAGTTCAACACCTTCTCTGCGACTGCGCGACTCTTCAGGAACGCAGGCTCGAATTTCTGGGCCAACGATTTTTTCAAGACCTGAGCTGTCTCCGGGATGCGACACTGTAACTTGCTAGGTTTTGTAAGAAGCTCCAGATGATTCGCTCGCACTGCAGGTAATGGAATTCTATAGGGAAAAGTAGGGGTGGATAGTCATCGGGGCAACACAATGGGCCCAAAAGTCCTCCGAGTGAACTCGTCTTTATACGGGCGTCCCGTTTAACCTAACCTAAGTGGTTCAGAGAAAACTTGCGAGAGTGTTTATATTTCGGGTGAACTTTTTTTGTTGTTCATATTTTTATTTATTGTATTTTCAATATACATATTTGAACTAACAATAATTACTCATATCTTAAGTGTAAAATAAAAATATATATTTTAAGTCCAGCTTGCGCTAGACAAAAATAATGTTTGTTTTATGGTTGTTGCAATCATTTGCGGGCCATCCCTCGAATCTCTTGAGTCGAATGTAACCAGGTTCACTTAGAATGTTACGCGCCAAAGGGTTTGGATGAGATTCAAGCTTCTTTAGATACGTTACTGCATGTTTCGCTATTTCTGCTTCGACTGATGGCATGTTTAGGTCTTTGTGGAGAGTATGATTCGTAGAATCTTTTTCTGGCGCCTTTGAATTTTTCTACATTGCTAGCTGAGGCAGTACCCCATAATTGAATGTTATAACACCAAATTGGTTTAAGGATCGACTTGTACAGTAGAAGTTTGCAATTTAAGCTGAGGGTGGTGTTTGTGCTAAGGTTAGTTGGGTGGCTTTTAACTTCATTTGTGTTAACTTTGATTTTATGTGGTGTTTCTAAGTAAGGCGCCGGTCAAGATGTAAGCCAAGATATTTCACGTTTGAAAGTTGAGATATCGTTTGGTTATTTATGCGAATAGGGGGCACGATTCCCTACGCAATGTGAAGATTATGTGTACATTTTTGTCCATTTCTTCAACCATTTTTCTAAATTGATTATGTGGTCTTGTAAATATCGTGATATTACTTCGGACTTTCGGGAATGCTTAAAAAAGCTGTGTTGTCGGCTAATGTCGATGTGTGGACTCGGTTACTAGTTGCAATGTCTGAAGTATGCAACAAGTATAAAAAGGCCCCCAACATACTACCGTGGGGGACTCCAGCTTCAATTGACTCAGGTGAGCTTAAAAAATTTACTTCTTTCACAAAGAATTTTCGATTGGTTAAATAACTATATAACAGATTATATAAATTTACGGGTAAATTCAGTTTTAACTTATATATTAGGTTAGCGTGTGAGGTATTATCGAATGCTTGGAAAGCGTCGATAAAAAGAGGAGAGCAGTATTTTTTTCTTCGAATGATGCTCAAAGAGCCTCTTGGCAGGAAGGCCACTAAAATGCTATTAGGACTACGGGCAGAAACTTGTTAAATGTGAATGCGATAGGGGAACTTAACTGGGAAGGGGGTAGAAAAGGGCCCCAGTAAGGGCGTGGTCTGCTTCGTGTAGAAGGCACAAATACGTATAACATGGTGTAAGTCATTTTACGAAGATTTCCGAAGAAAAAAATTTGCATTCCCCTAAACATAGGTCTTGGTTTTTAATAGTTGCAGAAATTAAATTTTGTTAGAGTAAAGCTAAGAAGCTGCTGTATTGAACAAAAAACTTAAAATCATAAAAGTTATGCGCATTTAAATGTAAATAATTTACTGCATTATATTGTTTTTTGGCTGTCTAGTGAAGAGAAATAATTACAATATGGTTTCCAAGTGTTTAGAATTATAAAAAATAAAGCTTTTTAACATCGGTGATATACGAAAAATTATTTCAAGACTTTTGGCCGCCTTCTCAAAAATTAATTTTAACTGTAATGATTTAAAGTTATCCTGCTAATATATAAATTTTTTCTAACTTGAGATTATGTTTTTCAGAATATTATTTTAATTTAAATTTTGTACTCTTTAAAAGACACCCATTAGCAAGCGAAATTGTATTTTTTATTAAAGAAAGTAAAAGTATAAAATAACTTTTAAAATTGCAAAAAAAAAAAAAAAACAACATTTTATTCCTTTAAAAATAAAGGCTTAAAATAACTTTTTTGTTACAAAAAAATAAATTAAATAAATTAAATAAAATAATTGTGGGTTTGATCTACTCTATGATCTAATCTATTTTGATTGTTTATTTACGAGTATACAACAGTTTTTCCAAGCCCAAAATAAGAGTTTTTTATGAGACAGAAAATCAGTATCAGTTCGATGCGATTCGAATCGAATGAAACGATAATCAGATATCAAATCCATCATTCATGAACTAACGACATCACACTATCAAGAGAACAACAAAGACGACAATCATGTCGAATTAACAGTCAACTTAAGATTACATGTTAATGTTAGACTAGAGATAAATAAAAAATAAAATGGAAAACGCAAAGCAGAAACAAATAAACCTGGTGACAACTACAACAAGACGAATACTTATCAGTGATAATGATGACGTTTCTTTTCTTTTGTTTCGTTCGATTCCGGTGACAGATGATTGTAGTGCAATATCGAACAACTTCATTCAAGGAAAACAAAACAACAAAAAATATTCGTACATATAAAATTAAATAAATAAACAAGTGCTTGTTGCTTCGGTTGCACGACTCCAGCCACCTCAGCAAAACGTTAATAAAAATGCCGCCAACCTAAACCAAAAGAATAATAATAATAAATACACACAGCTACAAAAATAAGAAAATCATTGAATGTGCAATATTTGCAACATCATTTGTTTGCACACAGAAGCAATCGGCTACTGCAGCACGATCCATAACAGTCCCATGTTGTAATGCACTGTACTCGAATTAAGAGAACCTTAAACTGAATGTCCATACTTGGATGGCATCATGCCACAAATGTAACTAAAACGAGTATTCAATTTTTCTTCTGTTAAAGGCACAATCCTGCAAATACTTGTACACAACCATCTCCTCCGCTGTCTTCATCTAAGCACTTGTGGCTACTTTTCTATTAACATTCAAAGATTAAAGACACGGGTTAGAATGTCTTTTCTACTTATTCTATTCCAAAAGTTTTTTTGTTGTTGTAATTGTTTCTTGTCTAGAGTGGAACAGAATGTCGTCTAACAAGTAAATGTAAGTCTGTACAGGCGTAAGTGGATGTAAGTGGATGTACGGGCAACAAGCATTTCCTAAGAAACGAAAGTCGTCCAACTATAAATAAGCGACATTCGTTGTTGGGTCCAGTAGTTTAAGTGACCTCTATTGATTGCTGTTTGACCTGCACAAAAGAAATAAAATACTGCAGCACAAAAAAGTTGCTTCACTTTTTGTTTGCTATAGAGAGTTATCCAGTGATCATTGTGTTGTGGCGACTGTTGTGTTTTTGTATTACATTTTTCGACTCACACAGAAGTCATTGTTAGACTCTAGATACAATCGTTTTTTCTTTTGTTTTGCTTGTCTTCTGCAATTAACCCATATCGTACCAACATTTTATTTTAGATACTGGCTTCTGCCAGTATTTCCTTGATAGCTTGGATGTAACAAATTAATTACGATAAAAGAATACTAGAATTAATAAAATTCCATAAGATCAAGCATCAACCGTCGGCAGTTGAGTAGAACGGAGTCTACCATCACCTCAGGCTCCAAAACGCCGAGTTTTTAAAAAAAATACTATATTGAATTTTATTTAAGTATCTATCCTTAAATTCAAATAATTTCATTTTGTAGTTATACAAAATTAAATAATAAAATTATTTTAAATCTTCCGACATCAACAACGTAAAGCGTCCCTGAAACGATATTTCTGTATTTATTTTAAAAAATACGCATTATTAAAAAACTTTAGAAAATACAGAATAAAGGGCGTGGTTTAACTTGCAGGGCATTTATTTATATAGAGATTAGAATACTCAGTAAAGTACTGGCCATTTTGTATGTATTGAACAATACTTGAAGATACCATGCACTTTTATAACAAATTTACAAAAGGACAACTTTCCTCGTGATTAACTGAAAATAAGTAATGTTCTTGGTAACTACCATCTCTTAATAGGCTAAAGTTAAATTTTAAGCACACTTTGTCACTTTGAAAGCCATCGGAATAAGAGAACCTGACCCCAAAAAAAATGTTTTGCGTAAAAAACAATGATCGAATTAAAATAAATCAGCTAAACGTTATATGGAACTACCTCGTTGACATCGCGGCGGTGATGCTAATGCCCACATAATTAATTTCGCGTACGCAAAAGGCCATAACACACTATCATACTCAGTTGTTCGATTTGTCAAAAACGGCATGCTTGAAAGTTATAATAGTTCGGATTAGAATTGTATGCGTGTGACAGGCTTTTTGACAAGTTTTTACGATTTGATAAGCTTTGGAAAGGTACATAAAGTACTTTTATCGCCATTTACAACGCCATTTTAAAACTGCCACACAAAAATCTGCTAGATTTTTTGTGATTGACTGGTTGGATTGTGTAGAATAGTAAATCGTGGCCTTAAGAGAAAGATTAAAAATGGGAACATTTTATTTCAGACACTAGCAGAATAAAATGCATTTTCTGAATCGCTACATGCGTCTTCAGCATTCTTCGCATCTATCACTCCAGTGCTTCTAAAGCAAGACTAAAAAGTCACGCCTTAAAAGTTACATTTTTTCATTAAAAGTTACATTTTTCCTTAAATAAATAGCAAACTTATGTAATTAATATAAAATAATTAATTTTGTTACATATTTCAAGAAAAAAAAAAGATTACAACTTCACTTTTCCCATTTTGCAATTCAATTCACATAAGAATTGGAAAATGTGAGTATAAAATGTAAATATACGAGTATAGCATTTTTAAATTTTTGAACAATGAGATAACTTTTTAAAAATTAATTTTTTTAATGATAGGCTAATTATTCTTGTTATTTTATTTGTTGTCCTACTTCACCCCTAACTTTTTCTTCTGCGACCTTGGTGTCCAGAAATATATTTGCAGGAAAGGGTATATAAATCTGCCAGAGATTGTTGTGGGCAATTACTGTGCATATTTATATATATTTATATTTTGGCCTTTATATTTAGGCTTACACTTTTAGTGGCATTCCAATAAGTTGTATGCGTATAAAAAGTCATGTGTTTACTTAAAGCACTTTGCAGAATGCTTCTGCATCCTTATTTACAATTCAGAATCAGAAGTCACCCACTAAATTCAAAGACTGATACTTGTTTATCGTTGAAATTGTAGGTCGTTTTTTGTTAGTGAGCTGACCTGTAAATTACAAGTAACTCAATATACAACTGATAACAATTTTCTTTTTAATAGACACTAAGATATGTATGTATAGACTTTGTTATAAATTTAAATATAGACGAATTCACTTACTTAAACAGTAAAAAACATTTATTATACATTTTTGCTCTTTTAAACATGTTTATAAATAGGGTGCTTTAAACTTGGTGGTCGCATTGGCACACTAAACCATCTCTTTTTCGTATGACGGGTTATAACTAAGTCCATACCCAAACTGAATTTATAATTTAAGAAAAGAAAACTGCAATAAAAGGTCATCCCATGTCAAGCAAACATGACACTAAAAAATCAAATTAAAAATTATCAAATCCTGTTTAAAATGAGCTTTTACTAAACCCTAGAACTGGAATTGAACATATTTCAGCCTCGAGGCCAAATGCAAAAAAATTAGTCAAGTGCGAGTTAGACTCACACACTTAGGGTTCCGTACTATGTTTAGTACAACTTTAAAAATTCAAGTTTTTAATTTTTTCATGTGTTATGAGTCACCCTTTAATTTTAAAATTAAAGTCATAATTGTATCACTGTTGGAACACCCTTTAAATATTAGCAATTTTTGTTATAGCGGCCATGGTAATACAGTATCTATAGAAAAATACATGCGCCTACCTATTGTGGTTCAAAAAATAAGGTAATATACGTGAAAAACATGTCACTGATGGAACACCCTTTAGATATTAGTAATTGTTACAGCGGCTGAAGTACAACATCTACTGTAAACATTTAAAGAGTCTACCTATTACTGTTCAAAAAATAAGGCTATTTACGTACAAATCATGTACCTGTCGGAACACCCTTTAATTTTGTTATTTGCTATGGCGGCCATGGCGATTCTCTTTCTATGAATATATCAAGAATCTACCTATTACCATTAAAAATTAAGTTATTATACGTGAAAAGCCTGTCACTGTCAGAACACTCTTTAATTTTTAGCTATTGTCATAACGGCCATGGCAACACATCTTCTATACTGGAAGAGTCTACTTATTACGGTTCAAAAAATATGTCGTTATACATGCAAAACACGTCGCTGTCGAAAAACTCTTTAAATTTTTATTGTTTTTATAGGGGTCATAGTAATACACCATTTGTGAAAATTTCAAGAGTCTATCGATTATGGTTAAAAAACTAGTCAATGTGCATGCAAATCACGTCACTGTCGGCACACCCTTTAATTTTTACTATTTGTTATAGTGGCCTTAGTAATATTCATCCTGAGTCTACCTATTATCGTTCAAAACCTATGCCATATATATACAAATCACGTCACTAACGGAACACCCGTTAATTTTTAGGTTTAATATTGTATACTTGCTTATGACGCGAACATAATTTAAATCACTGCAAATTTTAAGTGGTTGCTTCCTATAGCTCAAGAAATAAAGATATAAAAAAAAAAGCAAATAACACGTCACTTTCGGAACACCTTACAAGTTTTAGTATTTGTTGCTATAATGGCCACAGTTATACGCCTTCTGTGAAAATTTCAAGAGTCTACCATGGTTCAAAACTTAGGCTTTATACATGCAAATCACACCACTATCGGAACACCCTTTAATTTTTAGGTTTATTTTTTTAGACTTGTTTATAAAGCGAACTAAGTTTTAATTACTGTTTGTTAATTTTTAGTGTATGCCTCCTACAGTTCAAGATATAAAAACATATTCGTGAATAACACCTCTATATTGGAACTCCCTATAAGTTTTAGTATTTGTTGCTATAGCGGCAACAGCTATACATCATCTGTGAAAATTTTAAGAGTCTACCTATTACGGTTCCAGAGATAAAAGGCGCTGTGTCATGTACGTGGGTCATTAGTTGATGGGTCGTCAGTTGATGAGAACAAAGTCTACCACAACCAGTGTTTCCAGGCCAAGGCCACAACATAATAAATATTTATTTTGCTTTTAATAGTGAATATTGTTTTAACGCTAATTTTGGCTCGTTAGGCAATTTAGAATTTAAAGTCTTTAATACCACTATTTCTTTCACTATTTATTTTATTTTATTTTCCATTTCCATTATCCCTATTTCCACTAGTATTTAAATTTAATTTAGTTGAAAATTATATTCATTATATTATAATCATAAATATCATTAATACCATGATATAATAATAGAAGGTAATTCCATTCTCTCTTTTTGTCGCCATATTAACGTTCTGACATTTGCGGGAATTATTTAAATTTGTGCTACCATATCACATACTTTGTGAAATCCCATTTTCCGTTTTTTCCCCTTCATTCGAAATTTTAAAAATTAGAAACAGAAGTTTATGTATGTAAGTAAACAAACGAAAATTGTTTTAGTTTAAATTAATAGTAATACAGTTTTGCAGGATTTCAGAAATAAGATTTTTAATATCCCTACATCTGACAAATGTGTCTAAATTACCGTTTTCTTATTAAGTACAAGTTACCCAAGGCAAGGTATGTTCATTTAAGAAATTATTTTTTTTATCTTAGATGGAAAGCTAATCTGCCAGGAGTATCAAGAAAAATTGAAAGTTGCACAATTATAGGAACTTAAAATTAAAAAGTTTGGTTAATTTTATTGTGCATAAGGAGGCTGCATGCAAAATAACTCTATGCAAAATTGCTCAAAAGCAAAAATGAAAAATAACCTAAGAAATCCGAAATTTGGTAATATTTTGTCGTTTTTGAAAAATTTACAAATGGACAATTATACAAAATGTTTTAATAACGATCACCATGAACTCCGTCACCACTTTGACGAGTCGACATCATTTTATATTGACGTCAACATCAATTTGATCATAATTTTGCATTCCCTAAGGCTCTTATGACGATTTCGACGGCTTATCCATAACACTGTTCTGTAGAAAAATATTCTTTTAAAAAAATTTTATATTGTGGAATGAAAGTGCTTAATAAGAATCTGTTCTAAGTTTTTTCTATCACGTCGAAATTTTCTATTTCTTCAACTAATTTTCCGAATTGGGTCAAACTTGTATTTAAATCTTTTCCATTTTGAATTTTATAAACCCAGGCGATGAAATCATCGTCGATACAACAAAATTTTAACGTCACATATCCTTCCAAATAACAAATAAAATTAAAAACTCATCGTTAAATGTTATGTCGACAAAGAGAATACCAACCTATATTGTTTGGACGACGCCAAATGGAATAGGGGTGATTCTCAGGAAATGCATCAATAAGAGTGTAAAAACAACGGTTTGAAGTCCTAAAAACTCGCTAAGTAGTTACGTTGTTTACCTTAAATTACAGAATTGTTAACATTAAAGATTTATTAGAATTAAAAAAAATATAAAAAAGTCAATGCGCTTAATGTCACTACTGACTTTTTTACAAATTTTGTTTGCCAAATTTCCATTTTTTCAATTTTTTTATTTTTTACGTTAATTATTGACTTGGCGATTTTTTATTATGTGGCGATTTCTCATAGGGTCAATTAGCATGCAGCTTAAATAAGGTTGAAATATAATTTTTTTTCTCAGTACAAAAGTGTACCTATAAAAGTTTAAGGAAATCATAATCTATAACAAGATTTATTCCTCATAAGGTTTACTATTAAACCAAAGCACGTTTTTATTTTATGTTATTTTTATAAAATACACATTTTTTTAAAATAATTTCCAAAATAAATATTACTTATTTCTATTAGTGGCAACGCTTTTTTTTTTTTTTGTTTACATAAAAACATACTTCAATAATTCCGGCAAACTTCAAACATTTTTGAAATGGAACTACCTTGTATTATTATATCATGATTAATACTACTTCTAATCAGTGTTGGGATCTGACAATGTTTAAATTGTACCGCGCCAATGATAAAATTGACTAAATCAGCATCAATTGTACCAAAATTGGTATTTTATAGTAATGATAATTGACCTCATTTCATTGTATTTCTGTTTTTATGTTGCTAATTTACTAACAACCATTTTGCCAAAATACTTACCTATGTATTTCATAATCAAAATCTTACAGTGTTAGGAGCTGGTTACTCTACAATGCAATGCTTGAAACTCCACTAAACTCACTGTATAATCCGATAGAGATGATATGAGATGCCTGTAGTTATTTTATTATTATTATTTATTTAGTAGTATTTGAAATACTTTATAGTTTATCATACATTTCAAAAGAATTACATATTGTGGTTTCTTATAAACGTTATAACATTTCTTTTAAATAATACAAAATTTTCTTCATTTTTAATAAAAATTGGTAATGAGTTAAATAAATTTAAACCTTTGTAAAAAAGTGTTTTTTGTATTGCGTTGGTTCTTGCTCTTTGTAATCTAAAATCTGACCCATTTCTAAGACTGTACGGTTGTACTTCTCCAACATAACTTAATTGGTCACATAGATAGTGCGGTGCATTTCCTCTTTTCATTTTGTGGATAAAAATTAGCGTGTTCAACTCTAGCCTTTGTTGAATATTTAACCATTTTAAATAATTTAACATATAATCTAAAGGTGCATAACGGTTACATTTTAAAATTGAGCGCATTGATTTATTTTGAAGTTTTTGTAATCTTGTTATTTGTTGAGTTGTGCAGCATGTAAAAATTATTGTTGAACCAAATTCAAAATGTGGTTTAATCATTATATTATAAATGTTTATTGCAGTTATTATATTTACTTTATTTCTTAATCTTTTAAAAAATCCAATTTTTTGCCAATCTTTTTACATATATAGTCTATGTGTTCTTTAAATTTTAATGTGTTATCTATAATAAAACCGAGGTATTTGATCTGTTTCACTTTTTCTATTTCTTTATTATTAATTGTTATTATAATATTACTATTCATATTTATTTCCATTATTTTAGTTTTGCTTTCATTTAATTTAAGTTTATTCATTTTTAACCATTTTTCTACATTTATCATATCCTGTGTTAAATTTTGTTGACATATTTGTTCTGTTTCGGCTTCAGTAAAAATTAACGTGTCGTCTGCATATAGAACAATTTCACATTTGTTTAAAATATTCGGTATTTCATTAATATATATAATAAATAACAGTGCTCCTAAGACAGATCCTTGGGGAACTCCATATTCGCTTCCAATTGACGTTGATTTTATATTATTTACTTTGGTTGTTTGTGTCCTTTCGCTTAGGTAAGATTCAAACCATTCTCTTTCATTACCTTGTATGCCATACATATAAAGCTTACTAAGAAGAATATTTCTATCTATTGTTTCAAATGCTCTTTTGAAGTCTAAAAATATTGCAATTATCTTATTATTCTATTCTATTTTTTTCCATCTGTTTATCACATAATTTACAGCAGTTTCACATGAATATTTTTTACGAAAACCTGACTGATACTTTGAGAATAAGTTGTTATTTTCCATATATTCTTCTAATTGCTCTTTTACTACCTTTTCAATTATTTTTTCGCATGTTTTTAATGTATTTATTGGTCGATATTCTTCACATTTTTGCGTTTTTCTTACTTTTTCAATTGGTGTCACCATAGATTCTTTCCAGTTGCTTGGAAAGATTCCAGTTTCCATAGATTTGTTAATTATTTTCAGCAAGGTATTTCCTATTATGTCCCAATTATCAAGAATTATCTTTATAGTTACTTTATTAAAATCAGGCTTATTTTTCATATTTTTACATATTATTTTTAGTTCTTGTAAATTTATTGCACGGAATTTAAAAATTTTACTTATCACAGGTACTCGGTTTATATATTGCACATTTTCTATACTATCTCTAATTGTTTTAATACTGTCAATAAAATAATTGTTAAACTGATTGGCTATTGTATAATTTTCCTTATATTCTATTTGATTAAATATCACAGATCTTATCACAGGTTGCTCTTTTTTAAGGACTAAGTCTTTTATTCTTTTCCACATTTGTTTTTGGTCTTTGGTGTTACTTATTTGATTATTGATATATTTATCTTTTTCATATGTTATTTTGTTTTTATAAACGTTTCTTATATTTTTATATTCATTCCATGCTGCATGCGTATTTTCGGTTTTAGCAAGTTGGTGTTTTATAATTTTATCCTGTTTTAGTTGTCTAAGTTCACTGTTAAACCATTTGTTTTTATCTTGTTTTTTTTATAGTCTTTTTTATTGTAAATTTTTTAATTGCACTCTCTATAGAATTGACAAAATGATTAACAGTACAGTTTATGTTAATGTTCTCATTAACGCCTATTATTGATCTTATTTCATCTCTATACAACCACTTATTATATTTAAAATATTCTTTTTCTTTTGATTCAGAGTTTTTGGGGTTTTCACGTTTACATTCAAAAATAATGTCAATTGACTCATGGTCTGATATTTTATTTGCATTATTAACTTTTACTGATATATTTTCTATATTTGATATTACATAATCGATTAATGTTTTTGACCTTTCCGTTATTCTAGTATATTCGTTAACCTTTTGTTTCAAATAATTATCGTTTAACATGTTTTTAATTCTGGTTTTATATACTCCATCTTTCGACCAATCGATATTGAAATCTCCCGCAATTATTATGTTACTATTATTTTCACTTATTTCCTCTATAACTTCTTCAAAAACTTCACAGAATTCTACTTCACTGCAATTTGGTGATCTGTAAACCGCCATTACTATAAAATGTGTATTACAGTAACTTAACATACAAGCATTTATCCAATATTTAAAATCCTTGACTTTTTCAAACATTTTTTTTATTTTAAACTGTTTTTTATAATAAATGCTGACTCCGCCAGTCCTTTTAGAATTTGACAAGATAATTATTTGTTCGTATCCATTTAACGCTGTTTCAGTTTCTTCAATATCATGTGTAATATGAGTTTCTGATAATATTATAAATTCTGGTTGTTCATTTAGGGCAACAATTTCCAATTGATTGAAGTTATTTAATAAACCTTGAGCATTAGTGTATATTCCACGCCATTTCTTTAGTTGTTGGAAATTGAATCCCATTTGTTTCTTCTTGTTATTCAACTTATTTTGATACACAGGACATTGTTTAAACATTGTAAAGTGATTCTCATCAAGACCAAGATTTAATTTTTGATTTACACGTATACAGTTTATACATTTATTCATTCTCTCATTATTACAATCATTTGTTCTATGGGCTCCATGGCATTTTAAGCAAATTTCTGTATTTTTACAATCGCTTGATTTGTGGTTGAATCCCTGACATTTGAAACATTGCATAACCTCTGTTCCATCGAATACCCTGCATTTTTCCCAACCAATATTAATTCTTTTTTCTTTCATTATTTCCTGATACGATTCATTATCTATTTTTAATTTAGCATTATAAACTGTTCTATTATTTCTTTTAAATTCATACATTTTTATAACATTCAGTTCACTTTCACGTAAAATATTGTTTTGTTTCTTTATTTTATCCACCAATTCGTTATCATTATATTTAAAAGTCATGTCCGTTATGTCAATTTTCATTTCAAAAGGGTGTGGAACTTTTATTTCATAGCCTTCACTCATTTCCTTTTCAATTGCTGATTTTATTTTTATTCTTTCCTCATCATTTTCAGTTTGAATTACTAAAGTTCCATTTGCAAGAGGAAGAGTTATCTAATTACCAAAACAGGCCTTACGATTTCTCACTCGAGAGAATAGAAAAATACATATATCAGCCGAATACTGCCAGAATCTGATAGAGGCGATGCAAAAACCTTCAAACGCTATAGTTCAGCAAAAAGGCCTATTTACTTTTTATGTTAAGTAAATAGGGCTTTTGGTTATCAAAGTAAATAATAAAAATCCTTAACATAACTTAAGGATGTTGCAATATAGTAAGTTCTAGAGCGGGTTGAAGTTCTGTGAAATTATAAATGTTTATTATTGTCGGAAAATTTAAAAGAAGAATTTTAATGAAATAAAACAAAATGTATTAAATAAATTTTATATAAAAATGTGCCAAAAAATCATAAAATGTACCAGTGTACTACTGATGTATCGATTGTACCAAATTTGGTACAATTGTACTATAAATCCCAACACTGCTTCTAATTCTAGCTATTTTAAACATGAAATTTTTCTTTTTCTTAAACTTGGTCCGTTTCACGACTGCGCAGATTTTTTGTTTTATTAAATTGTAATCTTTTTTAAATCTTTCATTCAAATATTTCTTGATTTAAAAAATATATAAAATGAAATTATATAAATTTAATATTGAATATTAAAATTTTTAATTGGTGGGACTATTTAATATTATTAATAATTATATTTATGAAATAATAATTATATTTACAAATGTATGTATATTTAAAAAGTTCTAGACCTATTTTTTAAAAATCACAAAAATATAAATTTAATTAAATTTTTGCACTCAAAAACCAGTCACAATTTATTGTATTTCCAAGTTTTTAACAATAATTCTTGCAAAAAAAAACCGACTTCAAAACAGATAGAAGGGCACCAATTCTAAACTAAAAATGTAAGAAGTAATCTGTAAGAATTAGATTTAAACCAAATAAAAGATGCGCCAAAATTAGAGGGAAAAAAATAAAGACTATTGAATGTCAAGCCTCTACCTATTACTGTTTAAAAGTTAAGTTATTTTCACCTGCATCCGTCTTGTATGGGGACACCATTCAAGCCTCTGTCTATAACGGTTTCAAAGATAGGGGCACACAGATCAAATAACATCACCTATTCGGACACCCTTTAATTTACAATTTTAAATGAAAGACCTGTTGTTATAGAGGACTTGGTCACAAAGATTCTTTGTAAATTTCAACCATCTGTCTATAACGGTTAAAAAGTTTAAACATATATATCAAATTACATGAACTATTGGGACACCCTTTACATTATAATTCCAAATATTTATATTTGTTATCATACCAGAGAAAGTAGTGGACATTCTGCCTAATTTTCAAGTGTTTGTGTTTAACGGTTCAAAAGATAGGGTCATATAGATCAAATTACGTAATTTATGGGGACACCCTTTAATTTCTAACTTCAAATTGTATACTTGCTATAGTGGACTTTGCAATACAGGTTCCTTGTAAATTTCAGCTGTCTGTCTCTAACAGTTCAAAAGTTTGGCCACATACATAGAATTACATTAACTATTGGGACACCCTTTAAGTTCCAAATTCAAAATTTTATACTTTTTATTATAGCTGACTTAGCACTACAGGTTCTTCGTAAATTTCAGCGGTCTGTGTACAACTATTCAAAAGTATGGCCATATACATCAAATTAAATGAACTATTGGAGCACCCTTTAATTTAAAATTTTGAGTGTTTATACATTTTATTATAACGGTCATAGTAGTCGACATTCTGTCAAATTTTCAAGGTTTAGTCTATAACGGTTCAAAAGATAAAACCAAATAGGTCATATTATGTCACCTATGGGGACACCCTTTAAATTTTAAATTTATTTTTTTATTAATTTCTGCTGTTGGGAGCTATAGCGGCACGCAATATTTTAAAATTTTAATTTGCTGCCTTTTACGGTTCTTAATACACGTAAAAAACATGTATGTTGTATGGGGACACCCTTTAATTTTTAATATAATGAACTGTTTTTAAAATGGGACCAACCTTGAAGCATAACCTTTCAAATAAAGCAAAAAATTTTAAAATCGGTTCAGAAATGGCTGAGTTCTGCGGTTACATACATAAAAAAAAAAAAGCAACATTCAGACGAATAGATAACCTCCTTCTTTTTTGAAGTCGGTTAAAAAATAAATTTAATTTGGTTGACATTTGACATGTCTTTTAGGGGATGAAAATTTTCAATACAGAATAATAAATAACTGAAATTAGTATTCAACCCAACAGAAAAAATACAAAATTCATATAATTCGTATTCTTATGTAAAATCCAAAGAAATATTTAATTTTAACATTTAAAATTGATTGCAAAAAACTATATTTTTTTACAAAATATTTTATACAACTATGTGCACTATATGTGCTGTGGGGAAACATTTTTAAAAACCAACACATACAAAGTAGTCTACCAATACATTCTTAGACTTTGTTTTTTTGACAAAAGACTCAGGTTTTTGACATTTAAGTTGGCTATTTATGTGTAATAATGATTTATACTTTCAAATCTAATATTTAAATTGTAAAAACTTAAAACGCCCTTTGTCGCTTTAATTTGTTGCATATGACTTTAAAATTGACATTGATGGCGTTTATAACAATTTTTTTATTGGTATTGTGAGGGTTAATTGAGGACTGCAATGTTCTAATGAAACTTTATGTTGAATCTTACTGATTCTTTGCTTTACACATATGTATGTACATAATCTACTATTATTCAATTAAATTAAATAGTTTAATTAGAATCCTTATATGTTAAATGAAGTTACGTAATCGAATAAAAACTCA
This sequence comes from Phasia obesa, assembly GCA_949628195.1. Taxonomy (NCBI): domain Eukaryota; kingdom Metazoa; phylum Arthropoda; class Insecta; order Diptera; family Tachinidae; genus Phasia; species Phasia obesa. The sequence goes on from OX451216.1 coordinate 80,045,674, forward strand.
ACTATCTAACAAAAGGCTTGGAAGGAAGCGTTGCTCCTTATACAAGTGAATTATCATGTCGACTCACAAGAATCAAAAGCTAGGCATTTATTATTAACTTTGTTCGATTACTTTAATTTTAAAAAATCCTCAATCCTCTCTTTTGTATAATTGATAAAAATTTGTTTTAATATACAATAATTTAATTAGATCAAATTATTGAAAATAATTTTAGTGATGTGACGAAGGACGGTATTTTGCCACGAATAGATGTTAAACAATTAAGAACAACCCAATCTGCCATCATTAGAGTTTTAAAATGGAGAAAGAGCTTATATGCGTCGAGAGCTCTTAACAAATCTGTGACAATAAGGAATAAGTGCTTAGGTCGACTTAAGCAAAATTTAAGTTACCTTTATAATCTCCGTACTCCAAAGTACCCATTTGCAAAGTTTCAATTATTTTGTATAATTTTCCAAGAATTTACAGCGATATATACAATATACAATACAAACACTATATAATTTTTAAGTGCTGATCTGTATATTAAAAGATAAGATATACGTCAAATTAAGTCATCTATGACAACACTATTTAATTTTAAGTTTTATTTGTTATTGCGGATATGGCAATATGTATGTATAAATGAAAACGCATTTATATATACAAATTTAAAAACAATTTTATTTTAAAGAATATTTGAATATTAACCACAAGGAAAAATTCAATATCTCCCCATTTTTATGAAAATTAAAAAAAAAAAAATAAAAAATGAAATATTGATTTAAAATATTTTTAAAATTTAAAGTAGAATTTGCAAAGTAGAAGGCAGAAATTCCTACAAGTACTCCCCCTTCAATGGATGCGGAAGCGTTCTGGAACTCTTACAACTCTGCCGGATCTTGATCTTAAAATTTGTTCTTTTTGTTGAGTATTTGAAATATTTTCATCTAAGTTATTATTTACGGAAAAAGCCGGCTTTAGACGATCTACGGATATGGTCCAACATATTTCGGATGTAAAGGTTTCGTATAGCAATCACGACGTATCCAAACGTGGGAACAGTTATTTAGATCTTGATGTACAAAGAACTTTTTTGAATTACTTGGATGATGCAGGATTCCTGTGGGTCTTAGTTTACTGATTATATTTCTTATTGTTGTCAATTCAGATATTACGTCATCTTTTGCAAAAGGCTACAAAAATTCAGGTTCTCCTGATAATAATTCTGATAATAATAATAATAATTCCGCGGAGGAAGTTTTGAGGTCCTCTTTGAGACTTGCTCTTAAACCAAGTAGTACTGAGTTTAATGATACTGTCGATTGATTGTTTTCTCCACATATAAGACCAGCTTTTAACGTCCGATGAAATCGTTCCACCATTCCGTTAGCTTGCGGATGGTACGATGTGGTAAAGTTGTAAGAAATCCCCAAATTCTTTGTTATATCTGCAAACATATGGGAGGTGAATTGGCTGCCTCGACAGTTACTATAGTACTTGGCACACCAAAACGACATACCCAACCATCATAGAAAGCTCGAAAAACAGTTTCAAGTTTTATATCTTTCAAAGGAAAAGCTTCTGGCCATCGACTGAAACGATCAACACATGTTAAAATATATGTGTATCCTTCGGATGGAGGTAAAGGCCCCACGATGTCCAAATGCACTATTGAAAACCTGCTGCTAACAATAGGGAAACTTGCAATTGCACTCTTAGGGTGTCTTGTGACTTTTGAAGATTGACAATCATGACATCCTCTTGATCAATCATTGACATTTTTGTTCATAGATGGCCAAAAAAACTTTGTAGAAATCAATTTTCGAGTAGCTCGTAAACCCGGATGAGAGAGTGTATGAATATTTTTGAAAACTAACATTTAAAACTTCTTTGGAATGTATAGACGAGCTACGTCAGTAGACATCTCACAATAAATTTGCTTGTCTGTATTTGGTATTGTGACGAGAACAAATTTATTCTTACCTTCGGACTGCAGTAAACCATGTAGTTCGGTGTCTTCTTTCTGAGCTTGACTCAATTTCTCGTAATTTATAGCATAAATTTGAATGGCTTCAATACGTGATAGGGCATCTGCTATGGTATTATTCGTACCTGATAAATGCCTTATATCCGTGGAAAATTGTGCAATGAAGTCCAAATGATTTCTCTGCCGAGGCGATGCACAGAGGAGTATTTGGCCTGAAAAGCTGGCCAAAATTATTAAACGTGTTTTTTTAATAAAAAGTTTTAGTTTTATGATAGTTTTAGGTGCAGTATGATATAAAAAGTCTAGTGGCAGAATTTGAAAAAATTACACTGCGCAACAAAAGTACACTGCGCAGCAAAAAAATTTGTCTCTACCCTAGAAATAAAAGTATGTGGACTATATGGATTTTGATGCCCTTAATTCAAATCTGTTTTCCGTTTTTCTCTAGTACGTAAGGATTTTCTTTTAAAGGCGTGGCATACTTCACCCCCTAAGTCGTTGGGTTGCCTTATATATTTTACCATAACTTGAAAACGTGTTCTCCGATTTTAATAGCAGGAGGATCAGAAGATGCACCGGAAAATTCTGCTTAAACTAACCATTATTAAAAATTCAATGGCGAAAAAAAAAATTTACATGCAAAATGCGTCAAATTTTTTGTTTTCAAAATGCAATAAATAAAATTTAAGAACCAAAAAGTTATGAAAAAAGGCTTTATTATATTCATTTTATATTATTTAATACTTTATAAACAAAAAAGTTAAACTAATAAAAATTCCTTACTAATTATTATCCTCATTAGCTGCATCATCGGCGTCAGGAAGAAGAAGTGTGATGCTTTCTGATGAAAAAGCTTTTTTATTAATCCGTTCTCTATGCGTACTGCAGCTTATAAAAGGGTCACTGCTCAGAAATAACCTATTCAAGACATCTCGATTTGTATCGCTTCTGCTGAATTTCCTCGAATAATTCGTACGAAATAATAGTAAATGATTATTTCTGTCCTCGGCAGCTTCTTCTGACAATTGTCCAATTGGCAAGATTGCTTGCTTTATAACACTACCGCCATGAATAAGAATCTTGTGCATCGTAGGACGCATGGGGTGCCAGTTGTAAAGTTGCACATATATTTCGGCAGTTGTATGTGCATATTACTCAATTTTCTCAATATTAATTCGGTGTCCGCTAGTTATTGCTTCCAATATTATTTTCAGGCGGTTGATAAATTCTTCATTTATTCCAGTGATTTTCGATGCAGTTGCAGTCTAACTGCTGCAAAACCTCTTCAAGGTATATACATAAACGTGTTGCTGTGTGGTCGAGGAGAGCTTGGAGCTTCACTTCCGCTAATGTTTCAGTAACGGTTATGGCATCTACATTGGGATAACATTTTTTTGTTGCATTTTTTAGTAACGAGTAACATGGATACACATTTTTATTGGCATTGTATAAAATTTCATATTGCTTTTTCGTGAGCTCTGCATTTACAAAGAGTGCTAAAGCCCGTTCCGCTGAAAGTTTATTCAGAGGGTTGACTTCAGAAGTTGTTAATGATCGTTTGCAAATTCTTGCTTTTCTTGGGGATCGCGTTATATCCATTATTAATTAAGCCGCATCATATGTCCCGCTGCTCTTTGACTCATGGATGCAGCAAATGTGATCTCCTCTGTTGTTAATTGGTGACGAACTTCTTCCGTTTTTCTCCGCTTTGTTCTATCACTGGCTTCATTAAATTCTTTTCGTGGTCGCCCTGAAGACGAACTGCCAAATACTGGTATTTTTACAGTTCCTTCCAGCCACTTAGCGTTTGTGCTTAAAAAGCGGTCCTATTTTCGTTGTGCCGAAAGCCAATATCTTTTGAAACAATTTTTGAAATTTTTCAAACACTGCTTCAGTGCTAATATGTCCCCATCTGACCAAAAAATCCAATTTCTCGTCAATGGTTCCAGCATTAGATTTTTTCACTATTTGGAATAGCTGTAATCTTGTGCAAACTTGTTCCATGTTGACTCTCGAAGTTACAAAACGGTTTTGATAAAAATTGTGTGCAATAACCCTTTATAAGTATCTTCAAGCGCATGCTTTTATGCCTTAATTGGATGGTAGCCTTATACCTGGGTGCCCATGTATTGTTTATGTACCTGTATTTATTTTTTGTAAACTTATTTTTGTCATTAATGTTTTTAATAGTTATTCTATTAGGTACGTACATATATTTATTTTTTTAACAAATAATGTTTTGTAGAGCAGGTATATAAAAATATCTTTTATGGGGATGTGTGGGACATTCGCTTAAAACTATTATGGATAATTAAGAATTTTTGCAATTTATAATTACATATAGGCAGGTATTAATATTGTGAAGTGATGTGAATTAGAGTTAAAATAAATAATTCAAAATACATAAAAGTTTATGACGATATAAATGTATAAGAAAATATGCCCAATGAGCAAAAATAGAAGAAATGTGAAAAATTAAAAAAATCGTCAAAAATAATGGCGCAAACTTGCGCACATTTTTTTTTTGTTTCTAAAATTAGAGATTCCAAATTTTATTGTGGTAACAAACATAATTCGTAGACATGGTAACCTCACTTTTAAAAATCTCTTCTTTTCATTTTTTTGCAAAAAAAAAGTATATAATTTGTTTTTTTTTTTAGCTTTTGAACGAATTGTTTCAACATGAATATTCAACATATTTTAATTTTTTTTTCTTTTTTAAATAACTTTTGATCAAACCTTTCAGCGAAAAGAATAATCTTTGTTAAAAACCTTTATTCGTTTAGCCGCAAAAAAATAGCAGAAACCGAAAAAAACATTTAAATCTCATATAATTTCCTTCACTTTCCTGACTTTAGCAGGGTCTCAGAGCTACAAATCGCAACTAAAAGTCTTCAAAATTTACAATATAACGTAAAATATTGAGCTGCGTACTTAGTTCTTTAGATTTCTTAAAATTCAGTTTTGCCTTTTTGGCCAGCTTTTTGGGTGAAATACTCCTCTATGCGATGCTTTGTCTAATTTCTGCTTAAACGCAAATATCAAAGGACGTTGATCCGTGTAAATGCTAAATTGTCTTGCCTCCAACAAGTGACGGAAATCGTGAATGGCTTTGTATATTGCTAGAAGTTCACGATCATACGTACTATATTTCTCTTGGGTAGAGTTCAACCGTTTACTGAAGAAACCAAGTGGTTGCCAAGAGTCACCAACGAATTGTTCCAACACTGCACCTACGAAAAAATTCGATGCATCAACTTTAAGAGCCATTTTTGCATTAGGAGCTGGGTGGGATAATAATGTTGCATCAGCTAACGCCTTCTTACAATTGTTAAAGGCATTGATAGATTCTTCAGAACAAGGAATTTCACGGTTATCGTTCTTTTTAGTTGTTCCTTTCAAAAAATTATTCAGTAGTGCTTGAGAACTTGCGCCATGAGGAAGGAATTTCCGGTAAAAATTCAACATAGCCAAAAATCTTCTTAGTTCCTTAACCGTTTTTGGTAAGGGATATTCATTGATGATTTTCACTTTCTCTGGAAGTGGACTAATCTCATTTGATGTAACGTGATGTCCAAGGAAATCGATTTCAGCAGCACCAAAAACCCATTTTGCGGGATTAACTTTAACTCCAAACTCTTTGAATCGGTCAAAGAGAATTTTTAGGTGTTCAAGATGTTCCTGTTCAGACCTTGAGTAAACGCAAACATCATCGATATAGACGAATACAAAATCGAGCCCTCTGCAAACCTCGTCGATTAACCGCTGGAAGGTCTGTGCAGCATTGCACAGCCCAAAGGGCATTCTTAAGAACTCGAATATCCCAAAGGGAGTGATAACTGCAGTCTTTGGAATGTCATCTTAAATAAATTATGGTAGGAACTTTTTGATACCAACAAAGTTGTCATTTGCTGCCATTTGCTTTAAGATTGGTTGTACCATCAACTAACACTTTTTGCTTTAAGTCAGGAAGAAGATGATGGTGACGAAGGAAATCAGCACCAATGATAGGGCGGGATACGTCTGCAAAAATAAACTTCCACTGAAAACTTCTGCGCAGACCTAAATCTAGGTGGAGAACAATGTGACCATAGGTTTTGATTTCTGTGCCATTTGCAGCATACAGCGAAAGTTTTTGAGGCGACATACGATTTTTACAAGGGTACACTGAAATTTCAGCTCCTATGTCAACCAGAAATTGAACTTTAGAATGTTTCTCGGTTACATATAAACGACCATTATATAATTCATCAATACAAGCGGTCGAAGAACTTGTATGATTAAAATCTATTTTTTTAAGCTTTGAATTTGCAAGGTTAAATGCATTTCTGTTCTTTTTCAGCGAAACGCCAATGATACCAACATAAACCTGACGCTTTTCTATTTCTCGAAATTTCCTCTTGAACGGGATCGTGCACGGGAAGTTGAATGGTTTTCGCGATGCAAAGATCTGGAGCGTGATTCCAGGGCATTAATACGATTTATAATGCTGCCTAACTTACGTGAAAAATCATCTAGCTTAGGAGGAGGAGAAACTTCGGACACGAACATTGACGAAGTACTGGAAAAAGCTTCAACAATTTTATCGGCTTGACAAGCTAATTTATCTAGGTCACTGGTCTCACAAACGGCCAAAATGGTTTTCACTTTATCTGGCAAACATTCCAAAAACAAAGTTTTTAAAATTTCATCACTAACCTTACCGCTAGAAAGAGACTTCATCCGCTGAAGTCTCTTAATAAACGTTAAACGCCACTTAATAAACGTTTGAGCTGATGTTCAGCAGATTCAGCCAAAAATTTAATAATATTAGCTTCTTATTTGTTAGACGGAGGTGGAGAAATTATGATATCCTTCACTAAATATAACACTGACTGGTCTAAACTCATCAGCAAATATTCAAACTTTGTACAGTCTTGCGTTATTCCACACAAACGGAAACATGATTCAACCTGATAGAACCAAACCTCTGGTTCATCTTTCCAAAATGCTGGAAGCTTTGGTGTTTTTGCTGAAGAGATTTCGGGAACATTTACTGGCTCCGCCGGAGGTTGTGTTATAATTGATGGTGGAGATTTGAGATGAGCTCCCTGCTGGTGTATCTCCAAAAACTGGCATGTTGATTAATGATATTTATCCACATTTTCTTGCGAATAGTCGGGGTCACCAATTATAAATGAAAACGCATTTATATATAAAAAATTAAAAAGAATTTTATTTTAAAGAATATTTGAATATTAACCACAAGGAAAAATTTAAATTGAAATATTAAAATAATACCCAAATCGTAAAATCACAAATATAATCAACACATTTTACTATCATTTACAACAATACAGCAGTACACCGATGCACTGTGATTCATATTTGAATCAACCGTTTTTTTACACATAGAAGTCATTATACATATAATTCATATATTTTTCCATTTTTAGAACATTTACACACCACAGAATCTAAATTAAATTTTTAAAGCTTACCCTGAGAGTAGAAATTTATTATTTTAATTCCCAATTGCACCTAAGTCAGAAGATTCAAAAAACACGTGTTTGTAAATTAAACTTGTAAAGTAAAAGTAAAAATCTGCCGTTATAATTCAAATGCCACATTATAAAAACAGAAAAGATAAAAAAGTGATTACAACACCAGCGATTTTTAAATTTTGATTTACCAATAGCAAAATATTAAACCAACAAGTGGTTGATTCATATGTGCATCATGGCGCATTGAAGGGCTAATTTCCAAGTTACATCAACTATAAGGACACGAATCTGTAATGTAATTTTGTTATAAAATATGAAATTGGTGCCCTTTAGGGTTCAAAAGACACATCAAAATCATACATGATTTTCCCGATGCACAACTTTTAATTTTTAAAATTATGAACTTTTTTGAATGGAACTAATCTATAAGTATTACCTTTTAAATAAAAATAAATATGAATCGGTTCAGAATTAAATGATTTCTAGCGGTTAACTCAAACGATTTGATAACCTTCACCTTATATGAACTCGGTTAATTACACGATAATTTTGCAGATATTATCCAAGAATTTTTATTTTGGCCCATTTATTAATAATTACTTATTCGCAAAAAACGGCAACACTTTCATGTCATGCATTAAAAAATTAACGAAATATTTTATATTAATTTTTTCAAGACTTCATAAAAGAAATTTATTTTAATAAAAAAAAAAATATTTAAAGCACAAATATTGAAACATTTAAAAGCCCTTAGCTGCAGAGGAAAAGGTAAAAATGTACAAATTTTTTATTGAAGATATTGCTAGATATTCATATACATATACATATATTTAATTTTTGATTTTTATTCACAGTTTTTCAGGTGGCGGCAATGGCCAATTGTGCTCAAGAAGAAACGCTTCGTGCTAAAATTTGACCAAAGTAAAAAAAAAAGGGAGATACATTATTTTCACTGTTGCTCAAGACGTCAAATTCCTTATATACATAGATAACATTTTTTAATATATAGAATTTGATATTTTAAGAAACAGCGAAATTGATTAAATTATTTAAATTAGTCACAAAACTGTAACTATTAAACACAATTAGCGAAAATTGTTTTTGATTTAGATAAATTATTTGTTTGAAAATTGTCTGTTATTTCAGTAAAGTTTTTCATTAGTTTCAGATAAATTATTTGTTTGATTTTTTTTTTAATTTAAGTACATGTTTTGTCTGTTTCAAACAATTTTTTTATAATTTTCAGTAAACTTTTTTGGCTGATTCAGACAAATTGTTTGTTTGAAATTTTTTTTAAATCAATAAATTATTTTACCAAATATCATAATTAAGTGTTTGAAAAAATCGTGGAACATTTTCAATAAACTAATTTTTAATTTAATTGTTAAATTTACAAATTTGTTTATAGGACCATATTCAAACAAAAAATTGTCTTATTATGAAAATTAATTATTTGAATATAAAAAAATATGTTTTCTGTGTGCAATCTGTTTTTTTCAAATCATAAAAATTATAAAAGTTATGAAAACTTATTAATTGCAATGCCTGTGTTATTTTTTATTTATTGTATCTATATCTATACATATAATAACATATTAACTCATATCCGTCTGTCTGTCTGCTTTTCGTGTGCGTTCGCATCACCTGAAAACTACTGGATTTTAACAAAATTTTGTAAGGAGGTACCTTAGTATCCTGATCCCAATATAGGATACTTTTTTCCGCAAAAATATCTTATTTTCAAGAGAAAAAGCTGTGAAAAAGCAATTTCCGGTTTAAAGGTACTGAAATTTAAACACGGTTACATTTTCAACACACCTTTTTATTTATTTTTATTTTACTATTACGCAACAGATGGCGACGGTTGAATACAATTTGTATTTTTACTTTGTGGAATTACATTGTTATTAAAATATTTTAAACACCTCTTACAGAGCTTTTTACAAATTTTTAAATTGTATCCAAGAATGGGTACTTTTATATAAAGAAATACATAAACCATAACTGAAGCACTATAAAAGTAAGATTTTTACAATTGGTGTGGAATATTTTCAAAGCAAAATCGAGTAAAATATTTTTAGAACGCCCACGAAGTGGCGGGCACAGCTAGTCTATACATATAATAAAATGGTAACTCATTTCCGTCTGTCTGTCTGCTTTTATTTTGCGTTCGCATCACGTAAAAACTACTGGATGGATTTTAACAAAATCTTGTGAGGAGGTACCTAAGTATCCTTATTCCAATTTACGATACTTTTTTTTTCGCAAAAATATCTTATTTCCAAGATATTTTAAATACATATGGCGCTGACAAAATATGTATTACTTACGGCCAAATAGCCATATGAGTAAAATTTGTATTTGTTTTTAAGTCGCGTACGTATTGTACAATTTGGTTATTTTGTGCAATAAATACATACTTAGGTGATTATGTGATTACATTATTTTTGTTATTTAGCGTTAATTTTTATAAAATTCTGTTATTGATAGTTTCTTCTTAGTTTAGTTGCATTTTTTCTTTTACAATTGGCTTTTAAAGCAAAATCGAGGAAAATATTATCAGGACGACGATGACGTGGCGGGCACAGTTAGTCTTCCATATATTTGAACTATTAATAATTACTCATATCTTAAGTCTAAAAAAATAAATATAGTTGTGAAGTCCAGCCAGTGCTGGTTATTGTTATTTCCGGATAATGATCGGATGAGAGACGCAGTGTCCCTCCTTCTTAGTCGAATGTAACCAGTTTCAAGCTTCTTTAAATACTTTATGGCAAGTTTAGCTATTTCTGCTTTAACTGATGGCACGTTTAGCTCTTTATGGATGTTCGAGTTTTTTATATACCAAGGATCAGATGTAGAATCCTATTTTGGCGTATTGGTATTTTGTATATATTGCTATCTATCATAATTGAATGCCATAATGACAAATTGGTTTTATAATTGACTTGTACAATAGAAGTTTGCAATCTAAGCTGAGAGGTGAGTTTCTGCAAAGAAGCCAGTTTAGTTGGACGGCTTTTAGCGTCATTTGTGTTACTTTCATTCTGTGTGGCGTTTCCAAGTAAGGCGCCGGTCAAGATTTATGCCGAGATATTTCACGTCTGAAACCTGTGGTATCGTTTGGTTATTTATGCGAATAGGGGGACACAATTCCTCACGCAGTGTGAAAGTTATATGAATACATTTTTGTTCATTCACCTTTATTCTCCATTTCATCAACTATTTTTCTAAATTGAATATGTGGTCTTGTAAATATCGTGATGCTACTTCGGGTCTTTCGTGAATGCTCAAAAAAGCTGTGTCGTCAGCAAATGTCGATGTGTGAACTCGGTTACTAGTTGGCATGTCTGAAGTATACAATAAGTATAAAAAGGGCCCCAATATACTACCTTGGGGAACTCCGGCTTCGATTGGCTGGGGTGAGCTCAAAAAATCTCCTTCTTTCACAATAAATTTTCGTTCGGTTAAATAACTATCTAGCAGCTTATATAGGTTTACGGGCAAATTCAGTTTTAGCTTATATATTAGGCCTTCATGCCATACCTTATCGAATGCTTGAGAAACGTCGATAAAAAGCGCAGAGCAGTATTTTCTCTCTTCAAATGTCTTCTTAACAACATTGACTAACCTGTGAGTTTGTTCGATCGTACTATGTTTTTTCCTGAAGCCGAATTGATGGTTTGGAATACATCCTTTGTCGCTTAGAATAGGGTTAAGCTTAGTTATTAACATCCTCTCAAACAGCTTTGACATATTTGACAAAAGGCTTATAGGTCTGTATGATTAAATTTTTGTGTGGTCTTTTCCTGGTTTAGGAATCATGGTAACCAAGGACACCTTCCAATCTGTGGGAAAGTACTTAAAACGTAAAATGGCATTAAAAATAAAAAGAACGATTCTGCGAGCTACACGGGGCAACTCAATTAACATCTTGTTACTGGTTTTATCAACGCCAGGGGCTTTTTTGGTGTTCAAATCCGTTATTGCCTTTTCAAGATCACCAAATTCAAATCTTATCGGTACTGCAGCACTAGCCTCGAGAACTGGAAACTCAACTATATCAGTCGATATATTTGGGGTAAAAACGTTTGTCAAATGTGCAGCAAATAAATTTCCTTTTTCGGTATCACTCCTTGCCCATCCTCCAGCTGAAGTTCGCAAGGGAGGCTTACGTAAGACTGGCCTTTTAAGGTTTCAACAAGCACGCCATAACGAATAATCTGATTGAAGAGTTGCGTCTAGGTCTCCCAAATAGTTTTTCAGGGATGCTACTCTTCGAGATTCCAGCATGTTTCTTAGCCGGTTCGTGCATTCTTTAAGCCTGCTTTTGAGTTGAGGAGATCTCTGTGATTGCCATTCTCTACGAGTTTTTCTTTTTTCAGCCAAGAGCCGTTCGATATCTGCAGAATAAATTTGATTGTATCTAGCTAATTGTCGGGTTATTGTTGAATGTTGGACAGCTGATTTGAGGGTTTGGTCAAAATCAATAAGACTCCGCTCTACGTCTTCAGGTGTTCTTAGCGGGATGTTTTCCGAACAATGAGTACTAAGATACTTTCTATATTTCAACCAATTAATGCTTGTGGTAGTCATTGGTGATATGATGTTTTGTTTGTCCCATATATAGTCGATAGTGGGTGAATGATCTGAGGATAATTCAAGTGACGCTTCAGCTTTAATCGTTTCTCTTGGAATACCCTTAATCACGCCAAAATCAATTACATCCGGTATTTTTTGTCGATCAGTAGGCCAATAGGTGGGTTGTCCACTCGATATCATGATAATGTGTAGATGTGTACTTTTTTTATTTTGGTTACTTAATTTCTCACCAAAATTTTAATATGTACGAGTATATACGTTAGGTATTTTATATGCTAATTTTTCAAAACGCTCTTTAATATTACATACATTTAATTGTTTAACATTGCAATATACCCGTTTTTATTTCATCTTCTTGACAACACTATGAATACTTACAAATGTAGGCCAGGATTCACTATCCTACGTTACTTATTATTTATTATTTTGTTACTTAATATTAATTTTATAGGTATATGCAGGTACAGGTATAGGTATATGCATGTGTGCATAATTATAATAAGTAATCAGCTGCGTAGTACAACTTTTTTCTTATTAGAATGTGAATAACCCCAAATTTAATTTAAATAAATCAAAAGAATTTTTAATTCTGTTTTTTTTCTCATTTGGTTACATTTTTAAGAAAATTTGGTTGTAAATTTTTTTTGGTCATGGCAACACTGGTCTTGAGTACCTTTATATCAACAAAAAGGTATTATTTTTATATGCCAATAATTGAAAAAAAAATTAAAAGAAAAACAGTGTAAATATATTATTAAATGAAATTTGATTACTATAATATGTTCAGATTTTTAAATTATCTTAAAATGTAATCACAGTTTTTTACCTCTACTGAAAATTTTAAAATTTTGAATTAATACCCTCTTGTTGATCAAGTGCGATATATATTACATTCTGCTGGTGTCTAATTTTTTCTTTATCTCTTTATAATAAAGAACTTAAACTAGAATAAATTAATTCATTTAATAATTGTTCAAATAAAATTAAATTTATATAATGTATACATATAAATAATGCTACCTGTCATCGGACGCGTTTCGCTACGTCCATCACCAACAAAATAAAACATATACTTTCAGGTAAAGGTACAACCAAGCTTAAACTCAAAAATAGATGTACTTTGCCTGTACTTATTTTCAGTCGATGCTTTGCACTAGAAGGAATGTTACAATATTTTATAAATTTTGGCCATGTTTGGATTGGGCTGGGGGGACAACGGCTATAATTTGTGGCTCAATTCTTTATTCGTATTCGCTATAAAATAGTACCAATAAGGTAGTTTTTGCATCTTCCGAATTCAGAGGCGTGTAACTTTTGAAAGAAACGAACTGTTAGAAAAAAATTACTACTTTATTCAAAATTTTATCAAAAATACAATTTTGTAGATATTTTTATGGACTTTAGGAATTTAAAAATGAATTATAAATAAACTTTTAGTGATTTCAAAAATAATATACATATGTTCGATGGATAAAACTTTGGGGCATACCCACAATCTATGCATATAATAAAATAATAGCTCATTTCCTGCCTGTCTGTGTTTGCATCAGACGTAAAAACTGCTGGATGGATTCCAATATAGGCAGTGAAAATACGCACTTATTTTAGTAAGTATATAAATATAAACTTTGTATAAATATATAACTGATATGCATAGTTTAAAGCGGCAGTTATATTAGTAAGGATGAGAACCTTTGTAGAAAGTAAAGTAAAGGTCCTTGGTGGGGATTGCTTTCAAAGCAAAATTGAATAAAATATTGCAGAGTCGTTGACGAAGTAGTGGGCACAGCTAGTCTATATATATAAGTATAAAGCACAAAATGTGTTTGTTTGTTTGTCGGAAGGCTACAGCTGTCTGCACCAGTGAACCGATCTTTCAGAAATTTTTGCAGTTTGTTATTAAATATACGGTGGGCGAGGCACATCCCATGCAAAGTAAATATTTATCATCGTGTTGCTTGGTAACAGTAACAGGTAGCGCCTTAAACTTTTGCACCAAAAACTTCTATTATAACATACATAGTTTAGAGACACAGACTAGATTGGAATAGTGGTACCTCGAATAGTGTGCCAAAATACAGAATACCTCCCATACAAAGTGAAATATTTTTATCGTGTATATAGAGAACTATAATAGGTAAGGTCTTGAAAGTGAGTACAAGTAACCTCCATACCTATGCGTATGCTTTAGAAAAATATATGTTGAATTTTGACAGTGAGCGTGGTACCCCCATACACTATCTAGAGAATTGCAATAGGTAGCGCCTTGGAGTTTTGCATCAATAACCCCCATATTAAGATACATTGTATAGAGAAACACAGACTGGATTGGAATAGTGAGCGAGGCATCTCCTATACAAAGTGAAAAATTATTATCGTGTACCTATAAAACTGCAATAGATAGAACCTTGAAACGATACACGAGTAACCCTTCTACTAATCTTTATAGTCTAGCAAAATGAAAACTGGATTGGGGTAGTGTGCTAAGTATCTCCTATACAAAGTGTAAAATTATTATGCTGTACCTAGAGAACTACAACAGGTATGGTCTTAACACTTTGCGCAAGTAACCCTCATATTAATGTGCATAGTCTAGCAAAATACAGACTGGAGAACTAGAATAGGTAGAGCTTTAAAACTTTGCACAAGTAACCCTCAGAGTAACGTGCATTGTCCAGCAAAATACAGACTTGTACCTCCCATAAAAAGTAAAAAATTATTATCGTGTTAATACATATAGTCTAGCAAAAAACAGATGGGACGGGAACAGTAGGCGTCGTACCTTGCATATAAACTAAAGCATTTTTAATATAAGAATATCGTGCGCTTTCGAGTTAAATGTTTTCTTCCAAGTGTTTATTGTAATTTTTATGGATGGACGTAGCGAAGCGCGGGTATAGCTAGTAATAAATAAAAAGAAATAGTAATAAAAAGTTTAAAATAATTTCAAAAGCTTAAAGACCTATGAAATATAATAAAGTTTCAAAAAATGTTATAATATTTCTTGTATCCTATTTCTTTTTATAAGTTGTTTAAATAGAAAAATGCTTACAATTGAAACTACGTTGCAGATAGATACGAAGATTCAGAAAGTCCATTACATTCTGCTAGTGTCTAATTTTTCTTTATCTCTTTGTACTAAAGAACTTAAGCCATAATAATTAATTAATTCATTTAAAAATAGTCCAATTCAAGTTAATTCATCTAATTACTTTACTCTTTTTTATCTTCTTACTATTAAGACCACCTACATTCGACCAAAAAATAAAAAATCATATATTAATGTTTCAACTGTTTTAACGTTTTCTTCATTTAGTGGTAATTAGTAAGTGGACGATTGGTCAGTGGATCGTTGCTTTGCCGTATCACAAGATCTCTGTTCAACATTCTAGTGTCTTGTCTTATGCTCCCCTTTATCCTACTTACCAAAAAATATTTTCTTAGTTTTAGTACAATGATTTGCCTACATAAATATATACATAAATACATAAATAGGTTCATATATAAATAAAAAATAGCTAATCTGCGTTCTGAATGTGTACGATCTAGAAGAAAATTACTAGATCAAGAGGTAGACCGGAAAATGACAATCGTCGTGAAACACATAGACTGAGAAGAAATTGCTCAAGTTAAAAATTTGGAAAAGTAAGGACTTGATTACAAATTGAGGACGTAATGCAAAGGAGTACTGTGTAGTTGTTACTCTAGATGTTAAAAATGCATTTAATACTGCGAATTGGGAGGTAATTGTGGACACCCTTGTTGGACTGAGTATCCCTACATACTTATTGGCTATAATAAGGTATTATTTCCAAAATAGAATCCTGATATACGATACTCATAAAGGAACAAAACAAAACAAAGGGCGTTCCCCAGTATTGGTTCTTAGACCGTTGTTGTGGAACGTTATGTATAATAGTGTTTTAAGGCTTACAGTTTAGTTTAGTGTGTGTGGCAAAAGAGATATTAAAAGCGAAATATGTTACCAATGCTAGTATAAAAATTGTGCGATCTGGGCTTATGTAGGGGGGAATATCGAAACAAATCACTTCCATAATGGGTCCCTTTTCGACCCCCTTCCGTACTCTATGATTACAGGTAACCGAAATGTAATTTACGGCAACCTACTTACATTGAGTCATGTGTTACAACCAGCCCTTAATCTTGACTTTAAGTGATTTAAGACTGTCGACTGGTAACTGTCGGCCTTCTTTCTCATCACGCAGTCGTTAGTAATTACTAGCATTTGTTCAAGGCTCAGGTCTCTCATGGCATCCACTAGTGGTCCTGATTCTTATGCTAGCCAGTGCTGCGCATTCACACACAATGTGCGCTGCCGTCTCAGCCTCTTTCCTTTCCCCGTCTCCTCTTCTGTCTCTGCCTCTCACTTTTAGTCATGAGCTGGAGAGACTCCGACTCGACGTTGAAGGAACGTTTTGAGGTGCCTACTTCCGAAAAGGATTTGCCTAAGCCCACAGGGCCAAGTGCATCTAATTCATCCACATTTACCCCCATATCCACAGGAGTATCTTCATAGGCTGACCAGTCCACCCCTTGCGAGGTTTCTTTGTCATTCTATTTCGATATCCTCCCCTGGCCAGTGGCAACCGGAGTTCCTAAAGGGATTAACTTCCTCGAAATATCACGGTTCAACGCCATAGGAGACCGTTTAGAGATTAACCTGTTTACCCATTGCGAAGCGTTCCTGTCCATCCCTTCTGAATTCTTCCATAAGCCATTATTGGAGAAAACGTTGCCCGCCAACACAGAGCTCTTTATGCATAGGTAAGTCTACATTGAAGCTGGAGGTTGACTGGTATCCAGATTTCGCATACTAACTAACGCATCCCTGGCGTATGCTGTTCCACCGTGGATTAGGGTGGGTTTCTTCCCCGATAGCACTGCGTCAAAGCTTTGAGAATGAACCGCAATGACAATTAGTGCTCCGGGGGGAACAGTACATACAACTGTGGATCAAAGTATCTGTTATCTGAGGTTGTAGAAAATATTATCCATCTTCCATATGGTCGGATTCGCTAAAATTTGCTGGTCTATTGCCAATCAGTATTCAAGCGGGGAGATCAGTAACATTTACAGCAGAAATTGCAAATGGTCGAAGCGGCGAGACAAATAATATTGCCAAGTGGCCAACAAGTATAGGTGAACGTATCAGTTAATCCCCGGAATAAAAGTTTGGCTTGACATAATACAAATGTTAAGTAGACATGATTGTTTCAAATCTTACCTTTATCGTTATAAAAATGAGATATATCTGTTCTGTCCATATTGTCATAGATTTCGTAGTGAACATACTTAGAGGGGTTAATAGAGTGTAGTGTCAACCCAACAAATATTGTGCATGTTATGTTATCTTCCCTCCCCCACCCTGTGAAGAAATACTTTACGGTAGTACCACTGGGAAATTGGTTTAAAGAAAGAGGTTTTTTAGCGAGTTAAAGTCTCGCACTCCTGGCAATATTAATAGGTTTATGAGTCAGAGTATATATACATACATACATACATACATACATACATACATACATACATACATACATACATACATACATACATACATACATACATACATACATACATACATACATACATACATACATATTCACCTGAATATTTATACATAACTCAAAGATACAATACCATTATTAAATGAAGTGTATTCTATACCTGAAATATTTTCTTCAGCATATAAATCTGTTGTTTCGTTATATAAAAATGTTCAGAGTGGCTTGTCTAAAAATTATAAAATTCTGTCATCTTCTGTTCTTAAAACACCTCATGCCGGAAGCGTTGTGGATGTGAAGTGGCAATGATATTCACTCTGAGGTGTCGTTACTGACTCATTCTTGCAGACAAAACAGTCGTGTGCAAAAACATCGTAATTAACCTACCACAACTCCATGGTTTTAACTGGTAACAATATGATAAGACCTGCCCGACCTACCGATCTTTCTGTCACACTCCGTATTAAAGATATACTAGTGACTGCAGCTTTTAGCCATAAGTTAGTAGAGAATACATTATATCACCAAGGCTAATCACAACTTATGTACATCTTAATAATCGCACCCCAATACTAAAATTTATCTATACCTTTATGCAGGAAGCCGCACTTTCAATTTGATCTTATCTATCAGATTGAGTTTTATTCAGATTTCAAAATATATATTTTTTTTAAAGTTTGCTTATAGAAAAGATCGCATGTCGATAATTGATAAAACAGTTAACATAAAGCGATACAGTAATCCAGAGAACATTCGAGAGTGAGAGCCAAAACTATCAAAGGCCGGTGACTTGAAAAACTTTTATTTTTAAACCGATAACTTATACGTTTATACCATCAGCTAGAAGCGAAAAATATTTAAGATCCAACATAAAATAAACACCGTTCGCAAAAAAAAATTTTAAAGAAATTAATAAATTGTTTCGTAGAAAGAAATGACAAATCGTGGAAGTATTAATTAGGATGTAATATGTAGTTCTTTTTTATTTTGTTTGAGGTTTTAAATAGCTAAATTCAATTTTATATCATTTTTATGTCTTTTTATCCTTATGTAAGGATTTCTACAAGTTTTAAGCTGTTTTTCTCTTAAATATAATTGTTACTGTTAAAATAAACAAACTTTAGCTGATTAAGACAAATTTTGTTTGCGTTAAATTCCCCAAAAACTTAAAGGAAGAATACATATGTTTCTAAATTATGGCCATATGCAAATGTCATGTAGTGTATTAACAAGCTTTGAAGAATGGTGTGTGTGTTTTTTAGATCAAAACGTTTATAAGGGAAAACAAAGATTTAAATGTGAAACCTTTAATGCTCGTTTTACAAAAAAAAAAAAAAATGCTGAATGTGACATTTCTGTCACATTAACATGAACTGTTGCTGTGTAGTGTTCGCACATAAGTACAATAGTGAATACAAAAATATATACACAACAACAATAAAATAAACACCTACAAACTTCGTTGCCAGATAATAGCGGTGAAAAATCTTCAAATTTCTGTGAAAACAATAAAATTTTGTAGCATTAAGAAATTATAAAAATTAAATTTTTGTAGCATTAAGAAATTATAAATGAATTGTTAAAGTTATTTAAATACACATATAGGTATATAAATAAACATATAGGTATGTTAATAAAATGTTCGACTAATTTAATTAAATTAAATATTCAATATAAAGAAATTAATTGAGTTATTATTGAAACAATTTAAAATTTTTCAAACCAAGTAATAAAAACTTAAAATTAAAATTTTGAGGAGCCTCCTAAAAGACGTTAAAAATAAAATCTTGTACTTTAAAAGTTGTAAACTGTTTAGTTTAGTACTATTATCGCTTTTTTGAGCTATTAAACTTTGAAATGCAATTTTTGCCTAAAAACTCGGCCCTACAAAATTTTGGGAGCGAAGCACTTTATTTTGAGATGCTTCAGTTTGAATCGTCTTGCGAAGCATGAATAATTTGTCTCTTCTCTAATTTTGATCGCAAGTTTATCTGAACTAGCTGTCTTTGCTTATAGGCTTTTTACACTGATCAACATTTAACATCTACCATCAATTTGCGAAGATGTTGACATCTTTCCATAAGAAATACACAGGCCTAAAATTCAACATCTTCACAAGATGTTCCTATCTCAGTTAGTTCCATTTTACATCTTTCGATTATTTAAGTGTCATCACTAGAAAAATGGCAATAAACTAGATTAATTTGTGGCATCATTAAAAAAAATGGCATTTATGTGGAAAAAATATAAACCAATATTTGTTTAAAAATGAGCATCATACGAAGGTACACAACATTTTTTTACATCTTCTTTCTCTAAAATGGTTTCAACAACTTTAATACTCTACATTAATACTTGGATTTGTTCTAGCAAAACAACAATTATTCCAATTATAAATATTTGTTGCTAACCCATATTTTTAATTTTCTAAGAGCTAAAAGCGTCTTTACTTTTAATTTTTCGACAGTTGAGTTGATGGTAGATGTTAGATGTAAGAAGATGTTGCAAATGTAAACCGATTTTCAAATTTTCAACATCTTCCAGACGTTTCACTAAGATGTTGGTCAGTGTAAAAAGCATATTATTTAAAAATGTAAACAAAGAACAAAATAAAGTTAAAAGCAAGTAATTAAAATACAACTTAAAATTAATAAAACAAAGTACATATATCAAGTGGTAGAAAGACGAAATGTGCAATCAATTTTAAAATTCAAACAAAACAAAGCACGCATTGGTCGTGTATAGGGTATGATTCGCGATCAGAGAGCAAAGCAAGTGCTTCGTTTTGTCGTGGAAAGATAGTATTACATATTTACACATATATCTGGCTGGATATATAAACTGCAGGGTATTTTTCATACACATCTCAGAAAAGTTAAAGATTATTTCAAAATCTTCCTTTTGACTTTTGATCATTATTAGTAGTCGTATTGAATAAATGTTAGGACAAATTTTAGATTTGAGGCAAAAGGCTTCAAATCGCCAAAAGCTCGTTTTTCGTCTTATACTCGATATATGCAACGACAAAAGATTTAATGTGGCAACATGTAGACATGGAGGAATTCAAAGATATAAGTTTGAATCTTTGACATAAAATAATCTTATAAACGTACTCACGTACTTAAGTAATTACACACCGAAAAATTGCAAGGCCTTTGTTTAAAAACCCTTAATTCAATCATTGAAATTGTTAAATGCGAACATACGAGTACAACTATTAAACGTAGCGAATTGAATGTTCTAGGCAGGCATGTTTAAAACTGGATATAGTCGTTATCAACCTGTCATTGCTCTTAATATTGAGTAATTACCCAGGGATGGGTACCTCTAGATAAAATACACAAACCATAACTGAAACACTATAAAAGTAAGATTTTTAAAATTGGGTGTGGATTACTTTTAAAGCAAAATCGAACAAAATATTGCGAGCACTGCTAGTTTTAAATAATATTTATATTCGATTCCCAACAAAGCTTTAAAGAGTTCAAATACATATGTATGTGTTAATAGTTTTTTGTTAAAAGTTACGTAATTCGTTATTTAAGTTTTACTAAATATTAAGGGGATTATTGTAATAAGCCTATGCTGATGACATAGTATTCCAGAATGGGCTCAGACTAACAAAGCAATGGTACTCTTCTGTAAGGCTTGGCATCAATCCTGCATCGCTAGGAGTAGAGCTCTCTCAAGCTGGCGAACCATCCGAGTGAACGGTCTGGCGATAGACCACGCATGGAAGGTGAAGTATCCGGAAGAGTGATACTAGATTCTAAGTTGCTGTGGAAACAACATACCCAAAATTCTCCGATGAATGTATACCAAAATAGTTTAGACCCGATCATCGCGGGACAAGAAGGAGCTGATAGGGAATGTTGTGTCGGTCAGATGTAACTTTTATCTGGACTGAGATCAAGAACACCGGGGATTATTACTGGGTTAATTAGAACGTATAACCAAAAACGTTTTTAAGTTCTCATGTCTCTACATAAAATTAGGAATTTTTAGTGGTTTCCTCATAAGCAATTGCAGGTTGAAGAAACGTCAAAACAGGTTAGGCATTGAGAGCATCACCTGCTGTAGATTTTAAGATTACGACGACGAAACTCCAGAGCATATTCTTAAGCATGGGGTTATGTATGAAATTCATGAATACATATTTGAGTACACAAAGACGTTTTGTGAACGAACTATTATTTTTTTTAACAAGTAAAAACCGAAAATGGACTGTTAAACAAATACTCAATTCGCAAATATTTTTGGGGGTTGGATAAGAAATTATACTGAAATAGGAAACCTATTTGCAAATGTTTTTACTCCGCATAGTTCAGATCACCCAGAGATCATTTGGAAAACCAACTTGAAACTGCCTTTATATCTAGCCTTACGATGTGGTCTTGTCTCGGAAATAATACAATAAAATACGTCTGAGGTACTTGTCTTACTTTTCTATTTTTAAACTGGGTAAAAAACCAAACTTAAGAACTAATCGGCATAATTTGTTTGACTTAATTAAAGGAAGAACACATTAACGAAACAAACGAATGTATAGAGGCCACCTATCTACAAAATCCGAATCACTTAGTTGTCAACACACTATTTCCGGTGCCGTATTTAACTTTCTGATGAACTCACAGAGTCTCCTCGTAAATTTGAAGAATTATGACCATATTATTCCCGTTTTATAGCTCAAGGACTGAAATCTACTGTTTGCTTCTCTGTTTTTCTTGGGAAATAGACTTTTTCTAGTCTAAGAATATTTTAATCTTTCAGCTAAAGCCCAAAGCAATAATCCTTAACATTAAATTCAAAATTGTACGTGTTTCTGACTATGAATATAACGTTTGTAAAATAACTTGTATTAAAATGCAAACTTCGTCCTTTAAAAAAAAGACACTGTGTTAAACACCTCAATTTCAACTGTCTCGCTGGAATTTTTTTTATTTAGAAAATAGAAAAGGTTTTTTTCATCATTTTTACATTTTTATGATTTTTCCTAATAAAAAGGCATTGTGAAGGGCCTGCTTACTTTTGATTCTCCTGCATGATATGAGTACGTATGTATGTAAGTAAGTATTTGTAGGAACGTTCATAAAATATTCACCATGATCAAATATCAACATTTTAAGAATGTGACATTTTTTGTTGTTGTTTTTTTTTTTTGTATTTAATGACGAAGTAAATTGAACTGAGCAAATAAAGGCAGGCACAGCGGTTTGGTACGTTACTCTTTTTTTCTTTTACTTAATTGTGTACTTACGAGTATGTATGTAAATATAATGAATAGAAAAAGAAAAATTCGAATGACATTTATACTTGAGTCAATAATATTATACGAGAATTGTTTGTTTTGGTTCTTAATTTGATGTTTTGTTATGATTTCAACCCGTCAGCAGTTTTTAACGGCTCGAATTTATTTTGTGTGAATTCCCTTGTGGTCATAAATAAACAACCCAAAAATAATAAAGAAGAGAATATTAATGACTGGAATTTGTACACTTCCTAAAATCATAATAAGAATAAAAATAAAGAAATATGAGTTGCTATGTTCAAATGTTAGAACGAAAGTTAAATAATTTTATTTAACAAATTCTATTTAAACAAACGAATTGCAATGGCAACACCTTCTCAGCAATATCAGCTTATTGCGTTCGTGAACTCCGCTTTCGTCAAAAAACAAATTAATTTTTTTTTTTTTTAAACGGATGTTAAGAGTTAGGCACAAGACAAATAAACAAGATTACACCATCCCGCATATAAAATGAAAATTAACTGCAAATGTTGGACTAATGGCGTCACGAAAATGTATTAATAATGCAGAGTATTCTTGCATATTGCATGCAGTTTTATGTACGAAATTATATGAAGCAATTTATAGATTACACACTTGGCAACCAAACTCTTACAATAGACAAACAACGTCATCTAATGGGAAATTATGTGCATAGCGCAATCTTGTGATGGGCATTAGAAATAAAGGTAACATGCAATATCACTATCTGCTCGTAATTGTTTAGAAATGTTTGATTATGAAATGGCAACTTCCTGATCCACTGCGTTTTCTTAAGTAATTTTTGCTTTACTGCAGAATAAAATAATAAACTTTTATAATATAAATTTAAATAAGTCATTTATGTGAAAGATGCAAGGAACGAAAAGTTGTTTATAGCAGGTAAAATTTAGGCAATTGTATCGTCATCTGTGATGTAAATACTCATCTTTGCAAACATTATTAAGCCTTTTTTTGTGGATGTTTCAAGTTTCTAACAAATCGGACAGGTGGTTTAGATACATATGTATATAAGCCCTCGCACCGATATAAAATGATAAAAAGAATGCTTATTCAACTTGTTATAACAATTTTCCAATTTTTTATCCTTTAAAAATATGCCAAAGAGGAGTTTTAAGAGGCGTGATTAATATAACTTCCTAATAAATTGGATACACAGAAAAAATCATTTTTCAGATTCAAACAATTAATTTGCATAATTAGATAATTTTTTGTTTGAATATGGTCCTATAAACCAATTTGCAAATTCAAACAATTAAATTTAAAATTAGTTTATTAAAAATATTCCATGATTTTTTTAAACAATTAATTATGATATTTGGTACAAAAATTTATTGACTTTAAAAAAAAATTTCAAACAAAAAATTTGAATCAGACGAAAAAGTTTACTGAAAATTATAAAAAAATTAAAAAAAAATTGTTTGAAACAGGCAAAAAGTTTACTGAAATTAAAATAAAAATTCAAACAAATAATTTATCTGAAACTAATGAAAAACTTTACTGAAATAACAAACAATTTTCAAACAAATAATTTAGCTAAATCAAAAACAATTTTCGCTAATTGTGTTTAATAGTTACAGTTTTGTGACTAATTTAAATAACTACTGGGTAAAATTTGACCATATTAAAAAAAGGCCAAGACGAATCACTTCACAGGATGGCAATGGCAAATTCATTCAATTTCGCTGTTTCTTAAAATATCAAATTCTATATATTAAATAAATTAGTCAAGTGCGAGTTAGACTCACACACGTAGGGTTCCGTACTATGTTTAGTACAACTTTAAAAATTCAAGTTGTCACCATTTAATTTTAAAATTAAAGTCATAATTGCATCACTGTTGGTACACCCTTTAAATTTTAGGAATTTTTGTTATAGCGACCATGGTAATACACTAACTATAAAAATATACATGCGCCTACCTATTGCGGTAAAAAATAAGGTAATACACGTGAAAAATATGTCACTGATTGAACTCCTATTAGATATTAGTAATTGGTACAGCGGCCGAAGTACAACATCTACTGTAAACATTTAAAGAGTCTACCTATTACCGTTCAAAAAATAAGGCTATTTACATACAAATCATGTCTCTGTCGGAACGTGAAAAACATGTCACAGTCAGTACACCCTTTAATTTTTAGTAATTGTCATAACGGCCATGGCAACACATCTTCTATACAAATTGGAAGAGTCTACCTATTACGGTTCAAAAAATATGTCGTTATACATACAAAAGACGTCACTGTCGGAAAACCATTTAAATTTGTATTGTTTTCATAGGGGTCATAGTAATACACCATTTGTGAAAATTTCAAGAGTCTATCTATTATGGTTAAAAACTTAGTCAATGTTTATGGAAATCACACCACTGTCGGCACACCCTTTAATTTTTACTATTTGTTATAGCGGCCATAGTAATACACCTCCTGTAAAAACTTCAAGAGTCTACCTATTAACGTTCAAAACTTAGGCCATATACATACATGCAAATCACGTCACTATCGGAACACCCTTTAATTTTTAGGTTTAATATTGTATATTTGCTTATAACGTAAACACAGATTAAATTACTGTCTGCAAATTTTAAGTGATTGCCTCCTTTAGCTCAAGAAATAAAGACATAAAGGCAAATAACACGTCACTTTAGGAACACATTTTAAGTTTTAGTATTTGTTGCTATAGTGGCTACAGTTACACACCTTCTGTAAAAATTTCGAGAGTCTGCCTATTATGGTTCAAAACTTAGGCCTTATACATGCAAATCAAACCACTATCGGAACACCCTTTTATTTTTAAGTTTATTTTTTAGACTTATTTATATAGCGTACTAAGTTTTAATTACTGCTTGCATATTTTTAGTGTATTCTTCCTACAGTAGAAGAAAAAAGCACATATTCTTAAATAACACCTCTCTATCGGAACATCCTGTAAGATTAAGTATTTGCTACTATAGCGGCCACAGCTATACACATTCTGTGAAAGCGTCTACCTATTATGGTGCAAAACTTAGGCCTTATACATGGAAATCACACCACTATCGGAACACCCTTCAATTATTAGTTTTATTTTTTTATAGTTGTTTGAATAGCGAACTAAGTTTTAATTACTGTTTGTAAATTTCAAGTGTATCCCACCTAAAGTTCGTGAATAACACATCTCTATCGGAACAGTTTTAGTATTTGTTGCTATAGCGGCAACAGCTATACATCATCTGTGAAAATTTCAAGAGTCTACCTATTACGGTTCCAGAGATAAAACGCGCTGACAGACGAATAGACATTGTAGTGAAAACAATAGGGTTACGTTTTTACACTTTGTGTACGGAACCCTAAAAATGTTATCTATATAAGGAATTTGACGTCTTGAGCAACAGTGAAAATAATGTATCTTCCTTTTCTTTTTACTTTGGTCAAATTTTAGCACGAAGTGTTTCTTCTTGAGCACAATTGGCCATTGCCGCCACCTGAAAAACTGTGAATAAAAATCAAAAATTAAATATATGTATATGAATATGAATATCTAGCAATATCTTCAATAAAAAATTTGTACATTTTTACCTTTTCCTCTGCAGCTAAGGGCTTTTAAATGTTTCAATATTTGTGCTTTAAATATTTTTTTTTTTATTAAAATAAATTTCTTTTATGAAGTCTTGAAAAAATTAATATAAAATATTTCGTTAATTTTTTAATGCATGACATGAAAGTGTTGCCGTTTTTTGCGAATAAGTAATTATTAATAAATGGGCCAAAATAAAAATTCTTGGATAATATCTGCAAAATTATCGTGTAATTAATTAAAGGCTGTGCATCGGGAAAATCATGTATGATTTTTATGTGTCTTTTGAACCCTAAAGGGCACCAATTTCATATTTTAACAAACTAATAACAATTTACCTTACAGATTAGTATCCTGCTAGTTGATGTAACTTGCAAATTAGGTATAATTTCAGATAGTCCGTTATGACCGTAAGTATAAATATTTCAAATTAGAAATTAAACAGTATCGCGATAGGTGATGTTATTTTATGTATATGGCCTTATCTTTTGAACCGTTATATTCGGACACTTGATATTTACGCAACCTTCATATTGCCATATCCGCAATAATAAATAAAACTTAAAATTAAATAGTGTTCTCATAGATGAGATAATTTGACGTATATCTTATCTTTTACACAGATCGGCACTTAAAAATTATATAGTGTTTGTATTGTATATTATTTTAATAATATAATGCTAATAACTTAGACTATTTTATAATAAAGCAATTTATTATTTAAATATATTTCACTGGTTCCCCAAGCAAGGAAAGTTTTACCCACATTTTAAGAATACAGAAAATTATTTATAAAAATAATGATGACTCTAAGAAGTCCAACACAAATAATAAAAGTCTTAACAAAAACACTTATTCGAAAACTTCAAAAAGATTTAGTTAGTTTAAATCTTAATAAGTTTTATTTATTTGGCTGTTCAAAATAACTTTATTATTCCTACGACACTAGTGCTACGTTTTGTATAAAACCGATTTAAATAACAGCGCGAAAATAGTTTTCTGACTATATGAAAATACTAAATTTAAATTTTGTTAAGAAAAAATGAATATGCTTTTTAATTTCATAAGGTTGTATTATAAAAGGACGTAGTTCCCCTACTAAAATATAATTAGAGGCTATTCAAAATTTAAAAGTTTTTTAAATTTAATTTTTACAGAAGAACAACATTTCCATATTAATAAATTTATTTTTATTACGGCAACACTGTTAACAGCAAATTAAAAATCAAACAAAAGTATTATTAGATTTAAACAAAAAAGTTTTTGAACATCAATAAACATTAAAAAAAACATTTGTTTGGAAATAATTTAGTAATAATTTAGTTTTTTCTGTGTACACACGTTTTTGAATGGATATGGTAAAAGGAAAGATGAACTAAATCACAATTAGATCCGTACAAAAGGAAATATTTGCTTCCTTAGACAAAATAATTATGAAAGGAAATATATGTGAATAAAAAAATAATAAAGGTACAAATAGTTTGTTAATATGAGTTGAAATTAATTATTTAAATTAATTATTGTTTATTGTTAAGCTTTAGAATTAGGCGCCGCAGGCAAAAATATTTTATAAAATATAAAATATGAAAAATCGCGCCTAAGAAGAAACAAAGCAGCTTGTACTTTTTCGGCAGAACAATTTACTTAAATAATTAGAAGCTTTTTGAAAACTGTCATTGTTACAACCTTAAATGTGATGTCAATACATTTTCTGTAAATTAATCAGTTTTTTGGAAAAGCAGAGACAGAAACTAAGTTGCTTATTTTTCCAGTTTAAATTTTTAATGTTAAAACTTCTGCGGTTCAAGGCAAACTTTATAACTACTTATTATTAGTGATAATTTTTTATTAAAAATACATATATTGCTTTTAAGACAAACCATTGTTTTTTTTCACTCTTATTATCAAAAATGGGTGATCGATCTTTCATTAAAACATTTGGGCAATTTTTCATTATGAAAAATCGCCCAAAAATATACAAAATCAATTATTCTCCAAAAATGACGAAAAAACACCCAAAATTTTTGGCTTACTTTTTATATGAAATATTACCCAATTTTGTATGAAGATTTCTTGGGCAATTTTTCATTTATGCTTTTGGGCGATTTTTCATAGGGTCATTTTGCATGCAGCCAATTCGAGCAGTTGCTTAAATGATGTAACATATACGATGCTTTTCGAAGTATTTTTTTACCTCTCTACATGAACTTTCCATTTAAAGTTTTGATCGATGAAAACTCAAGGTACTTGTGTGTATTAACAACTTCAGTTGAAGTGGAACATTGATCAATTCATAGTTGAAATTCGGAAATGTGAAATGTATATCGGAAATGTGGAGTTTTTATATGCATTAATTTAGTCTTAGTTACATTAATAATTAATCCATGGTCATGGCACCAACAGCAGCAGTATCTAATTGATCTTGCATTATTACAGTTGCATCATCTAAATTTTTATGAGGCACTACAATTGCCGTATCATCTGCATACGCAAATGTTTTGCATTTTGACAAAGAATTAATCAATTCGTTTCTGAATATTATATACAATGTAAGACCGAGTTTAGAGCCCTGTGGTACAACGTAGTCTACATTTGCTTCGCTGATAAGTTGATTTTTGTAGATTGGACATACGATTGACATTTTGATTTTTTTTGGTATAGTTCAGTGTTTATTATAGTGTTTATTAGATATGTATGTAATTATAGGTGTCATAAATTCAACATTACTTTTTAATTCTATTGGCCTAATTCCATCAAATTATGGATTTTTTTTTAATGTTTAGCGTATTAACTATATTGAAAATTTCTTTATTATAAGCAATGGCGCCCAAACCAAAAAAGTGGTTAAAATGAAAATGCATTGGTTTGCTAAATATTTAGCAAAGTGACACAAAACTACCTTGTTGAAAGCTGGTATGCTATTGGTATTGTTCTCTGTGAGAATCTCGTTGAGATTGTGTATGTTCTCACAAACCCTTAGGGGTTTGCGTGGAGCCTCTTGATTATAAGTATGTCTTAAATGAAAGGAGTTGAGAAGTCTAGTGGAAGATTCATTATGTGTTTTTATTTGACATTTATTTTATGTAAAATTCTATGCACATTTTGATTAAAATTGAGGGAATTTTTGTTGCCTGTTTGGGGTATACTTATGTTTTTAAAGTTTTTAGTGTTATTTCATCATTATTAAATTAGTTTTTGCCTGATGTTTCATTGATTATTTGTCATGTGACTCGCATATTATTTCTGTTTTCTATAAACATATTTTTGTAGTATAATTTTTTTTTATTTAAAACAATTCTATATCTTTTACATTTATGTTTATTAATTTTATTATTACTATTGCTGCACCATTCTTTATAAAGTTTCTCCCTAATCTCACAATTTTTTATTAGTATTTCACTTATCCATTGATCTATTTTTCTTTTTTATTAATTTAGTCTTTGATTTATCATATTTAATTTTGAATTTGTCTTCTATAGCATGAAACACTGTATCGGAATTTGAATGATTTCAAATGTCTTGCCAATTGGTTGTGCGTATTTGTTGATTAGCTTTATGATTACATATTTTTGTTTACTGCCTAGAAAGAGCGATATGATTATTTACTGACCACTTTATACTTATTTCAAGAAAAATCACTTTGCCCTTCAAACCTAATAGAGTCTTTAATTTCATCAATATAACAACCCCCGAATTCTATATCGAGGGAACATGTCACCAGTGGACTCGGTATGATAACTCTTGGATGTCAGGCAATCTATTCGATACAAATATTTGAAGGGTTGAGGGGTGAGTATGGATCCAATTAAACGTTACCTCTGAATCGCAAAAAAATAACACTTTCGATCCCTATAACTTATACCTTATTCCAATCTTGGCAAACATTTAGTTTCAATGGGAGCTACTTTCGATTTGGCGGTCAACAGACTTGAGTAAATTTTATCTGAATTATTGGTTCTGATATATATACATCATGTATGTTCTCACAGACAAATCAGAAAATACATTGATTTTACAGCTGGACCTTTTACTTGTAACAATATAACTTGGAATTTCAATTGCATTAATTTTCGACATGTCATCTTTAAAACTCTCCAGTTATATGTTTCCTCTCAATCTAGTTATTCAAGCCAAAACTCTTGCAGATTACCTTTGCTTTAGTTACAAAAAATTCCAAGAGGATCGAATAGTCTCGCAGAAACAGATAACATATTCCGTTTTGTGGCCTTTAGGGTATGAAATGTTTCATCCAAATGATATTTAAAAGTATCTTTCTTCGGTAGCCAAAAAGTGCCCAGTGCTTTCGTAGAATCCAAATCATTGGTTTGTAAGGTTTTCTCCACTTCACCTTATTCTAAAATTAAAGCCATATAGAAGAAACTTCAGAACGAATAGTCTCTAGTTCCCCAATTGAATCTGCACTAGTCAACAAGTTATTGACCTAAAAGTCCTTCCATATTATTTCAGACGCAATTAGATAAGTTTCTTGGTACTCGTCGCTCAGATCAGGGTTGTCAGATATAGCGATTTTAAATATTATTTGGCGATCAAATTCTCGATTTGGCGCCATGCCGACTTTTTGGCGATTTGGCGAAAAATAAATGGCGATTTTGTTGGCGAGTTGTCATAGACTTTTGGTTAACATTAGAAACTGAATTAAGGAATATCAAAATGGATAATGAAGAAATTGAAGTGAATAAAGTTCTTAAGTTCCATTGTTATAAGTTGGCAATAACTAAAGTTAGGATTTTATCGGAGAGATAAGTAGTTTTTCGTTATTATAATTAAGCTAAAATCAACCTTTAACTATCATAAAGGCAAGTTATAGTAACAAGATTTACCTTTATTGTTATAACGAAAAACTACTTATCTCTCCGATAAAACCCTAACTTTAGCTATTGGCAAGTTGTAATAATGGGCCTAAGATTTATTATAATTTTAATCATAGTAAATAAAATAGATAAATAAATAAATAAAAGCCAATTATTTTTCATATTCAAAGATTATTTTACTTCTGTAAACTGGAAACTTTATTTAAAGTCTATGAACATCTTTCCATTTTCATCACAAACATAATTCCATGTTTTTAAGAATTTTTATAAATCCCAACATACTTTTGGATGCTTATAAACCACAATATAAAATATTAATTTTTGATTATAAAACCGATGATATTCTATCTAATTATGTACACTTACATCAGTTTCGTACTTGATGTGATTAATTTTAAAGAAAAATTAGAATATTTTTAAATAAATATCGCTTTCAGTAACGAATTGCAATAGAAATGACAGTGAAACCTTAAACACTATTACTTTTTGATGTTATACCTTTTATGAATTTAAATAGGGTATGTTGCAAACATCTGTTAATCTTTAGTAATGTTGAATAAATTTAATTCTCATAAAATATATTCGAAATAAGAACACAGTCACAAATACCTTTAGGATGGGTATGTACAAGTCTCCATTTATTATAATAAACACTATTTTTAATTGTTTTGAGTAAAAATTGTACTCTTCCCGTGTTCACTATCATTTTAGATGAAAAAAAAAATATTTAAGGGCCTTATTACGGTTTACAACTCAACTCTACTTCAGTTGAAATTTTACAACTTGTCAAAATTTTTAAGTTGAATTTATATTGTGTTACAACTCTGTCGTAGTTTCACCGTTTACAACCCTGTAATAGTTCGGTTAACAAAAGTTTAAAAAAATTACAACTCATCAGTAGCAGTTGTTTCAAATTACAACTCATCATTAGCAGTTGTCTTTCAAGTTGTCTTTTAGACAACTTATGCCCGTAATAGGGGCATAAATTTTAATTAGTCGAACTATATTCATTAACATACAAATGAATTTTTGAAGTTAGGCTTAAGTTCGTTATATTCTCTCCAAGTTGAAAGAATATTAATTACATATTTGGTGATTAATTTTAAAGAAAA
The DNA here is from genome assembly GCA_949628195.1 of Phasia obesa. NCBI lineage: Eukaryota > Metazoa > Arthropoda > Insecta > Diptera > Tachinidae > Phasia > Phasia obesa. The sequence goes on from OX451216.1 coordinate 80,078,036, forward strand.
TATTAGAAAATTTTATTTTTAGCAGAATAAAATGCATTTTCTGGATAGCAAACATCATCAAACTCGGATAAAGGGATACGAGAAAAACTGTATATAATGACTGATGTAGCTATCTTTAAAAGTAATCAACTAACTTGTAAATAATATTCTTTCAACTTAGAGCGAATATAACGAACTCAAGCCTACCTTCAAAAATTCATTTGGATGTTAAAAAAATATATTTATATAATTTGGCGACTTTTTTCTATTTTTGGCGAATTTTAGCTATTTCGATTACATTTATTTTTTGTGATTTATAAAAAAAATTTTAAATTAAAAAATATTGTATATTTTATAGTAGTTAGGTGAAATAGGTGAAAAAAATCTACCAAACCCTGGCTGAGATAAATAAATTTGGCCAGAAATGGAGTAGAAGAACTATCATACGTGACGGTATTTAATCGATCAATTTTAAAAGGATTATTTATATTTTTGCGCATTAATATTAATTGAAACAGTCTATCGGCCTCGTCATTCAGCACTTGACGGTAAATTTTTCTTAATGTCAGCCGTTATAGCGTGCTTATGTGTAACTTAGAATACAACTCTTTCCGTATCGTAGGTCCAATCATAAGTAAATCGTTTAACGAAAGCTTTGTTGAAGTTCTAGATGAAGCGTCAAAAACCAAACGAAGTTTTGTGGAACTACTTTTAGGTCTTAGTAAAATTAAATAGTGTAAAATAGACATGTGACCGTAGCTAATATATTCTTCCATAAAATTGTCATACATCTCTTTCATAACTAATTCTTTTGAGAGCAGACGTTCAAGGGAAAGAAATTTTTGCTTTACCGTGTCAAACGTCAGTTGTTCGGATCAGCTTTTGGATCAGCGTTGTTTGGATAAGTTTTAAAAGGCAAAGTCACTTTGAACCTACCAGATGAAAACCACTTAACTGTTTTTGAAATATTTCCTCGTCTTTGGGACCAATTTTGGATATTGAATCCTGACCTGAAGTGGTGACAATAAAATAAATATGAATAAGTCATCGTTATCTTGTGAACACAGTTCGACGAAAATAAAAATGGACAGTGCCCAAAAAGCCAAGAAACAATCTTGGAAAGTGAAACAAGTCACCCCACAACGCTAAACAAGTCGTTCAAATCACCATGATTTTATTCGAGAGCAAAATTCAAATGAATTATATAAAACATTGATATCAATTATTGGAGAAAACTCATTAGCGTGGAAACATAAGCGAGACAAAAATTCAAATTAACGATGAAAGCATATTTCGAAAGGAAGTAAACGAATTTGAAAACTACCAAAAAAAATTTGTACTTACCAATTAAAGAGTGGAAAATGACCTTAAGTAGTTATTAAAGGTATTGCTCATCCGTAGACCCAGACGAAATAAAGGCTAGCTTACAAACAAACGAGAACGCGCGCCCAAACCAATATTTCGAATTGAATTGGAGCCTCGTGATATTAGGTTGAAAAAATGAACCGAACCCTATTTATCACCTTAAATATCTACTGCATCGAAATCTCATAAACGATCAGGACCCGTTCAGTGTTTAAACTGCCAAGAGTTTCATCATAGCAGGGCTTATTGTAAGCTGCCTCCTGTCTGCGGCAGAGGTTGCCCTGTTTATTCAATGGTAAAGAAGTCTTGCAAAATTTTTTTACTTCTCCCAAGCAGGCACAATATCAAACAAACGCTTACTACCAGCAATTATATATTTTAAAAACTAGTCGTGCTCCAGTGCTGACAGCACCACCTCAATGCATTTCGAATCCAATTTTGCAGCCGCAGCTTAAAGCACAAAATTCATCCATTAACTCTAATCGTCTTGAAGAATCGATGTCTCGAACGCTAATAGCATACGCCAACACAAAAATGAACTAAAGTATTTGATGATTTCGGGGACTCACTTAACAACAAATATTTTTTTTAAATAAATGCCAACATATTTTACGATACTAAGACAAATGGCAACATATTTCCAAGAGATATGTATAAAGTTGAAGCATCACTTAAATTATCGTCAGATAATTCACCTACTATTGTTTCAATACTGAATTGTAAAGAAATAGATTCACCGACTGGATTCCTAACAACGCACTGCGTCAAATATTTTGAGAAGGCGGCCAAAAATCAATTTTTTGTGGCAACCGATTTCAAAGCTATATTACTCATTTGAAAGTAAATACCAGAGTACCTCAGGAGCCAATTTAAAAATTTTTGGAAAATTTCAATTTTCAAATGCCTATAACTTTTTTGTTTTAAAAGATTGTGTTACAAAATATGTACCACAGTGCGGGGGCCTAAGTTTGTCATTTTCTGAGAAAATTTATGTTAAAAACTTATTAATAAGTTTTATTTATAAGTGTAACTGAATATTTAACAACTAAAAACCTTTTGTAGCACGTTTTATCACTTCACTTTCATAATAAAATACAAAAAATGTATTTTAAATCCTCCATAATATCTTTTCTTATCGGTCGATTTTTACATTTTATAGCAAACAAACCAAAGTCTCACCTACAAAATAGAAAAAACGCGTATAAAAATTCCAATCAAAAGTTATGGATTTTTGACCACCTTCTCGTACACTGTGCGATGGCCAGCAGAGAGCTACTAGTATCCCGAAGATTTGCAAATACTTGGAAGGCCTTGACGCTAGCGCACAATCGGACTATTCATTGTGGCGTGCAACAAGAAACTTTAAAGACGTAAGCCTGCCTTGCGTACTTCATGCCGAAGATGGGCAAGGACCAAAATTGAAAAACGCAACCTGTTTGTTAATCATTTAAAAAACGTGTTTATGCCGAATATATTTTCTACTTCAGTTGAGTTGCCACCCGTAGATGTTGAAGGAGAGGAGAAATTCCCCTTAGATTGAACTTTCAAGAAGTTAAAACGTTGAACAAACGCACAGATTAGTAAATGTAGTAAAGGCCTTCCAGGAAAGAAAATATTGTTCTGTGCTTTTCATAGACGTTTTTTAATCGTTCGACAAAGTATGACATGAAGGCGTAGTTTACAAATTGAACCAAAATTTGCACACTAATATTTATAAGCTGTTAAAAGGGGAGAGGGTGATTTTGTAAGCTCGCCTTAACCAATTAAAGCTGTAGTTCCCGAAAGTAGAATATTGGGACCCATTTAATATTTGCTGTACACATCCGGCATGCCAACTACTAGTTAATCGAGTCCACACATCAACATTTGCTGACGACACTGATTTTCTAAGCATTCATGAAAGCACCGAAGTAGAATCCCAATACTTACAAGACCACACTTTTTATTTAGAATTGTGCTTAAAGAAAATGGAGAAAAAAACAATTAACGAATAAAAATGTTGTCACATTACTTTCACACTGCGTAGAGACTCATGCCCTCCTTATGTGAGGTGAAATACCTCGGTATACATGTCGGCTTAACCTGGAAAAGTCATATTGAAACAAATTTGCCACAAATGAAGTTAAAAATAGTGTAAATAAATTTACTTATTGGTAGAAAATCAATCCTAAGCCTAGATGGCAAGCTTATACTTTTCGATTCTTAAACCAATATTCAAATAATTACAGTCGAACCCTTGTATATCAAAAACTCGAACATTCACAAAGACCTAAGCATGCCACTAGTTCAGACAGTAATACCCAAACATGCGGCAAAGTATCTAATGAAGCTGTACCATAACGATCGTGGCTACGTTTGAAGATACAATAAATAATATGATAAAAAATTTATATCAATTTCCGTTTGATATGTGATTGCCTGATTACTCAAGCATTTCAAGACGATATGTTTAAAGGATACAAATTGTATTTTCTTTTAGCGATTGTCTTATTCTGGCAATATTTGACAACACAGTGTTTTTCTGTTGATAAGGCTTTTCGACACAAGTTTTTCTGCTTAAGGTGTGTTTAGACTGCGTGTGCAAGCCATATGGAATGTCAAAATTGCTATCCATATGGAAATTCATGTGTATGTCAAAATCAGTGTTTAACATACGGTTTATAATTTTCATGTTCACACGTACACATGACATTTCCGTGTGGAGTTGTCGGTCTCCCATCGGACGCGTCCCCAGGTGGCGGATAGGGGTCGAGCTCAATGTTCATATTTCCCGTGATTTCACCACCATACTGGTCACGCGGGGTATAGCATGGCTCGGGTAGGGCCCGGTCTCTGTGGATTCTGCTATGAAGTTGCGCAGAGGCTGGACTCTGCTAGGTTGTGTGAACCAGCCCTTGTTTCTGAAACCTCTCGAGCATGGCAGCCATTCAACCAAAATGGTACCATGCCCGAGAGATGTCAGAATTGTTGGCCATCCCCCTGGATACATTGAACAAATGGTTCAGGGGAGTGGCTTGTAAAATTTTAAACAAGGTAGCCGATTTAGTCCAACATACGGACCAAAATTGACCCACTTGTAAGATTAAGGTGAAGGTAGCAGTGCTGAGAATCTGAATGGCTAGTCAGTGGTAAAAGAAGACTAGTCTCTAACAGCTCCCCCCGACGCCAAGGCACGGGTCAGGTGTAAATAATAGTTGCCTAATCCATGTACGCCGTCCCTGCATGGATTGTCGAACCCCTTACGTGCATACTCGTGGGAACAAAAATGAACAAAAATCAAGATAAAAGAACAATCAATACAAAACAAAATAAAACAATAATAAAAAACAAAACAAAATGTCGCAGGAGGTGGGTAGGGGCAACCCTCGCCTGCTGAATGCATTGTTGCCCCAGCAGTACAAGCTAATGCGGCTGCTGAGGTCAATCCAAATGAGGTACCACTCGACTTTTCGGCTGGTACCTCTACGGTCCGTGCTGACTCCAATTCAGCAAAAATCCCTGCCTCGGGTGCTCCGGTGACTGCTGTGAGCAACTCTGCGGTTATTGCACAAACTGAGCCCACAAACTCAGTTGCAATGTACCCCCCCGCCCTAACGGCAGTAAAAACAGCCCCAAAAGACCGCAAAATTAACTCTAGAAGGGCCTTCATCGAAGGGCGTGCCGCCCAACGCATCATTGATAAATTTGGTAAAACACCAATTACCAATTTATCAACGAAGGAAAAGTCCTCCCTCACCTGGGCCAAAGGCCATTTAGCTAATGCTGAAAGCTCCAAACCCGATGCAGATGTAGACACACCATCTACGTCAGCTGCGTCCAAAAGACAACGATCGGGGGAGGAGCCGATGCAACAGCATAAATCTCAACCGGACACAAAACGTCCAAAAATGCTTGCTCAGCCATCAACCAGAGTCATAAATAGACCTTACAGTGAGGTTGCCAAAGATCCACTGATAAGGGCTATCATTGACAGAAGCACTAGTGACGGGGCTATCTCCCGTGAGAAATGGGAGATGATCCGTCTCAAGTTGCTGGAAGATTTCTTGAGCAATGAATCCATTCCAGCACCGCAAAATGTGGATGCTGGCTAGCTTCAAGGCCACATAAAGCTGCTTTCATGTACAAGTGAAAGTTCAGCAAATCAGCTAAAGCTAGCAGTGACGTCCCTAGGGGAAGAGTGGCCCGGCGCTAGATTGGATGTGGTCCCAGTCTGTGATATACCACGCAGGCCGATATCCATTGCGATCATTCCAAGGGAACCTCACGACCCCGCGACAATCCTGTCGATCATTCGGCGAGGTAATGCTGATCTACCAACCAGTGACTGGAAGGTAGTGAAGGTTTCTGAACCGGAAGGTCTGACAAGGAAGGCGGTTGTGGTCCTTAACAAGGAATCGTTGTCACCACTTCGGAAGAGACAAGGCAAGATTTACTACGGTTATGATAGTGTCAAGCTGAGTATCTACCGAGGTGATGACAAACCCAACCCCGCAACTTCCAGCGACCAATTGGAAGAGCCGCAAGGTAAAGGCGTGGCTGATAGCGATAGCCAATTAATACCATCTAAAATAGATGAGGTAGTGGATGAACCCGCACTCTCTGACACTACGGAGGGCTCACAATCAGACTTAGGTCTGGTTGGGGAGTTCTTCGGGCGTCTGGGGGTTGCGGAGGAGGACGAAGATGTCCTTCTGGACTCTGATCCAGAGGACATTGATGTCACCGTTATCTACGACCCAGATAAAGATGATGAGGGTGATACAGATCAACCTGCATCACTCTAAGGCAGCAACTGCTGCATTAACTCTTCGCCTCGCAGAACGTGGTGAAGACATCGCATTAGTCCAAGAGCCATGGATTAATAATGGTAAAATTTGTGGACTCAATGCAAAAGGCTACAAACTATTGTATGCAGCAGATTCAGGTAACAATAAAACTATTAGATCCTGTATTATAGCAAAAGATCACCTCAATATCTTCATTCTATCTGATTATAGTGATGAAGATTCAGTGACTGCAGTTTGGGAAGAGGCTGAATCTGTGGTGTGGTTATCCTCCACCTACATGCCACATGACCAGGACCCTCCACCCAGTAGTTTGGTCCAAAAGATGGCCAGAGCGGCGAAGGCAAAAAGTATCCCCATAATAGTGGGTGCCGACGCAAATGCGCATCATCACATCTGGGGTAGCTCTGATACCAACAAAAGAGGTGAGTGTATCCTTGATTTCATTTTAAACAATAATCTAGTAGTTGCAAATAGGGGCTCTGAGCCCACTTTTGTTGTATCAAATAGACAAGAGGTGTTAGATATTACGCTTGTTAGTATGCAATATGCTTTTCTGATAGAGAACTGGAGAGTCTCCAATGACTGCTCCTTCTCCGACCATCGTTATGTTATCTTTTCAATTGCTAAAAAGAGAGATAATACTACAATATATATAAATAGGCGACGTACGGATTGGGGAAAGCAGAATATGCTCCTCACAATCGCACTTGCTAATCCCATGAATATTAGGGACAATACAGGCATCGATGAGGCGGTGAATAGACTCACCAATGCTTTTAAAGAGGCAACGGGGAGGTCCTGTTAACCGTCGTTTCATCGTTCAACTCGTAGACTACCATGGTGGTCTTCTGAAATAGCCGAATCTCGTAAGACTTGTCGGCAATTATTCAATGAAGCAAAGAGGACAGGTAACTGGTCACTCTACAAATCATCTGTTAACAAATTTAAGAATCAGGTTAGGAACGCAAAACGCAAATCTTGGAAAGACTTCTGCGGCAGCATTGAGAGTTTTTCCGAGACTAGCAGACTGCGTAAAGTACTTGCCAAACAACCGCCAATTCCTGGATATATTCAGAAATTAGACGGAACTTGGGCAACTAGTGCACATAAGTCACTGGAAGTCCTGTTGGACACTCATTTTCCAGGGTGTCGATCACCTATGGATTCGCGACAGAATCCTACACAGATGAGCAGTACAACGACCTCCGCAATCATCGATGTGGATAAGCTACAATGGGCGATCAAAAGCTTCCGTCCTTATAAATCTCCAGGACCGGATGGTATCATTCCCGCCGATCTACAAAACAATTTAGATCTGGTAACTCCCTGGCTAATAGATATATATCAAGCTTGCCTCACATGGTCATATATTCCACATCAATGGACCAAGTGCAATGTGATATTTCTCCCCAAAGGAGGGAAATCATCTCATGCGAAAGCAAAATACTTTAGACCCATCAGTCTGACATCTTTCTTGCTCCAAACGCTCGAGAGACTTATTGACATTCACATTAGGATGACTATCGATAAGAATCTCATTTCGCCATCTCAACATGCATACACAAAAGGCAAATCTGTTGAGGCTGCGCTTCATTCGCTTGTGGGACATATAGAGAAGTCACTAGAGCATAAAAACTATACTATGGTGGCCTTCATGGATATTGAAGGTGCCTTTAATAATATTGATTCGATAGCAATAACTCAATCGCTTAGAGAATTGGGGATTCATCAATCAATCATTAGATTTGTAGAAAACTTGCTGAGCGTCAGGACAATAACATCTACTTTTGGCGCGGCGAGTATTTCCAAAAGTGTGGTTAGGGGAACTCCACAAGGTGGTGTTTTGTCCCCTCTGCTATGGAATGTAGCAATAAATAGACTACTCAGGGATCTAGACTCCTTGAACTTCAAGACTGTCGCCTACGCAGATGATGTGGCGGTGGCAGTGTCTGGTATCCATTTAGACATTATCACACAAAGATTGGAGACGCCACTTAGAATGATCTGCTCTTGGGGAGTACAGAGCGGGCTGAGTGTTAATCCAACCAAAACCGAACTTGTATTATTCTCTAGGAAATACAAGATTCCATCTTTCAGGTTACCGACTTTAAACGGGATACCTCTTACTCTGTCTGAGAGCGCGAAATATTTAGGCATAATCTTAGATAGTAAATTATCATGGAAAATGAACATCCAGGCGAGAGCCTCTAGGGCCATTACGGCAATATACGTATGTAGGAAAGCCATTGGCACAACTTGGGGTATGAATCTAAGGATTGTAAAATGGCTTCTTGAAGCCGTAATCAAACCGATATTACTCTACGGAGTTATTGTCTGGTGGAAAGCACTAGACACTAGAACTAACATATCTATTATAGAAGGTGTGTTACGAAATATGGCTGTCCTCATTACAGGGGCAATTAGGTCAACACCGACTAAGGCACTCTTTGCCATACTCAATTGGCTACCAGTAGACCAACTGGTCAGGGGGCTTGCTATGAAAACAGCTGTTAGACTGAATGTCACAAATGCATGGATCCATAGGCCATGGGGTCATGCCAGTATCCTGGGGATCATGAACGTCATTTCCGGTCTTATTGACTACTGTACCCCAATACCCTTCTTCACAAGAAGCTTTGTCTTTGACTTGACGGAGGGTCCTGCACCTCCACCTGGAGCAGTCTGTGTGTACACGGATGGCTCTAAAAGGGGTGATAGGGTTGGGGGTGGAGTTTATATGGAAGAGTTTGGAATCAAAATGTGTTTCAGACTTCCAAATGACTGTAACGTCTTACAAGCAGAAATATCTGCTATCAAAAGAGCGGCAAACTGGTTAAGGTACCACAGAATATTCAACAGGGATATCTGGTTTTGTACCGACAGTAAAGCTGCAATTCTGTCCTTAGCAGGTGTGTTTACCACATCAAACTTAGTCCTGGAATGCCGGACATCCTTAAATTTGATGGCGGAAAATTCAACAGTCACCCTTAAATGGGTGCGGGGACATGGGACTATTGTAGGCAACTGTGTTGCTGATGAACTGGCAAAGAAGGGAACTTTGCTCAACGATAGCGCCATTGACGTCTATTGTGGCATTCCCCTCTCTGCTTGTGGGCATCGAATAAATCGAGCCTTATACGATCTGGCCCAGGTAAGATGGTCCAATGAGTCGACTTGTCAAACGACGAGGACAATCTGGCCTATACTAGATCAGAAAAAACGGCTTTGCTATTTCGGCTGCCAAAAATGCAGCTACGCGATTTAATATCAACGATCACTGGGCATTGCCTATTCGGAACTCATGCAAGAAGGATGGGTCTCCACTACAACGATTTCTGTAGAAGTTGTCAGGATGAGGAAGAGGAGGAAACTGTCGAACACCTCCTTTGCCACTGCCCTGCGTTAGAATACCAACGTCCCTTTAATTTTTATTATTTGTTATAGTGGACATAGTTATACACCTCCTGTAAAAATTTCAAGATTCCACCTATTCAATCAAAACTTAGGATATATACATGCAAATCACGTCACTATTGGAACACCCTTTAATATTTCAGTTCATAAGTATGAAGGTTATTTGTGCAAAGTTTTAAGACTCTACCTATTGTAGTCTTTAAGTACCGGATATAACTATTTCATTTTGTATGGAAGGTACCGCACCTACTGCCCCAATCCAGAATGTATTTTGTCAGACTATGCACAGTAGTATGAAGATTACTTCTGCAAAGTTTCAACACTAACTATTGTAGGTCTAACTATTGTAGGTCTAACTATTGTAGGTCTAACTATTGTAGGTCTAACTATTGTAGGTCTAACTACTGTAGGTACACGGTGATAATTTTTCACTTTGTATGGAAGGTACCACACCTACTGTCACTGGCGGAAAACCCTTTAATTTTTATTATTTGTTATAGTGGACATAGTTATACACCTCCTGTAAAAATTTCAAGATTCCACCTATTCATTCAAAACTTAGGATATATACATGCAAATCACGTCACTATTAGAACACCCTTTAATATTTAAGTTCAATTTTGTATACTTGTTTATAAAACAAACATAGTTTTAATTACAGTCTCCAAATTTTAAGTGGTTTCCTCTTACAGCTCAAAAAAAAAGACATAAACGTAAATAACACGTCACTTTTGGAACACCCTACGTTTTAGTATTTTTTGCTATTGTGACCGCAGTAATACACCTTTGGTAAAATTTTCCAGAGTCTACCTATTAAGGTTCAAAACTTAGGCCTTATACATGCAAATCACTCCACTATCGGAACACCCTTTAATTTTGAGGTTTATTTTTTTCAGACTTGTTTATATAGCGAACTAATTTTAATTTAGTGCTTGCATATTTTTAGTGAATTCCTCCTACAGTTCAAGAAATAAGCACATATTCGTGAATAACACCTCTCTATCGGAACACCTTATTAGTTTTAGTATTTGTTGCTATAGCGGCCAAAATTATACACCTTCTGTAAAAATTTCAAGATTCTACCTATTATGATTCAAAACTTAGGCCTTATAAATCAAAATAACACCACTATCGGAACACCCTTTAAGTTTTAGGTTTATTTTTTAGACTTGTATATAATGCGAACTACGTTTTTATTACAGTTTGTAAATTTTTAGTGTATGCCTCCTACAGTTCAAGAAATAAACACATATTCGTGAATAACACCTCTCTATCGGAACACCCTATAAGTTTTAATTTTTGTTGTTATAGCGGTCACAGTTATATACTTTCTGTGAGAATTTCAAGCGCCTACCTATTACGGTTCAAAACTTAGGCCTTATACATGCAAATCACTCCACTATCGAAACACCCTTTAATTTTTAGTTTTATTTTTTTATACTTGTTTATATAGTGAACTAAGTTTTAATAACTGTTTGTAAATTTCAAGTGTATCCCTCCTACAGTTCAAGAAATAAAAACATTTTCGTAAATAACACCTCTCTATTGGAACACCCTATAAGCTTTAGTATTTGTTGCTATAGCGGCAACAACTATATATCATCTGTGAAAATTTCAAGAGTCTACCTATTACGGTTCCAGAGATAAAAGGCGCTGACAGACGGACAGACATTGTAGCGAAAACAAAAGGGTTTCGTTTTTACACTTTGTGTACGGAATCCTAAAAACTAGCAAACAAGTGTGTTCTCTACTTTGCATATATTTTACATTTAAAAATACTTTTTTGCTTCCACAAGCAAGTCGATTTTTTCATTAAAAAAATAAAATTTGTTTGAATAATAATATTAAATCATTAAAAAAAAAAATGTTCTAACTTTTCATTTGCCATCGTTATATCATTTGTTTATAATTGGCAACAAAGCATCAATAAAATTAATGATGCGCAATTTGCTTTTTGTATGGGTATCGATAACTTTTTTTTATAAATTTTTGGACATATGCCGTTGTAGACGTTTACACGGTGGCGTTAAGGAATGCATGACTTTGTTTAGTTGCATTTGAAATTACGTTTTGGAACTCAACCTATCAATAGTAAAATATAAAACCATACTTTCTAATTTCCAATGCTACAGTAATGCTAACACTTTAAATCCCCCTGAATGTTTTTTGTTCTATCAACTTAGAAACAATTATACCAATTATAATAAATTGCCAATACACAACTATCAATAGTAGTTAATTAATTCTTATTGGGGATTGTTGTTTCTTAATTCGTTTTATTGACATGAAACTAACTTTGTTTCAAAAAATTTCGAACAATAGATTCTTTAGCAAAATGTTCACTGGGATATGTTCAGAAAAATTTGTTTGCAAATTATTTACAATTACTAAAGAAATTTAAATTGCAAAATTTTTATCTATGTATATCAAACTAATAAGTTTTGAATTTGGCTTATTTATTTTTTCAGTATACATATTTACATTTGTACGCTCCCGCTTTATTTTCTACAGCTTTCACTTCACTGCGTTTGTATTGCTTTTAACAATTTAGATTTGTTTATTTTCAGCTTTAATAGGTATTTTGGATATTTGATATTTTAAGAATATTTAAAGAATTTAATTTAGCATTTTGCAATATTTCTCTTATGTATGATTTTTGTTCTTCTTCTTTTCAGTAACTGCAACTCAAAGAGAAATGATTACTTCTTCTTATGGATTGGTGCTCATACGAGCAACAATATTGGTGCCAAATGGTAAAAAGCTGCCGTAAACACTTGATTCTTATTTGCAGCTTCTGGTCATGTCCAGAAACGACGCACAGAGGGGTATTTTGCCATTCTAGCCGGACATTAGGCCAAAAATTAATTTTGAGAAATGTAAAAATTTAAGTACGCTGTAAAGTTGAGTATATCGTATATGTTTTTATTGACTTTAAACGATTTGGAGAGGTTTGCAATATAATAAAGATTTTGTATTGATTTTTTTTTTGTGAAAGGGTTTATTAGTAGCTACTTATGTTAACTTTTAGAATTGTTTTTTAATTTTTAATGATAAAAAATTTTGTTCAAATTTAAAAAAAAAGTTTTCTTTTGTAAAATTTTTTGTAAAAAAAAAAGTGAGAAGCTTTTTACGCGTGATCTCTATCGCGATCCTAAAAATGTTATATATCACTACAAAATTTACGATCCCTACTTTTATACTGTAAAAAAACCTAGCGCATTTTTGCGCCATTATTTGCGATTTTTTGAAAATTTTACCTTTTTATGTTTTTTTCTTATCTTGGATAGGTAAATACGAGTAAGAAACCCTTGTATATTCATAAAATGTTTTGGTTTTTAATAACTGAAGGTAGTTGTTTTTTATTTAAATCATTACATCTAACACTGTTATTACCTGCACAAAAAACAATTTAAATATCAAGAGAGATATAGACGTAGATTCCCTTTCTTTCGGACTATCTACTTTACACGCCAGAATTCGCCTATTTGAGAGCATATTACACCTGTCATATAAACTGACAGTGAAAAAATGGCAAATAAAATCTGATGCGGGCAAAGCCATTGTTAAAGCGAGGAAAAAAAATATCCAAGAAAAATTTAGAAGTGAATTAGGGCTAATAGTGGGTGTACCGAAAGCTGGATTTGGAAACACCAACAATGGTAACAGCAGAAGATTTTTTTCCAATCCTGAATTAGCTGCAGAAATAACTGGAATTGAGTTTGATTTCATATACCGAAGGTTATTATTGAAGTAATATAAAGTGGTCACAAAATTCAAATGCACGAGTTTGCGGATTATTGCTTAGATACTGCAAAACTTTACTTCTCTCTATATTAGTGGCATCCTATGACACCTACAATGCACAAGATTTTAATACATGGTGCAACTGTTATGAATGAGGCATTGTTGCCTATTGGACTGTTATCAGAAGAAGCGGCTGAGGCACGAAACAAACATTTCCGGCTTTACAGGCAGAATTTTGATAGAGAGTTTTCAAGGGTTCAGTGTAACATAGATAATATTCATAGGCTTTTGCTAAGTTCTGACCCACTCTTTACTAGACCCACTTCAAAAAAAGGTCATTACCTTTTAGGAAAGAAGCAATTTCTTATATGATTCCATCTGTACTTAATGCTGAAAAGGATTCAGATTCGGAAGAGGTCTTTGAAGAATCAGACGAAGAAGAACCCTGGCACTCATCATCATCTTAGTGCAAAGGAGAAGTTGTTTTAAATAAATTAATTGTTATAATTTTAAATAAAATTTATCGTTACAATCATATATAAGTTATTACTAAAATAAATTAATTATTTTCCGATAAATAAAATACTATTAAGTAACAAATTAAAAAAATATTTTTTTTAATAATATTCTTGGGAGGCGGGGGGGATTGGTTAGGCATTGGAAAGCTTAAAAATGAATATTTTTAGGAAATTGGCATAAACATAAAAAAAAAATTTTTTTCACAGGGACGTTTTGGGAGTGGGATTGGAGGAATACCTCCCTCTGCCCATAAAAAAAAAATTTATGGTTTTTAAAACTATGTAATCTTATTCTTTTAATAATTTCATTATTTTTCCAAATAATTTTGTATTTCACCGCCCACAAAAGAGGCGGGGCTAAAAATAGCATTTAAGAATCTCTTGAGTCCAACTTTAAGTTTTTAAACATTTTTTGACCTTAAAAGTTGTAATTGCTAAACAAAATGACGGGAGAATCAAAAAAACAAGCTTTTTCAGAGGTAGGATTAGTTCTTGCAAGGGGAACTTTTTTCTCCTTGATCCGATTTTATATATTTTATAGCTTTGACAGCCTATGGCCACAAAAGATTTTTCTCATTAACCTAGGGGCACTCAGTACATTTTTAGAGCCAATATAAGCTAAAAAAAAGTAATGTCCGGCTAGATTGGCAAAATATCCCTATGTGCGACGGTTAGCTTGAAAATAATATTTTAATTATGTATTTTAGTTTTTATGTAGATATTTCTAGTCATATGTAGTTTTTAATTACACTCGAGATTATAAAGTTTTTTTTTTTTTTCAAATATAAAATTTAGATTGTCCCTACTCGGGCGCCAATATAAAATCTTAATGGCTTTTAGGATTAAATTTAGATTAAATTTGAAAGATTTTTAGGACAATCTTCTACCGTGAATTAAATAGTCTTTCCGTGGGTGAATTTAATAAAAATAAAATAAGTAGCTATAAATGGTGTACAACAGATTTGCGAAGAAATCCCAAGCGCAAATTCACAATAATTGACATTATTAATAAAGTTTCTCTTAGGCATACCTACCTACATATGTACAAATTCAAATTAAACCTAAAGAAACATTAAATGCAGCTGAGCACTCACCATTTATGTTTGTAGATGGTGAGAACCCGAATTTGCAGAAGTGCATTTAAAGTGTATTTCAATTTCATATTAAATTTCTTTATTTACGAAAATAAAAACTTGAGTTTAAAAGTGTTTCAAATTAAATTTAAAAAAAATAAGTTTTATTATTTATATTTTCTGCTGATTGCTACTAGAGTTCAAAAATGATCACATCTCCATACATACATACTTATGTATATACATACTTATGAACGTACTTCTGAACATACATACAAATATACAAATGCACGAGTGTATTTGTTTATTTCTAGCCTTTTTCTTTCTTCTTTGTGTACGATTTAAAATTATTGATCTTTTGACACTTTTGGAATCAAAGATCACAGTCGTAATCACTTAAAAGCGATTCAATATTTAAAATCATACAATTTTGCTTCCAAATGAAATGCTTCAAATACTGTGGATAGATAACCTTATACTGTGTAATATTGACCACTAAATATGTATGTATGTATGATTTTATGTACATGAATATGCATGTATGTTCGTGCATACATATGTATTTATATAGAACTCATACATACAAATACCAACAAATGAACTTATACCTATTAAATATACAATATTCGTATATTAACGATTAAGCAAATTCAAATTTCAACAGAAATATCGGTCTGAAAATATCATAGAGGTCACTCAAGTTGTGAAATTGTACTTTAAACAAACTTTAAATAATCATTTGTCATTGTCGATTGATTTCGCATTTGTTTATATGTACATATGTACCTTAAATACTCAGAGAAATTATTTTGAAGATTAATTTAATTTATTGCTCCTTAGGGCAGTTTAATAGGCCGCAACCGGAAATAAAATATAATAAATTAGTCAAGTGCGAGTTAGACTCACTCACTTAGGGTTCCGTGCTATGTTTAGTACAACTTTAAAAATTCAAGTTGTTAATTTTTTTATGTCTTATGAGTCACCCTTTAATTTTAAAATTAAAGTCATAATTGCATCACTGTTGGAACACTCTTTAAATTTTAGTAATTTTTGTTATAGCGGCCATGGTAATACCCTATCTATAGAAATATACATGAGCCTACCTATTGCGGCTCAAAAAATAAGGTAATATACGCGAAAAACATGTCACTGATGGAACACCCTTTAATTTTGTTATTTGCTATGGCGGCCATGGCAATTCTTTTTCTATGAATATATCAAGAGTCTACCATGACCATGACATCACATCTTCTATACAAACTGGAAGAGTCTACTTATTACGGTTCAAAAAATATGTCGTTATACATGCAAAACACGTCACTGTCGACAAAACCATTTAAATTTTTTTTGTTTTTATAGGGGTCATAGTAATACACCTTTGTGAAAATTTCAAGAGTCTATCTATTATGGTTAAAAAATTAGTCAATGTGCATTTAAATTACGTCACTGTCGGCACACCCTTTAATTTTTACTATTTTTTATAGTGGCCATAGTAATACTCATCCTGTAAAAACTTCAAGAGTCTACCTATTATCGTTCAAAACCTATGCCATATACACATACAAATCACGTCACAAACGGAACACCCGTTAATTTTTAGCTTTAATATATAACTTGCTTATAACGCATAGTTTAAATCACTGCAAATTTTAAGTGGTTGCTTCCTATAGCTCAAGAAATAGAGATATACAAGCAAATAACACGTCACTTTCGGAACACCTTATAAGTTGTAGTATTTGTTGCTATAGTGGACACAGTTATACGCCTGTGAAAATTTCAAGAGTCTACCTATTATGGTTCAAATTTAGGCCTTATACATGCAAATCACACCACTATCGGAACACC
This sequence comes from Phasia obesa, assembly GCA_949628195.1. Taxonomy (NCBI): domain Eukaryota; kingdom Metazoa; phylum Arthropoda; class Insecta; order Diptera; family Tachinidae; genus Phasia; species Phasia obesa. Next base: position 80,094,761 of record OX451216.1, read on the forward strand.
CTTTAATTTTTAGTTTTATTTTTTTATAGTTGTTTATATAGTGAACTAAGTTTTAATTACTGTTTGTAAATTTCAAGTGTATCCCACCTACAGTTCACTAAATATGCACATATTCGTGAATAACACATCTCTATTGGAACACCCTATAAGTTTTAGTATTTGTTGCTGTAGCGGCAACAGCTATACATCATTTGTGAAAATTTCAAGAGTCTACCTATTACGGTTCCAGAGATAAAAGGCGCTGACAGACGGACAGACGGACAGACATTGTAGCGAAAACAATAGGGTTACGTGTTTACACTTTGTGTACGGAACCCTAATAAAGCACAATAGCCGGTAAATAATTTATCTGGAACCATTTTAGTTTTTAATGTTCCGCTGGCATGGTTTTTCTGATGTCCAGTTATAGTGTTATTCCTGCTTATAGTTTTGATCTAGAGATGGCAGCATGTATTTGGGCCCTATGAACAACAGCATTTCAAAGTTGTAGGTCAAAACTGGGTTCAGTAACTAAGTTGTAAGTCGACACTGGTAAACACGTTTAAGAGTAATTTTGAAATATGAACAAGTAATTTTTACACAGGAATTTCGAGTATCAAAGATGTTCAACATGGTTATCTTATTATGGGTATCAGAGTATTTTGATTAAATTTTTTTTTTTTTTTTGAAAAAAATCACCATTAAAGTTTTCAAAGCCAAAAATAGGTTTAGCCGTTTCTTTGATTTAAAAGAGACTTGATTGGTTTTCATTATTTGGTTGTGGTTTTTTTTATTTGTTTTACGGCACTTTTCGCAATGTATGATTATTTTTTTTAATTCAAAATCAACTAACTGTCGGATTGGTTAACAGACAATCGATAAACGCTTACCTATACGGTTACTTAGAATAAAGAATATAACAAAAAGTATGGCAATTCTGTGTTCATTTGCTTACAAAAAAGAGTGCAATGATTTTTTTGCAATGAAGATTTAATATCAAATTTTTTTTAATTAAATAACACAAGTATACATGATTTTGGACTGGATGAACTAAATGTTGTCTCTTATGTTACTTGGGTCGCTAAATTCAAATGTGCACTGCGTTTGATATCAAATATCATGATTTTGAACTTGATGAACTGAATGTTGCCTAATAGGATATTTGCGGCTCTGAATTAAAATATACACTCTGTTTTGTTCAATGATGCAAACTTTTAATATTAAATTATAAATAACCATATATTTTGGTGGCCTGCGCACTTATTTGAATGTTTTCGCGCACCTTCTGTCATATCGTTCAGGCAGCGATTTTTTCTCATTATTGGTGCTTTAGCAGCGGTTAAGTCCATATCCTTCACTTCGGAAGTAATATGGCGAACGTTTCCTGCTTTCATGTTATTATTGAAAGTAACAGCAATATTTTTGAGGATCATTGTTCTTCGCATGCTTGGGCGTATGGTTGAAAGTTCGCTGTCGAAACATGTTTAACCAACGCCAAATAGTCTATTGGTCCGTTTTGGATACCGTTTAGATTGCACCAGTCAATTTGTATGTAAGATATAACAAACGTCCTTCTGTTCGACCACATCGGTCCCAATGAAGGAGGTCTCATGGGATTAGGATACTAACTGCCAGTCACAGTTTCCTATGCATGATTAAACGTATGCTCTCACGTTTATTTGATGTACATACATATGTAAACATACATATGTATACATACATATACACATACTATTTCACAATTTTTTTTTTTTTGTTTTAATTAAATTTAAAATAAATATGTATTTTTATTGAACAAAATCTGACAATAAAAATACCAACCGGCAAATTTACTTCGGTTATATTTAACAGACACTTTTTTGTCGTGCTTCAGTGCTGAAACCACCGCCTTAATCTATTTCAAATCAAAATCTGCAGCCGAAACATATGTAAATAATAAATTTCTTCCAGTAAATTCAGCCGTCTCGAAGCAAGCATCGAGTCATAAGTGCAATCGTTGAACAGTTTTATGAACTCTATGAGCAGCATAATAAAGGAAATGGTAACAAACCATGAACTATTTAAAAATATGTTTCTGGAACGCTAACGACATACGCCAACATAAAAATTAACTAGAGTATTTCCTCCTAAATCAACAAATTGATATAATGGAGATTTCAGAGACGATTACGATACTAAAGACCTTTTGGTAGAGCATGCAGTGGTTCGGCAAGATTAATACAGGCTCGTCTAAAGCAAATTAAAATGATTTTTGTGCAGACTATATGCAAGCAACAAACATCTGCGTTGAAAACTTTGATCGAGACATTGTTATTCCTTCAATTTATTCCCCTCCGAGATTTTCGATATCGGAATGTCAGACTTTTTTAAATTACTAGGACCCCGCTTTATAGCAGCTGGCGATTACAACGCAAAATACACTTTCTGGGGGTCAAGACTAATTACTCTGAAGGGTCGTGTCTTTTTTGACGCAATTTTAAAAATGTGCTGAAATGTGATTTATAGTGGGCAACTAACTTATTGTCCTACAGATTTACAGATAATTCCTGATGTTATTGATTTGGGAGTAGCAAAAGGTATTCCAAGAGACATGTTTAAAGTTGAAGCATCACTTGAATTATCGTCAGATCATTTCCCTGCCATTGTTTCAATATGGAAACGCCAAGAAATAATTTCATCGACTGGATTGCTAGCGACGCACTGTGGGGTGAAAGCCTTCAAAAGTGGCGATTAATTCAAAAGATGAGCTTTAACTTTCACAACCATATTTGGTACCATATGAAAGTAAATAAAATTCTACATCACTAACTGCAAAAATAAAAGTTCTTGGTAGTTTACTTTATTTGCAGTGTGTGTTCAAAGTTCAGTCATTTTTGTTATTTTTGCGCGCATTGATTAAAAGAGAAAATTTTGATAATTCAAGTGATTATAGTTTTTGTTAAGACTTCTATAAGTAAAAGTTTTATAATGGAACCGTCAACTTCAGGTATATGCGCATTTAAAAAATTATTTTTTTGTTTAGATAAATGTTTTAAAAATATAAAAAAAAAAATTAAATTTATCTAAAAATGTGGTATTTTTGATATATACATTGAGTTTCAACAACTTTGCGGATGAGTGCAGGAAAAAATGCTTTTATGCTCTTAAAATATAAGATTTTAGCTAATAAATCCCAGAATACCTATTTGCGCATTTGTGCGATTTTTGAGTTATGAAGGTTTTTGTCAGAGAATTCCAGAAAAATACCATACAAGACGTGTTCAATAGATTTCTTTTAACTTCTGATCCATTCATTTCAAGCATGAGAAATAGTTGTGAAAAGAAAATGAAGCAAATGCCAAACTCTGCATTGGAGTTATTTAGTCTTCCCCAGAGTGAGAACGATAATGATGACAATGATGAAGACTATATTAATGATGATTGTGAAGATAATGATGATTAGGAAGTTAATATTGCTTTTGAAGTTAATAAAATGAAGTAAATAAAAAAGACTTACATATAAGTTTTTTTAATGTTTATTTTCTGAAATGTTTCTTTTCTCTTTATAAATATTTATAAATAAAAATTCGTAATATTTTCTAACGTGAATTTTTTGAGTTAAATCTCTGGAGTTATGGATTTTTGGGAAAAAACGGATTTTTCGCCACTTTCTCTACCATTCACCCCACTGTGCGACGGCAAGCAATCGCGTAAGTTGGCTTAAATATAAAAAATATCTCAGTACTCATTGCTCGGAAAAGATACCGTTAAGAAAAAGCGCAAGGCTGAGCCTTACTGATCTAAATAAAAACCTAAAATTAGCTGCTCAACATGCAATAATAACCCGGCAACAAAAAAGGTATAATAGTATTTGTTCTACAGACGTCGAACTTTTCTTGACAGAAAAAAGAAGAATTCGAAGAGTGGCAATCGCACAGATCTCCGCAACTCAATAACAGATTAAGAAAAATCACGAAACAACTAAGAGGTCTACTAAAATCCCGAAGAATTGCATCACTACAAAAATACTTGGAAGGCCTTGACGCTAGCCACAATCGATCCTGTCATACGTAAGCCTTCCTTACGTACTTCATGCGGAGAAATCGAAACAGGCAACTTATTTGTTAAACATTTAAAACACGTATTTATGCCGTATTTATGCAACAGCTAGCTTATACCCCAAAAAGGCGTATGGTTTCGACAAAACAAGTATCAAGATTATAATGAAACTTCCCCAGATAGCAGTTAGAATAGTTCTACTTATTTATTTCTTGACGCCTTGAGTATTTTCCTTCAGACTGGAAGGTTTCTCTTATTACTATGATACCTAAGCCAGGAAAAAATCACACAAAGGTGGAATCCTACAGGCCAATAAGTATGTTACAAAGAGCAAGAACCAACGCAATACAAAAAACACTTTTTTACAAAGGCTTAAATTTATTTAACTCATTACCAATTTTTATTAAAAATGAAGAAAATTTTGTATTATTTAAAAGAAATGTTATAAAGTTTATAAGAAACCACAATATGTAATTCTTTTGAAATGTATGATAAACTATAAAGTATTTCAAATACTACTAAATAAATAATAATAATAATAATAATTAAATATATCAAAACTATTTGAGAAAATATTAATCACTAATCTGAACCCAATTTTAACCGAAAAAGGATGTATTCCGAACCACCAATTCTGTTTAAGAGAACAGCACATTACTCACAGATTAGTAAATGTAGTAAAAAGGCTTTCGACGAAGAAAATATTTTGCTGCGCTTTTCATAGAGTTTTCTCAACAAAATGTGGCATATGCCTTTATGCCAAATAAAACCAAAATTTGCCAACAAGTTTTTATAAGCTTTTAAAATGTTACTTAACTGGTCGTAAGTTTATACTTAAAGAAGGAGATTTTTTAAGCTCGCCTCAACCAATTAAAGATGAAGTTCCCCGATATGCCAACTAGCAATCGCGTTCACACATCAACATCTACTGACGACCCTGCTTTTGTAAGAATTCATGAAATCTCCAAAGTATCATCTCAATACTTACAAGACCATATATTTTATTTGGAACTAGCTATTACCGGTGCTCTTCGCTACATCCATCCATATAAATACTATAAACACTTGGAAGTAAAGTATGGCCAACCTTTAACTCGAAAACGCAATCTATTCTCACGATAACTATGGGTCAGTTTATATTCAAGGTACGACGCCCATTGTTCCCAGAATCTGTTTTTGCTAAACTATGCGTATTGACACGTTAACAATTTTTACCTTGTATGTGGGTGTAAAAGTGGGTGTCGTCAATTTTTCTTACCGTAAAAATCTAAGTTGGGTTATGATGAAGACCTAAAGAAAAACTTAGCAAAGTCGGTGAAGTCGTTCTCTGAAATTAGATAATTCAAAAAATTGAGCTTTAAAGTGGGCGTGGTCAACTTTTTTACCGTAAAACCTAATTTGGGTTATGGTAAAGACTTAAAAAAAATTTGACAAATCGGTGCACCTGTTCTTCGAAATTAGACAAATTTAAAAATTGGGCGTTAAAGTAAGTGTGATATATTTTTCTTATCATAAAAACCTAAGTTGGGCTATGATGAAGATCTAAGCAAAAAATTAGCGAAATCGGTCAAGCCGTTCTCAAGTTATGCGCTTAGCAACGGACAGCATTTCATTTTTATTTATATTGATTGTGGTTAAAAAAAATGGAGAATAAAAATCAACGAACAAAAATGTAGTCACATAGACTTTATTCTGCGTAGAGACTCATGCCCTCCTATTATGGCTCTCAGTTATGGGGTACTGCCTCAGCTTCAAATTTAGAAAAAAATCAAAGACGCCAAAACAAGATTTTAAGTATAATTACTGCTTCACCCTGGTATATTAAAAACTCGAACATCTACAAAGATCTAAACGTGCCACTTGTTAAGGCAGAAATAACGAAACATGCTACAATGTATCTAAAGAAGCTTGAAACGCATCCAAATCCGCTGCCACGCAACATCCTGAATGATCCTGGTTACGTTCGACTAAAAACAAGGAATATTGCTTATCTTGGCCGAACATAAGAGAGGTGACCAATAAATTATAACAACAACCGCGTCATCATACAGTTTTTGTCTAGCACTGGCTGGACTTAAGTACATACACATATGTATGCATATATTTTTAATTTTTTAGTCCTAAAATTTGAGCACTTATTTTTAATTCATATATGTAATTTGAAGATACAATAAATAATAAGAACAAAATGTTAAACATACTTTGGGAAATAGAATTTAACTTAACCTTCGGTTAATGTTCATGTTAACTGTTAATCATACACTGTGAAAAGGGCGGTTAAATAAATAAATAAATAATTTAGGACCAAATTCACAGACCTTGGTTAACTATTGGTTTACCCAAAAATATTTTTCATTACACTTTGTTTATCATTAGTTAAACCCATAAAATCCATTTTTTACCAACTAGTTAATTTTACTTTATTTTTTTATTAATTAAATACAAGGAAGCCCTCATGTATTATAATATTAATTACTCCCCAGCTGCAGTTCGAAGTAAAGAAATGTAAAATATTTGTCTTAAATTTAGGTACGGAAAAAGAAAATATTTTAAGAGAATTTGGTAAAATATTCCGGATGTTACAAAATCTGATATAAAATGAACATTCAAGAATTGACAGATGAATTCTAGCTATCGATATTTGCATATTCCGATTAAGGTAAATAAATAATTCTTGCAAAAAAAACCGACTACAAAACAAATATATGTGCATCAATTCTTAACTAAAAATTTAAAAGGAAGTAATTGTAAGATATAGTACGTAAATCAAATTCTTTTATTCTTGTTGCTCTATGTCCGTTAGAGCAACAAGAATATACGTTCTGTACATTCAAATGTCTATCCATAACGGTTCAGCAGACAAAGCCATATACGACAAATTACCTCGGATATGAGGACACCCTTTATTTTTTTACACTTATTATTACTGACACAGCAAAAAAATTAACGGTTCCAAAGATATGGCCATATAGGTTAAACAATATCACCTAGGGGACACCCTTTAATGTAAAATTTTAAATTAAACATTTATTTTAAAGGACAGATTCTTTGTAAATTTCAAATGTCTATCGATAACGGTTCAAAAGTTTGGCCATATGCATCAATTTATATCAACTATTGAGACACCCTTTATAACTTTAAATATTTACAAATGTTATACGGAACATAAAAGTGGAGATACTGTCTAATTTTCAAGTGTTTGTCTATAACGGTTCAAAAGATAGCGCTAGATAGGTTACGGTTCAGAAGTTTTGCAATATACATCAAATTACATCTCTACTGTACAAAATAATTTAACCATTAAGCCGATGTACTAAATATTTATAAAAAAAATAGCATTTTATGGCGAGAAACTTAAGCTGTAATGCCAAATAAGTTCTTTTGACACTATTTTTAGTGCTTAAGGCCTCAGAAAGCAAATTTCTCACCCATAGTGTCAAACTAAGAAAAAGCACTAATGTGGTGCTTTCTAATATGTCCGTTAGTGCCTTTACTGCTTTTCACAAATTTTATCTTACATATGTATGGGCATTTCCAATGTGGCGTGACGTGACATTTGTAAGAAAAAAAGTAAAAGATATAATGAAACAGTCAAATTTTGGAACAAACGGTCCAGTCCTTTACAAATGGCTGAGTTATTTACAAAATATTTTGATTTTGCCCCACTGTGCACTGTGTGGTGGGACACATTGTATCCCGACAATGTTTAGTTTTGATGTAGAAATGAACCTTAGAATTGTAGACGCTTAGTAAATAAATAAATTAGTAAATATTTAGTAATATTTAGTATATAATCTTTCTATTTTCTTCTGCATTTGTGTTTATATGATGCAATTTTGATTGCATCAATTTGTATGGATGTACACTCCATAATTAAAACTACAAATGAGAGCACAAAACTAATTTCAAGAGTTCATGCATATGTGTACCTCTTCTCTTTTAGTTCCACTCGCCTACTAAGTAGGAATGGCAGCGACAAAAGTTGCATAACGTAATAGGGGACTATCTGAGCCCGGCACGTCAGCGTCCTTAAAATATTTTGTTCGAATTTGCTTCGAAAGACTCTTACTTTTATAGTGCTTCAAATGTGGTTTGTGTATCTACTTTATATAAAGGTACCCATTCCATATATAAAATTCTAAAATTTATATAAAATTCTAAAATTATTTTGGAGTTCTGAAAATAGTGTTTAAAATATCCCGCTGACCAAAATAAAAGGTACTGCCACCTGCTTGGAAATTAGATAATTTTAATGGAAAAAAGTATCCTATATGAATCAATCATCCAGAAGTTTTTAACAGACAGGCATACAGAGAGACAGACAAAAATCCTAAAAATTCCATTTCTAACTGCACCAGCAAAAAAAAATTTCACAAAATATTTCTTGTACAGAAATGGTCCTATTACAGTTTTATTATATTGATGTATAATCGTAGAATATTTTTTTAATAAAATTGAAAACCACCAAAATGTCTAGGACTTAAAATCTTAAATAACTTTTAGAAAGAAACATTAAAGATTTATTGATATTAATATACTCAAACACCCAACAGTTAAGTTAACGGAAGGGCCCCAAAAAAGTGTTTTGTTATAGAGATGACTCAATTAATTGACTCGAATCATTTTTATCTTTTAAAATTTGATGAAAATGGTAAATTTGACAAAAATTAGAAACTCAAATCGTTAATTTGTATCCTTTAAACTGCACAATAATGCATCTAAGCATTTGAATAAATCGGTACTGGGTACCCCGGCAGTCCAGTAGGTAGTGTGCTATTCTATCAGTCTGGAGGTTGTTGGTTCGATTCCCACCAATGACTCTGAGTGTTTCACTACAACGAGTGAAGGTCTTCGTTCCTATGATCGATAATTAATTTAGAATACAATTTCTAATTGTATTGGAACATTAAATACATAAATAACTCGGTACTTTTTTTACCTGAGTATTATTTCCACTTATTTTATTTTTCGGTTTCCAACTAGTCAGTGTACGGTGTTAATTATTTGTGAGTGCATGGACACATTGAAACTTATTTATCCAAAAATGGATAAATGCTTAAACATTGCTATTGATGTGCCATGAATTTCTTCTATCTTATCTTTGCTTTCCTATGTTTTTCCCTTGGGGTAGAAGTACGAAATTTATTATTATTATTTTTTTTTTTTAAGTAGCTAAAATTATACGAATCTCTTAACAGTCGAAAATATACTTATTCCTACATCAATGCATTAACTACTCGGCTAAAGATTTTGAGGTTAGATTTTTATATGATTTCTACAAACTAGTCACGATATATTCGTTCTTGTATTACCAGTGATACCATACTTGATGATTTATCTTATTCTTGAAGTTTTTTGAGATGTCAAAAAGATTTAAAGATTTTTTAGCTAAAGAAAAGATTTGTATGTTAGGATTTATCAAAATTTTTGAAAAATTTAGATATGAAAATGGAAAGATGTTCGTGAACTTTAACTAGATTTAAGTTTCGAAAGTTTACAATTTATTTTTAAAATTTCAACTTTTTTGTTATCCATTTTGATATTCTTTAATTCAGCTTCTAATGTTTTCCAAATTCAATGAAAAAACGCCAACAATATCGACTACTATTTTAAAAAACACCAAAAAGTCGCCATGTTGGCAAATCCATAATTTGATCGCCAAATAAAATTGAAAAACGCCATGTTTGAAGAGAAATCGCCAAACTCAGTGTTAGTGAATCAGTTAGATAATAAAATAAACATAATATTTTACCGATTAATCGAATAAAACTTAAAAAAATTATTCGAATAATCGATTACTTTTTATGTTGTTTTAAACTATTAAATTTGAATAATACATTATTGTAGTTTCATATATTTTACGTTTAATGGATCAAAAAATGGCTCTTCTAAAGTACTACTAATATACTTATAAAATCGAAAGAGTTTATATGTACCTTGCAATAATATTTTACATTAGAGTCACTTTTTGACCATTAATCGTAAAGGAAAAATTACGTTCAAAACAATATAAAAACTGATCAGTTAATAAATTTTTAAGTTTTATTTGATTAATCGGTAAAATATTATATTTATTTACTATGTAGATACTGATTCACTAATAATAGAATTGAGTACTTTCTAGAGTTTCCGTATTAAAATTACTTAATAATATTGAAGGCCATTAATACATGAAATTTACGATATTAAAAAAACTTTATTCATATACTAAATGAGCGCAAAATGTTCTATTTCATCATGATGAGAATTCGTATTTTCGTACCTTTAAGAATTAATGAGATCCACTCAAAGTTCAGTTTTAAGCTTTAAACTCATAGACAACAGCGGCTACACCGCTACACGACTACAAATGCTGTTGGCTACAATCGTGGCCATGTAGTCAGCTACTGAATTATGTTGAAGGAGACAGCTACATATTGTAGAAATACATATTTAACTTATAAAAAAATTACTTTTTCAAAAAATACTTTTATCATATCAAAACAAATAAATATATTGGCTCAAAACCTTTTGTTTGTAAATGAATTTGTATTTTTAATTTTGTGACATTTTCTTTTGTTGAATAAAATTAAATTGTCGCAAACAAAAATAGAATTTAGCCTAACTTGGCTACAGCCACAACGGTTGTCTTGTACCCATGTAGCTGTGATGTCTTCAAAATAATCGTCTTCATATAAACATGTGTATTTTAATTTTGACAGGTTGTAGTCGGTATATTGCTGTCGTCTATGTGTTTAATGCTTTAAGGTAAAACTAGAATTGAGCCGCTAAAAAAACACTAACGCTTTATCGGAGGTTAAAAGTTTGTATGAAAAAAATATTTTTACCGTTATAACGAATAAAAAGTTTATATAACTAAATTACGAAAAGCTCTCAGTTTAAGAGTTATTAATAAATAAAGCCACATATATTTTTTACAGCTTTTTAAGGCCATTTTTTACCACTTATATATATGCGAGGGGCCGGCCGGTTTATGTTTAGAAACAAACTTTTTATGCACATCGCATTGTTTACACCCTACATCAGATACCCTTGGGAAAGTGTGCTCCTATTGCAGAACAAGAATGATAACAAGAACTGGAAATTTTTTGCGCATGTCGGCCTAATGACGTCACGAAACTGTCTTTCTATTGGATAATCTATTGGCTAATTCTGGTTGAGAGTATAAATATAAATTAAAAGAGTTTCAATATAAATTATTAAAGTTTATTTGCAGGGTTGCCAATTTTTACCTATTACTTACATTTACAATATTTTTACCTAGTTATTTGACGCAATTTGTAGACTGCAGATTTGGCAAGCTTACATTGCCCGATCTACAGCATCTAAAGTTGTAACATACGCATGGCATAATCTTGTCTGCTATCATTCAGAAATCTAAAATATCAATTCTGCAATTCCAATTAAACCGGCTTTTTGGATGTGATTGGTGGCAAAGTTGATTAAGTCTGCTTTTAAGACTGCAGGGTAATTTTATGTCATTATCTATTTAATTTTGTGTATGCGTATGTTGTATTTGCGAGTACTGTTTTTGATCGTACTCGTAAGTGCTTTATATTAAACTAGAAAACAGAATTGAGAAAATTCAACTTTGCTCCACAATGCAAAACTACAAAATAAAAGCAAAAAAAAGTCCGATAACAAACACACGCAGACGGACAAAAAAAAATGAAAGAAAACAACGACATCGACAAGGGCCAACACTACAGCCATACAAATAAATGTCGACCGCAAAACAGGCCGCGACCGACCGACGACCGTTCGACCGACCGGCCTTTTACAGTTGAAGAATGTCTAACCGAATGTATTGGAGGGAGTGTGTAGGAATGTTCGAATACATTTGTTTAAATAAATAAATATTTGCAGATATACACACGCATACATACACATACACACACACACATACCATTTCATGTGGATACATATGTCATATACTGAAATAAATGTAAATACATACATATGGATGTGTGTTTTTATATGGATGAGACGACGGCATTAGTATATTTGGTTTGATTTTATTTTTAGACGTGGAAATGTTTTATTTTTTTTCTGTGTCGATCGTTTTGGGACCTGAGTTGTTGACTTGACTGCCTGAACTGTATGGCACTTCGGTGACTGACTGGCACAAACTAAGTGTTTAATATGATGTTGTGGTGAAATGATGACAAAAATATACATTGAATAACAACAACAAAATAAATCCATACACACCATTTAACCCAACAACGAGCGTGCGCTGACTAACTGATTGACTTACAACAAGAGTTCAACTAAGCTCAAGTGTTCGAACAACAAAAGTTAAAAAAATTCATTCTAAAGCCAATAATGAGAATGTTCAAATTCATTATGTAAATGTGCCGTAACTAATGGTTTAATCATTTTAATCTGATGTCTTCTGTCAAAAATATGGATTTCTTTAACTCAAGAATAATAGAAAACAAGATTACGCTATGCGCATGTTTTCCCGTTAGATGATGTTTTTCGGCCAATGTAAGGTTGCCAAGTCTGTAAACAACAAATTGTTCAAATAAATACGTACAAATAAATCAAGGAAATAGGCAACCCAGCGAGTAACCTCTCATAATTTACAGTCAATTAGAATTATTAGCAAGATAGTTTCGTGACGTCATTATGCCGACATGCGCCAAAAAATTTCATTTTCGGGATAGCGTAACCTTGTCTTCTATCATCCTTGCTTTAGCTTAAGATCATCGGCTCGTCTTTTCTACTTTCTTTGTGATTAAGTTATTTTTTAACTTGAATTAAAAATACAAAAAAAGGCACAAAAATAAATTTCCATTGCAAATTTGCGTGCATTTGATTCAAAATAGCGTAATCACTGCAATAAAAAAGAGTCAATAAAGAAACAAAATGAACTTGCATGCTTGTCAAATCAAAGTTGAAAAGAACAAACGTTTTTCCTTTCCATTTTAATCTGGGCCTGTTATAAAGCAACACTTATGATTTGTAGAAAATCTCATAAGAACGGTAAGCACCGTCTGTAGGGCAGATCAATAAATCCATGACTCTTCCCTTGTAATAGGTGATTTTTTGGCAACGAATAGCGCTTACAGATTCTATAATTTTGTTGTCTAAATTCATGCTCGGTTAAGAAAGCGCATCGTGCACTTTGTCAATTTTATGGGCAGTTCGGACAGCCTTCTGAGGCGGATATACGGAATTTGTATCCGCAAGTGTTGTTGATAACCATAAATTATTGATTTGGCGCCGTTCGCAGTAATTGGGCCTCTGTTACTCCACAACTGAAAATTTTTAAGATACAGATTGAGCAAAAAATTAAATCCACACGACCTCACACAACGGGTAACTTTTGGTGAATGGGCACTGGCAAGGTCGGTTGAAGATCCATTTTTTTATCGGAAAATTGTTTTCAGGGACAAAGCTCATTTCTGGTTTATTGGATACGTGAACAAGCAAAATTACCGTATTTGGTTGAAGAGGTTGAAAAATGGACGGTTTGGTGTGGATTATGGACCGGTAGTATCATTGGATCGTACTTTTTCAGAGGCGACGAAGGCAGGAACGTTACTGTTAATGCTACCGTGCGATGCTTAAATCTTTTTTTTTCTTTGCCCAAAATGGAATTGCTGGACTTGGCTGACATGTGGTTTAAACTAGACAGTACTACATGCTATACACGCGAAACAATGGCCGGATTGAGTAGCAAGTTCGGTGAACAGCGTATTTTACACTTGGGGCTGTCAATTGGACTATTTTTGTGGGCCTGTTAAGGCACATGTCTATAGGGACAAGCCCGCAACAGTTGACGCACTGAAAGGCAATATTGAAGAATTTATTCGGGAGATACCTGCCGATATGTTGAAGAGAATATGCCCAAATTGCACCCAGGGTATGAACCATCTGAAGCGTATCCGAGGTCAACATTTACATGAAATCATCTTTAAATATTGGAAAGAAAAAAAAAAAAAAAAAAATATATATATATATATATATATATATATATATATATATATATATATATATATATATATATATATATATATATATATATATATATATATATATATATATATATATATATATATTATATAATATATATATATATATTATATATTTATATTTATATATTTTTCCAATATTTAAAGATGATTTCATGTATATATATATATATATTTTTTTTTTTTTTTCTTTCCAATATTTAAAGATGATTTCATGTAAATGTTGACCTCGGATACGCTTCAGATGGTTCATACCCTGGGTGCAATTTGGGCATATTCTCTTCAACATATCGGCAGGTATCTCACGAATAAATTCTTCAATATTGCCTTTCAGTGCGTCAACTGTTATATATATATATATATGTATATATATATATATATATATATATATACATATATATATATATATATATATATATATATATATATATATATATATGTATATATATATATATGTATATATATATATATATTATAAGAAGATAAGGAAGAATCAGTTATTAGCGGAATGTAATGATTGCATTTCCTGGATTTCCTACTTCCATCTTCATTATTCTGCGTATCCATCTACAAGGTAGTTCCAATAATCAAGTAAACATTTTATATTTTAAGGTCATACGACAAATTACAATTCATTAAATTTGGAAAAAATTTTTGTATTTCAAAGTCTCCTATTAAACGTCTTCAAGAAGTTTTTGCACAAACTACGAATATAAAAGTTTTAATCTATAAAAATATAACTTTTATTTTTATTAAAATCTATAAAAATATAAGAACCGAATCTATTCGTCTGATCCATTCTATTGATAATATTACAGGCACTTTTTGGAAAAGCACATGTAAGTGCATACCATTGGAATGTAAAATTCCATGAAAACCTTAAATAACTTATACCTCTATTGGCCAGTTTTTAAACATTAATGTTCGACTGATTGTTATTATTAAACTCTGAACTGAAGAGGACATAGACCAAGAGGACAAAGGTGGCGAAAACTTTAAAAACCACCAACACTGTTTGAACAAAAATAGCGCCGACATTTGTTTAGCAAGCAACCATATGGTATTTTATTAACCCTTTTAGTAACATGATGATCATATTTGTTTCACAAATTGTAATTACTTTTTTTTTTAACAAATTGGGAAAATTGTATCTAAGACTCATCAGAATACAATGAATATCCTTTTTTTGGTATACGAATTTGGTTTCATTTTCACATTCCAAATTCCACCAAATTCTTCAGCTAACATTGATTGAATTTTTAAATAAAACCTAACTTCGAATTCTATTAGGTAGCCGCAATAATTTTTCACTTTTGCGGCTACCTAAGCGCTACCTAAACGGTGTTAAGAATCATTCCTAGGAAGTTCATATGTTCTAGAAAGTTGTTTATTGAGATCTTAGGTTCATTTTTGTAGTTGATTGTTTCCTTGAATTTTGAACGGTTTGCTACCTATGGACCTGAACAGGGGAAAAAAGGTAAAAAAATTGAATTTTTTAAAGTTTTTTTTTGCGATTTTGACCTTGAAGATGAAGTTTTTTTGATTTTATATGTTCACAATTTTTGTTCTTTATGACAAGAGCTACAAGCCTCAGAGAGTATATCAAAATTTCAAACGGTTTGCAAAATATAAGCTTGAGTAAATGATCATTTTTTGCAAAAATGACATCGAGGCCCCACATCTTTGAGGGCCCATAAAAAAACCTGTAGGAATTTGGGCAAAACTGGGAGACAGGAGTCTTTTTTTTGGTCTTTTATCACGTAGTGGTGTCCGTATATGGTTATTTTTTTCCGTGTTGCACTGTGTAAGTCACAAGATTTCTATAAATAAAATTGTAGAGGTTGCTTCTATGCCATTTTTGCTCACAAACAAATCTGTGTAAAAAATATTTAAATATATTGATTCCTTTCTGAAAGTGAAAATTATATAAAACCTTGGACAACTGCAAGATTCGTTGCCCAGTATAAAAAACAAACAAAAAATAAATCTGTAATTTTCACTCCAACAGAAGAGGTATAGTCGAGATTAAGTAATGAAATTTCGCTTTATACTGATTCACTGACTGCCAGACTCACTCAACAATATTATGGAGCACTTTCGCTTCGAAATTAAGAAATAAAAAAAAAATTCATAGGAATTTAAAAAATACGTAAAAAATCGTCACAGACTAAAATGTTAAAAATATGAGATTAATATTCACCTTTTTAGGGTTTCGTACATAAAGGTACGTACTTTAAATATCACAAAGTTGCCCTTCTATTTATCACAGGCTCTATCTATCGAATTGTAATAGCTAGACAGCGGAAATTCACAAAAGGTGTATTGTACAGGGCGATATACCACCAAATAATGAAATAAAGATGACAATTGCATAGTCTCCCAATAGAAATGTCTATTTACGTCATATACAAACCTTACAAATTTGCACAGTGTATGTATTAATATGCCTTGTATAAAATTAAATTAGTCGGGGCACCAGCCAATGTTAAGAACAACGCTTGTACTTTACAACAATCTGAAGAATAATTTTTTAAAAATTCCTTGTCGAATAAAGTTCCTTTAACTGTTTTTGTCTACTAGAATTCCGAAGTTAGGTTTTATTTAAAAATTCAATCAACGTTAGCTGAAGAATTTGGTGGAATTTGGAATGTGAAAATAAAACCAAATTCGTATACCAAAAAAAAGGATATTCATTGTATTCTGACGAGTCTTAGATACAATTTTCCCAATTTGTTAGAAAAAAAGTAATTACAATTTGTGAAACAAATATGATCATCATGTTACTAAAAGGGTTAATAAAATACCATATGGTTGCTTGCTAAACAAATGTCGGCGCTATTTTTGTTCAAACAGTGTTGGTGGTTTTTAAAGTTTTCGCCACCTTTGTCCTCTTGGTCATAGTTCAGTTCAGAGTTTAATAAAAACAATCAGTCGAACATTAATGTTTAAAAACTAGCCAATAGAGGTATAAGTTATTTAAGGTTTCCATGGAATTTTACATTCCAATGGTATGCACTTACATGTGCTTTTCCAAAAAGTGCCTGTAATATTATCAATAGAATGGATCAGACGAATAAATTCGGTTCTTATATTTTTATAGATTTTAATAAAAATAAAAGTTATATTTTTATAGATTAAAACTTTTATATTCGTAGTTTGTGCAAAAACTTCTTGAAGACGTTTAATAGGAGACTTTGAAATACAAAAAATTTTTCCAAATTTAATGAATTGTAATTTGTCGTATGATCCTTAAAATATAAAATGTTTACTTGATTATTGGAACTACCTTGTAGATGGATACGCAGAATAATGAAGATGGAAGTAGGAAATCCAGGAAATGCAATCATTACATTCCGCTAATAACTGATTCTACCTTATCTTCTTATAATAATGAAATTAACCCTAAAAACTTATTAATATGTTTTAAAAAATATTTATTTGCTTCACCTGTCTTGCATATTTTAAATTCTCAGACGGTTTGCTTGTTCGCTCCCAAATTGGTCGTATGTCAAGTTAACATTAATTGCATTCTTGACGTCGCTAGTTATTTAGCTATCCGTTAGGACATTAGCAACTTGTCCGTATATACGATTTGAGATCCCGAATGATAAATACATCCATATCTTGAAGAAGCTTTGCCGTAAGGGGCACCTTGTACCAGATTTGTATGAGATGCACGTATGGGATTTTATCTAGTCTCCTTGTCTTGTTCAAACTACTGGGGGGTAGAGTTTTATTGGTCTGCATATACCCTGCATGGGGTAACGCCCCTATTATGCAAACTAATATATCCATTTTAGGGGTTAAACCTGGTCACATTCCACTTGTCTCTTATTAAGCAAAATCGAATTTGTTGTTAACTGTTAAGTAAGAAAAAACAGTTAAGTCGCTGCAGTTTACATTAGTTACTTGTAATTGGTGATGTCGAGGTGTTTGAAACCTTTGGATCAATACTGAGCCATAAAATAGTTCTCTTTCAAACCGAATAAATTAAAAAAATTAATTTTTGTTTCTAATTTAGTTCAGAAAAATGCAAAATTTTAGTTGCCTCATTTTTGAGGTGGGTGTGCGATATGTACATATGTACATATGTATTAGAAAACCTGAAACATAAAAAACATACACTCTCCTATACAAATCTTAATGTATAATATTTTTTGTTGATAATAATGATGTAAACATAAATTAAGATGAAATGAACAATGGTCATTAGAAGCAAGAGGATGAATATTTTGCTATTTTTATTTCGTCAAATATATTTTGAATGTAGAAATATCTGAATGTTAAAAACAATCGATGATATTCTTTTGTGAAATTAAAACTGACCCATGAATTAAAATTTTTTGCTGAATACAGCTACTTATTCGAGTATAAATCTGGAATCTGGGCCATTTGAACTGTTTTATATTAATAAATATAAATAAATGCATATGTACATACTTTTTCTTTAAAAAAATAACTGCTGTTTCTAAACGTCCAGTTCAATTTTCTTTATACCTAAAAATTCTATAATAAGGGGTTTGTGTAAAAAAGTAGAGATTTGCAAATAATAACTTTAGGAGATATTCGAGCTTCATAAAATTTAAATTCTTTTATTAATATTTGTTTTCTGCTAAAAGCTACTTTTATTAGATTAACATCAAACTTAAACGCAAAGAAAAAACATGCTTGGGGTAACCATAATATAAAAGCAACATATTATGATTGAATTATATCGTGTTAGATAAACCATGCGATTATTAAAATATTAATAATAATATGGTTATGCTAGTACCATATTGTTGTCTTTTTCAATTGTAACATTGCAAAATATAACGATAATTTTGTTGAAGTAAGTTTAATTTTATTACTAGCTGTGCTGGCCACATCGCACATAGGGGTATTTTGCCAATTTAGCCGGACATTACTTTTTTTAGCTTATATTGGCTCTAAAAATGTACTGAGTGCTCCGCGGTTAATGAAACTTAGCAGCAAAATCTGTTGTGGTCATAGGCTGTCAAAGCTATAAAATAGGAAAAATCGGATCAAGGAGAAAAAAGTTCCCCTTGGAAGAACTAATCCTACCTCTGAAAAATTCAAGTTTTTTTTTATTTTCCCGTCATTTTGTTTAGCAATTACAATTTTTAAGGTCAAAGAATGTTCAAAAACTTAAAGTTGGACTCAAGAGGTCCTTAAATGCCATTTGTAGCCCCGCCCCTTTTGTGGGCGGTGAAATAAAAAAATATTTGAAAAAATAATGAAATTATTAAAAGAAATAGATTACATAGTTTTAAAAACCATACAAATTTATTTTTATGGGCAGGGGGAGGTATTCCTCCAATCCCACTCCCAAAACGTCCCTGTGAAAAAATTTTTTTTTTATGTTTATGCCAATTTCCTAAAAATATTCATTTTTAAGCTTTCCAATGCCTAACCAATCCCCCCCGCCTCCCAAGAATATTATTAAAAAAAATATTTTTTTAATTTGTTACTTAATAGTATTTTATTTATCGGAAAATAATTAATTTATTTTAGTAATAACTTATATATGATTGTAACGATAAATTTTATTTAAAATTATAACAATTAATTTATTTAAAACAACTTCTCCTTTGCACTAAGATGATGATGAGTGCCAGGGTTCTTCTTCGTCTGATTCTTCAAAGACCTCTTCCGAATCTGAATCCTTTTCAGCATTAAGTACAGATGGAATCATATAAGAAATTGCTTCTTTCCTAAAAGGTAATGACCTTTTTTTGAAGTGGGTCTAGTAGAGAGTGGGTCAGAACTTAGCAAAAGCCTATGAATATTATCTATGTTACACTGAACCCTTGAAAACTCTCTATCAAAATTCTGCCTGTAAAGCCGGAAATGTTTGTTTCGTGCCTCAGCCGCTTCTTCTGATAACAGTCCAATAGGCAACAATGCCTCATTCATAACAGTTGCACCATGTATTAAAATCTTGTGCATTGTAGGTGTCATAGGATGCCACTAATATAGAGAGAAGTAAAGTTTTGCAGTATCTAAGCAATAATCCGCAAACTCGTGCATTTGGATTTTGTGACCACTTTATATTACTTCAATAATAACCTTCGGTATATGAAATCAAACTCAATTCCAGTTATTTCTGCAGCTAATTCAGGATTGGAAAAAAATCTTCTGCTGTTACCATTGTTGGTGTTTCCAAATCCAGCTTTCGGTACACCCACTATTAGCCCTAATTCACTTCTAAATTTTTCTTGGATATTTTTTTTCCTCGCTTTAACAATGGCTTTGCCCGCATCAGATTTTATTTGCCATTTTTTCACTGTCAGTTTATATGACAGGTGTAATATGCTCTCAAATAGGCGAATTCTGGCGTGTAAAGTAGATAGTCCGAAAGAAAGGGAATCTACGTCTATATCTCTCTTGATATTTAAATTGTTTTTTGTACAGGTAATAACAGTGTTAGATGTAATGATTTAAATAAAAAACAACTACCTTCAGTTATTAAAAACCAAAACATTTTATGAATATACAAGGGTTTCTTACTCGTATTTACCTATCCAAGATAAGAAAAAACATAAAAAGGTAAAATTTTCAAAAAATCGCAAAAAAATGGCGCAAAAATGCGCTAGGTTTTTTTTACAGTATAAAAGTAGAGATCGTAAATTTTGTAGTGATATATAAGATTTTTAGGATCGCGATGGAGATCACTCTCAAAAAGTTTTTCACTTTTTTTTGACAAAAAAAAAATTTTTTTTAAATTTGAACAAAATTTTTTATCATTAGGAATTAAAAAAAAAAAATTTTTCTAAAAATTAACATAAGTAGCTACTAATAAACCGTTTCACAGAAAAAAATACAAAATCTTTATTCGTTTAGCCGCCAAAAAATATATTGCAAACCTCTCAAAATCGTTTAAAGTCAATAAAAACGTATACGATATACGCAACTTTCCTGACTTTAACAGTGTCCCAAAACGACAAATCTCAAGCAAAAGCCTTGAAAATTCACTATACGATGCAGAATTTTGTTGTCTGTCGAGCTGCGTACTTCTCAAAATTAGTTTTTGGCCGTCGCACAGTGCTTTGTTCCCATACAACGATGGGACCAAAATAGAAGAAGTTGGCACAGAATTGTGAAACTTTGCAGGGCAGTTATAATTAGCCTAATTAAGAAATATTTTAGCTTTTGAAAATATCTTAATAAGAACACGCCTACCGCCCATGTTCCAAAAAGCAAATGTTCTTATATTTATTATGTTATTCAAGAAAAAATGTGTAATCATAGGCTTGTTAAACCCATCATAATCGCTCTTGAAAAAAGGACCTTTGATCATGTCAAATTGACTCACGCATACTAACGTTGAGAAAAAAATTACTCACGCGCAATTAATTTTAGAAAAATTTCAAAGCTCATCGCCAGCGGCAATCGTACTTTTCTAACATTTTTGTGAGAAAAGTAGCACTTTTTTTATTCAATTATTATTTGAATTTCAGAAAGGTGTTCTAAATATTACATCAATATTACATCAATTCCTGGACTAAAATTTTATGTTCATTACATTTACTAGACCACAGTCAATCACTTGTACTCACCTCAGAGTACAGTATTTTGCCCAAATTCATAAAAATTAAAATTTTTTATAAAAATTACTTCAAGTAAACTATAAACAATTTAAAAATATAAACCAATTTTATATATCTTTATTTTATGGGAAATATACTAAGCTACTAAGCTACAAACTCAATTTTTAGTTCTTGTTGCAAAAAATAAATTTTTAGCCATATTTTTTGTGAAACAATGAAAAATATTTAACTTGTGATTTCAGCGCTCCCTTGTAGCAAAAGAAGGAAACAATTTCAGTATTTTTTTCTACAGCATTTTCCATATTGTGGATTTTATGGAAAACAGTAAACTACAACTTATATTTTGCGACGTTTGTAGTTTTTTTCATTAAAAACCTTTAAAAAGTGGAGAAATTCGAGTTAAATAAAAAAAGGACTTTAAACAAATTTAGTTTTTTTCAAAGTTCCGGCAAAATTTTCATAACTCTTTTTGGACCTGCTGTTAGAAAGCACAACAAATTAGCAAAAACTGAAGAAAGCAGAATACCATCTTTTTCTTTTTTGTTTAGTATTCCATCGAACTTAAAAGTTATTTCAGTTTTAATTTGAATAACATGACTTTTTACATGCATTAAGAAGTCACTTTACATAGTGTCTACAACTGGGATAAATTTGTCTTCAGAAAAGTCAAACTTCATATAATAAAACAGTATTAAAAATAATGTTTTTTTAACAAAATATTTGCAAACACATACTTTGTTTATATACTAAATACTTTGTTTATGAAAAATATATTATGGTTATAAATTCAATATTATTTTGACATACTAATAAAACGTCTGTTGTGGTTTGCAGTTTAGGCAAAATTATATATGTAGTTTAAGCCATGTTGCATTTTTTAATGATGAAATAGTAACAAGAATTTGTTTATCATAACCATTGTAGTTATTAAAACAACTGTAAGTTTGTCTAACCATATTTTGTTACAGAGAACATAAGGTGCTTCTTGTGACCTTACCATAATTATGTTTTTTCTCTACGTGTACATGAATGGAAAACGAGTAATTAGGAAACTTCATTTAGTGAAAGGTAATACGAGTACATACTTATTTGAGATATGAGTGCAATGTTTTTCATATGTTATACTTCCTTAGTGTTATCTAGCGACGTCTTTCTTGGAAATAAAGGACTTTAAATTAAAACAATACACTAAATACTGTCGTCACATAAAATAATAAAACTTTATTACAAGCGACCTATCTATTAAGAAACTACAGATTTTGTTCCATTTTTTAATTCCCATTGTTTAGCATGAAATATTTAATTTTGTTTTCATATTTGATTTATAATTTAAATGATTTAGCAGCAGTATTTTAATAGTACGAATAAATCACTCACTAGTCTGGATTTAGGATTTTTTTATTTGTTTATTTCTTAGCGAGTACAGTTAAGAAGACCTTTTCCGGCTGTATATAAACCGATAATCTCCATACTGATGGACTAATACACTACTAAAAACCCTACTGGGGCACACTATTGGTATCAGTTTAATAATTTATCAAAATAAAATTACATCAACCTCAATATTGTTATTATTGTGTATTCTATATTTATCTTGTATTCTCTTCTTAACACTATCCTCCGGCACTCTACATAAAAGCCTCATAAAGCAAAATATTATATTTCTCGGAAATTATATTTGTTGTAACTAAACTAACAATAAGTATTCGTATCTTAAGTCTAAAAAAGTCCACTTATTTTCAGGGTCATTTTTTTCGAATATAAAAGCCAAATGTTACTTTCTAGCGAGTTGGATGTGCCCTGAGCTCCTTTAAATACGTTGCTGCATGTTTGGCGATTTTTGCTTTTACCTTTGTGAATGTTCGAGATTTTGATATAACATTCATTCATCATTCGTATCAGTAAATACCCCTTAGCTGAACTACATAACACCATATTGGTATCTGGATTGAATAACAGAGTAAAAGTTGCCAATCTATGCTAAGGATACAGTTTTTGGCAATAATCTATATAAGTAATGGCTGTAACTTTATTTGTATTGCTTTTATATCTAAAAAAGGAAATATGATTAAGTAATAATCTAGTCGTGTGTATAAATAAAAATTGTCTGATAATGTTCAAACCTGATTTTCGAGTTGTTTTTTACACATACTTCTTATGGCAATCTGAAAATCTGACAAGCTGCATAATGGCATTTAGACGTCGATTATTTGGTATGTGGTATTAGGTATTTGTCCTCCAAGAGTTTAGATATCATTTGGTAATAAATTCGATGTGTGTACCTTTATGATCCATACTTTCAAATACTTTTCCAAATGAAATATAAGGTTCTGTAATTATCGGGATGCTATTTGGGTACTTTAGCCAATGCTTGGAAAAGTTGAGTCAGCAGCAAATGTCGACATGTGGACAGGTATGAAATGGTTCCTAAAATACTATATTGGGGAACTCCAGCTTAAATTGGCTGACGCGAGCTGAAAATATCTCCTTTTTTTATTATAAATTTACAATTGATAAAAAAAGAGTTTTTGATAATAGACGTATAGGTCTACATCATTCTATTATATTCTACAAAAATTTACCGTTAGGTTTTAATTGTCGGCCAACGGCATCATCTTACTTATTTCTTTCGAAATCAGGTGGAAGCTGCCGTTGCTGTGAATGTTGAACCGTTTTTCTTTTTCATGATAATGTTATTTCACAAAATGGATCTGTTTCTTGATCTAAAAAATTATGCAATTTTACGACTCTTTATTATTTTCTTTGGGGATATGTTAAGTCCATGTGTTATGCTAAGCAATTGCAGGTCAATATAGGTCATGACATAATAATAAAATGACAACAGAAGTTCTCAAAACTTGGACTAACAGGATGTGCTATATGAAACAGAATAATCGTAAGAAATAATTAAAAATTTAAATTAGGAATTAAAAAAAAACAATGATATTATGTTGAATTACTTTTCCATTTACAAAAAAAATCAACAAAATTATACAAACTATTAAATTGACGACATATACGCGTAAAAGGATCAGCTAGATCATAATTTGTTTAAAACAATTTCAGAAAAGGAGGTTTATAATGACGAGTATTGCGACACGGAACATTAAATTGTATATTACTCAACAGAAATTCACAGCAAACATTACCATTTATAAGGTTCAACATAAAAGAAACATTTAGCATAGTGCGACGCACAGTGGCTGAAAATCGTTTTTCGTTGGCCAAAATAAATTTTTTTTGTCACCGATTTTTAAAATTTTTACGTCATTTTGTAGTTAATATATCCAAATTAAGGTAGCCAAAAAATTATGTTAAAATATTGATAATTGTGGGCGTGGCATGCCGTCAAACTCAACTTTTTTTTTAATTTCAGAAAAAGGTGTTTTTCTTTGGTTTTTCATCAAAATTAAATGGTTACTACTCGCAAGCTATCATCGATAATGGTCTGCGTTTTTTTTATAATGTTGGTAGGATTATTGTCTTTAGTTGTTGTAAGTAGACACAGCTCTAGCGTTTAATATTAGGGGCGTTATGAAATATTTATGAAACTACTATATTTTCCTCAAATTTAAACTTTAGTGGAATAGAACTTCTAGGGAACAAAAGGGAACAAGAAACGTATACAACCACGAGAAAGGTGAAAGTGTCCTCTTTAAGGCTATATATACTTTTGCACCCGCCACGAGCCGCCTGTAGAACACTTTTTTCATTTTAATGAAATTACTCGAAAAAAATTCGTATACAATGGTGTATTAAATTTTCACTTTTTTGGCTAAAAGTTTATTTTTTTTTAGTTTAGGCTACGTATAACTAAAAAAATAAATATAATACCTTCGAAAGGGTTTAATGGCTTTGTTTTGATCAGCAAATAATAAGTAATAAAATTATCACAATGGGCTCTACAGGAAGCATATGATCTCTTTCTAAATTTACCTGTTATCAAATGTTAGGGTCAACCAAAGTCATAAACAATTTTATAACAATAATTGCGACATTAAACCACTAAAGTTAAAAAACAACCCCATATTGACGCATGAGTGCAGTTTTGTTCAATTTAAGCGCTACCTGCTATGAAATTAAAAATCAGTGTGTGAAGAACATGTATCTAAAAATTTATAAAAGTACTGATTCGTTAAGGGATTACTCAGTAATAACTTAATCCTTTAAGTGTACGGATAAAACATAACAAACGCAAATAAAAATATTCAAAAGAAAATGGAGAGCTTCAGTTATAAAGAACTGGCCGAAGTGTATTTTAGAAACAAAAATCAGGAAGATGTTCTTAGTTACGTTAAAATAAAATTAAACTTAAATTCGTGAAGCACCGAAATGCAAGAGCAATTATATAATTTCGTCAAAGCACTAAAAAAACGCTACAAAGAAGTTATGTACAGTAAACAAAAATTTTATATAAAAAGTGCAAAGTGGTTAGAAGGTCAACTTACTGTCGCTGCAGAAACAGCAAAGCAAGATAAGGCTGGAAGACCACGCAAATCATTAGTGGACAATTGCAGCGATAGATCTAAGAGGCGGAAGCTTAAAGATATTAACGATGCATTTGGTTCTACAAATATAAAAGAATCTTTCCTACATCAATTACGATCACAGAACCAATTTACAAAAGTGGATATCATTGAAAAAGTTGTTAAAGCTAGTCCACCGAGAACAAAACGGATTCTTAAAAGTATACCAACTCCGAATGATGCAATACAGTACACAAATGAGGAGGCATTAGCATTATTTCTGGATTTGAAATTAACAAAACAGCAATATATTAAACTCAGACAGCGTGCGATTGAAAAAGGCTCAAATATATATCCAGCATATCATCACATAACCGCTGCTAAAATGGACTGTTTGCCATCAAAGTACACTATTACAATCACACCAATTTCGGCAGAGGTACAACTACAATCTCTACTTGATCACACAGCCGCACGCTTGCTGCAATCAATAACAGGAAATGAGTTGAAGAAATACGGAAACACAAAGTTAATTCTTTTTTGTAAATGGGGATGTGATGGTTCTTCGGGACAAAAACAATATAAACAAGCTGTATGTGAAAATATTTCTGACTCAGATATGTTCATGGTATCATTTGTACCATTGCGATTGAAAAAGATTTTGGAAGATTCAGAGCCTTCGACTAGTACAACGCAAACAATGGATATTTGGAAAAATGAGACACTATCTTCTACGAAATACTGCAGGCCAATCAAATTTCAATTCAAAAAAGAAACAAATGATGTTATTAATAAAGAAATTAGTGATATCAAGGCCCAAATTACAGCACTACAGCCATTACAATTACAGTTAGATGGGCAGCAAATTGAAGTAAGCTACCAGTTAGTCCTGACAATGATAGATGGAAAAGTGGGTCAGGCTTTGACTAACACGAAGGCTGCATCCAGCTGCATTATATGCCAAGCATCATCAACCCAATTAAACCAAATCCCAGCAAAATCATTAGATAATACCGATGCATATGAATTTGGATTATCACCACTACACGCAAGAATACGACTTATGGAACACATACTAAATATCAGTTATGATTTGGATTTCGGGTCTTCAGGATCAATAAGAAACAACGTGACCAACAAAGAGTTAAGAAGTTCAAAAAAGAAACATGTTCAAGATGAATATCGCAAACGTGGACTGATTATAGATCAGCCAAAACAAGGGTCAGGCAATACAAATGATGGCAATACCGCAAGAAGATTCTTTTCAGATCCAGAAACAGCATCTGAAATAACAGGAGTGGATTTCAACCTTATTTTCAGATTTAAAATAATACTAGAAGTACTTGCGTGCAATAAAGAAATTGACTGTAGAAAATTTGGAGATTATGCTAAGGAAACTGCAAAAATATATACAACTAACTACCCATGGAGAAATATGTCTGCAACAGTTCACAAAATCCTTTATCATGGTGAAGATGTCATTAAATATCATTTGGTGCCACTTGGAGATCTATCAGAGGAGGCTCAGGAAAAAAGGAACAAGGATTACATATTTTATAGAGAGCACAATACTAGGAAAATTTCACGGAATCCAACAAATGAAGATCTATTTAATATATTATTGGCAACGTCAGATCCGTTCATATCCAGTATTCGAAATCAATGGAAAGTGGACCATCGGGATTTAGATGAAGAAGCCAAAAAACTACTAAAGAACAGAAATAGCACAGAACAAAATATGGAATATTTGCAATTAATATTTAAGTCAAATGAATAAAAATTATATTTTCTTGTTGCTTAACCAAAAAAAAAATTTTTTTTTTTGGGGGGGGGGGGGGGTGAGGTGAAGGTAGCGCAGAAGATCCGAGTACATTTTCCATTCGTCATGAAAGCTTAAAAATTAATTTTTTATGCAATCTAGGTTTAGGTAATACAATTTGTTAATTATTGACACTATTTTTCATATAATATGCTATATAAACGCCCACAAAAAGGGGGCGGGGTCCAAAAATAAATTTTTATGATATTCTGGCTCCAGGGTAAAGACCTTGAACCTTCTTTGACATAAAAATGTTTCATTTGCTTAACAAATTTACAAAAAAACTTGTAAAAATGTGTAGTTTTTCAGGGGTTGGTTTAGTTCTTCTTAGGTGAATTTTTTCCCCCTGGTCCGATTTGGCCCATTTACGAACTTAGCCTGCCCTATCCTTCAAGATATATATGTACTAAATTTCAAGGGTCTAGCTCTTTTCGTTTAGACTGAATCGTGTTCATACAGACAGGCGAAAGGACGGACGGCCGGATGGACAGACGGACGTATGGACAGACGAACATAGCTATATCTTCTTAGATTTCATCACTGATCAAGAATATATATACTTTTTTGGATCTTAGAGGGATATTTTACTATGTTACACACAGAATAAACCCATATTTCACTCTGAAAGTTAAAAAAATTAAAATGTTCAACTTTGACCTCGAATTCCTTAAAAAGTCCTCAATCAATTTTAATGTAATTAAAACTGAATCAAGCTGATCTAAATATCTATCCATTAAAAAAAAATTATTTCAATATTTTGATCGGTTCAAAAGTTACAGAATTTTGGCCAACGAAAAACGATTTTCAGCCACTGTGCGACGGCTTTTTAGCGCCGGTAGTTTTATTAACGCAAGTCTGCTTGATTATGAGGGGAGATTTATTCCAAGATTCCAATGAAGAAAAGCAAAAACTGTTTTTGTACTAGATCCATATTCCAAAACAGGTCTGACCAGTGAAACGTAAAGTTGCTAGGTAATATAAGGATCAGAGAATTCTTTTGCCCACCTTTTTTTAAATGCAAAAACACCTCTAGCCCTATTGACAGTCATAGTAAGGTGTGCAACGAAGTTTAATTCAGAATCAAGTAAAATTCCAAGATCCACGAAAGTGTCGACTAAATCCAGCTGATGTACCTCCAATGAGTAGTTAACAGCTATACAACTATTTCTAAAAAATCGAATACATTTCGACATTTTCTTTTTTATAGATTAAATAAGAAATTAGCCAGTTTAAACTACTACGGGATACACCTAACAAATCCAATTTTATTAATAGTAATTTATGATTGACTTTATCAAAAGCTTTACTAAAACCAGTATATACAGCATCGGTTTGTTGTCTTTGTAAGAATTCAAAATTTATTAGAGTTGAAAGATGAAGGACGTTAGTCGTGGTCGAGCACCCCTTTCTAAAACCATGTTGGCTAAGTGATATAATTGTTGAAATTTGATTACAAAGAGTATCCGCAACTAGTTTTTCAAACATTTTCGGAATAGCGCTTAATTTGGCCAATTTTGATTGGTCGGTCTTCTTTTTGGGTAATTTCGCCTGTCCATTGCAAACACAGCTAACCAGATGGGCCGTCTAAATATAATTAAACCGCTATTTTTCTTTCAATTAAAGAGCACGGTACCCACTCATACATCAGTGCGTACGTATTAAGAGTGTAACCATTGCCGGAAAGAGTTACAGGAATATATTTAACAATATTTTTTTTTTACGTTGACTTCTATTGTTATGTTGTTGTTGAGGCTGTTGTTGTCTTACAATATTTTTATACAGTAACGAGTTATGTGACATTTTGCAATTGTCAACACCACATTGACGTTTTTATTTACATTTCTTTATATGGTGTTTTTTGAAACAACGCAAACTATTGAGTACTATTGAGTACCCAATTGAAAAGTATTGAGTTGTATCGAGTAATTGAAAGTAGTAGAAATTGCCAGGACTAATTTAGAAGCATAGGGTCATATAGGTAATCAGAAAGTCCCATTGCCTGCATTGTGGTACGGTAATTTTGTACAGCTAGTACAAAATTTATTAATGTGTCAAGACTCTCTTTGCGGACGATAGATTCGTTTTTAAATTCCTTTGTAAAGCTTGATGTATGATTGTATGTAGCGTCTCAAGACCAAAATTCACAGTGCTGGGCATCAACAACTTTCCTCTTACCGCTTCGAGGGCACCACCTTTTAACCATTTTTGTAGTTTTATCAAATTTTCTTGATCAGTAAAACCACACCACACCTGGTTTTCCTGGTTTTCCTGAAGAAATCGGTAATTCCTTGTTAGTGGCATGCTATATGCGATATGGATAATGTTATATCAGCTGCATTGGTAGTTAGTGTGTCAGTTGAAGTGTTAGATTTTTCGGTTGGTATATCCAGAAGAGATAATAACTTCTTCTGAGGTTGACATGAACATATTTATTTGAGGTTATGTCCAATTGCCGGGATGAATATATTTACCAATTTGTTAGTTGCACTGACTCGATATACAAATATCGTTATCCACGAAATATTTTAGCAATGTTATAATAAAAACGTATTGTTTGAGTTAAAACGTGTTAAAATAGTTGTTGTAAACTTGACATCGAGTGGCAGGGTACGTAAGCACCTTAACGCGCACATTCAAATACTAGCGTGAAGATAAAAATATGTATGTATATAAAAAAATAAATTAGGATAAATACATATTACTACTGCAGTTGTTGCATATTTATTAAGGGGAAGCAGGGCGCTCAGAAAAGGTAAACAGAAGAATTTTTTATATTTACATATGTATGTACATATGTATGTGTGTATATGCATTTATATATTTAGATTTGTGTCCATGACATGACAATTCGAGCGGTAGATGCCCGTTATGCCGGCTCTAACCTTGACACATTTTCTTAGAAAGTATGAGTCAGGCGACCGAACGTCAAGCACAACTGCAGACGTTACAGCATGTAGAACACCGAGGACTATACAAGGGTAATGTCACCTGATAGTAAAGGAAAATACGTCTCTAAAAATTGAAGGTTCAAGGATCAGATATGAAATAGCCAACAGCTTATAACCCAAATAAAACATTTTAGTCTCTATAAAATTCAGTCTTAAAAAAATTTAAAATTCCGTCTTAAAAAAATTTAATATTCAGTCTTAGAAACTTGTACTTGTATGTACATACACACAGAAAAAACAGTGTCTAAATCTCTATATATATAAAAATGACGTGTATCTTGGTGATCGCTAAACTCAAAAACTACTGGACCGATATTGACCAAACTTAATATACATAATATGGGGCGTGAGGAGTGTTTCTGTGTAGTTTGAAGTTCGTCCGACAGATGGCGCAGTATTTAGTTTTTTATTTGTATTTTTGCACCGTAACTCAAGAACTACTGTACTATGCTGTGTTTGTTGAAGACGTTGGGTCCTTAATCAGCGTGCAGTAGCGTTAATTAGCCCGATTCCGACTGAAACCTAACATTTTTTCTATTATAAATAACTAAAAACACTGATTTTGATTTTCTTCAAGAAGCAGTTAAAAATAAAAGAAAAAATTGGGGCCAACAACGCGGATCGGGCTCAGCTAGTACCTAATAAAATAGAACAAAATTTATAAGTATCTCTGTTTTTTTTTTTTTTTTTTCAAGAAAGTCTTAGTATTTTAATAAGGAAAACTTTTTGGAAAAATCAAGAAGAAAACTCAGGGTTTTTATTAGGCATTCTTCTTGTTTTTTTCAAAACGGTGTTCTTCTTGATTTTATTAGGCTATCTTGTTTTTATATAAAAACAAAAAAAATTAACAAAAAATTTTCAAAGTAAAATTTTTAAAACAAAAAATTTTCAAAATAAAACTTTTCAAAATGATTATTGTTTTTATTTGCCTTCAAAGATTACCAAATCAAACGTTAACATTTTGGGAGCAAAAGACAAATCTGAAAACAATTGGTGGTATATTGCTTTTATGGTATCGCCTTTGAAATTTATTGCTAATCAATCTTTGATTTCTATCTACCTTTTCTTTTTGTGATAGCGGATGAAAGACATTTTATTTTGCCTTTTTATTACCTTCTATTTTTTCAGGGGGTGGGTGGAAGGTCAGGGGAGCTTTTTCTGATGGATTCTCTACAGGAGGTTTAAGCCACTTAATTTTGAAACCCAAAAAACCATGTGAAAATGTTTTCGTCTCTGCCAGGAATCGAACATGGTGTGCTTCGTTTTGTAGGCACGCACTTAACCACTACACCAAATGAATATTTTATATTTTATGTTTTAACAAACAGTTTCTATGTTGATTTATATAAACGAAATAACAAGAAAGCTAATATACATAATCAAGAAGATATTCTTATTAAGAAAATTAAAAAGATGATTTACACATGATCATATGGGAACCTAATGTAATCAGTCAGGAAAACCTTTTTGAAAAATCAATTAGGTAACCCAATGAAATCAATAAGGAATACCTTTTTGAAAAAATCGATTAGGTAGGCTAATGAAATCAATAAGAAATCCATTTTTTATACAATTCAAAAAGTTTTTCTCTATGGATTTTTTTTTGTCAAAAATGAGAAAAAAATGTGAATAACAAGTTTTCTTATTGATATAATGGGATTCCCTTCTTGATAAATTAAAAAGATTTACCACATGAAAGTAATAAGGAATTTCTTCGAAAAAAAAGCTCCCTTCTTTCTGCTTGAATGCCCCATAGCCTAAAAACATTTCATAGAGAAAATCTTTTTGATTCTATTAGGCATTTTTGGCTCTGTGTAGTATTCCTTAAACAAAAACTAAACTAAAGGCATATTTTCATAAATATTAATGAATAAATATTTACTTTTCTAAATATTTATTTACATTTTTGCAAAATATCTGTATCAAAAATTAAAACTGTCAGCAGATTGGTTTACTTCCAATAAAAAAAGATCACATTGGTTTCTGTGACACCTAAAACCGACAAGAATTCTAGAACGAACAGACAACCAATAGCATTGCATTTCATGGCACCAAAGAATTTTTTTGTGAGTTTAAAATCAAATACTTAAAAATTGGATTCTGTGACAACCCTGATTATTTAAAATTTCATTATATGTTAGCTAACTTCATATTAACCTGATCGTATTTTGTATTTATTTATTAAATGAGAGTTAATAAATTTACAATAAAATATTTACAAAATTTAAATTAAAAAAAAGGCTAAGCAATAGATTTTCGAATGAATCGTACAAAAACATCAAGTACTACAAATATGTATTCGGTAATAAATAAATTCGCACCGAAATCAATCTTCGTAGATGTTACGAGTAACGAGAACTAATTGGGATTTATTTTATTTATAACAAGGTTGGCGGCGTATACTTAATAAAGAATGTGTGCTGGCACCAGTGATGTCAAATGTAAAGTAATTATTGTTTTCAGCAGATATTTAGTGGCCTTACTACCGTACGGTAATTTGGTTAAATTTACATTCCCAAAATTTATATTAAGAACAACTCTGTAAAAATTTATAAAAAGGAGGTAAATTTCATAAAGAAAGATGCTGCAAATCCAATAGACTAACTCGTGTTTATATAATTTAAAAGATATTTGAAGTGTGCACCTTATTTAAGCTTCATAGCCAATCAGTGAATTCAATAGCAAATAAGGTTAAGTTGCCAACAAGAAATTACAAAACTGTGCACATACTGCTATTACATTTGGACAGAAAATAAACAGACAGACAAGAATTGTATAGATAGCAAACCCTCGTCTACATTAGTCATTAACATGTCTTTACAAACCTCAAACTTCATATAAAAAGCAGTATTGAAACATTTCTGAGAAACACAAGACTTATTTTTATAAGTTATATAATTATACAAAATTTATTTTGTAACAAAATCTTTTAAAACAAAAAAGGTATAGGGATTTAAAAATTAAAATTTTTTAAAATTTTATTAAATTTAGTAATATACAAAGAAATTCCATTTTGAACCACCCTGTTGTCTGTAATAATGCTGAAATGTTGATGATGTTCCGCTATTCTCCATCTGAGGAGCAAACGGACTCAATTAAAGATTTCCAACGAACACTATTTTGGGCAGTTCTCGTTGCCTCGTTCCAACTAAAACCGAATACTTCTAGTTCTTTTACTATTGTGGAACGCCAAGTATTCTTCGGCCGACCTCTGCGACGGTTGCTTTGAAGGTTGAATGTCATTGCTGCCTTAGTTATTGTATTTGTCGATCTTAATGTAGGCCACACACACATCCAACCATATTTTCTTCTTTTGATGTTAACATGCACTGGGATTTGATTTGTTGTTGGGCCAGAAACATCGTACGATTCGTCTTAGGCACCTATTCGTGAAGGTTTACATTTTGTGGTTAGATGATTGTTTTAGACCCCACGTCTCACATCCGTAAAGCAAGACAGGTTTAACGCAGGTATTAAATACTTTAATTTTCATATTCTGCGAGAGATGATTTGATCTCCATATTTCTCTAAGTGAGTACATTGTATTTCTGGTTCGATTGATTCTATTTTCTATGTCCTCATCTGATCCATTTGCATTGGATCATCCCATCCATTTGCATTTGCAATGCATCCCAGGTAACAAAAACTGTCAACATCTTCGATTATTTCCAGAGTTAGATTGCATCTACTATTGCTATTAATTCTCATTAGTTTCGTATTCTTTACGTCTATCTTTAGGCCAACTTTGAGAGAGTTTTTTGTAACACTTTAAGCTTTTGCTCTATGTGCACGAATTTGTGGGCAAGTTGGCATAGATCATCGGCGTAGTCCAGATCATTTAGTTTGGTAAATGGGGTCCATTGTATGCCATTCGGTGTATCGTTGGTTGTGCCTTGTCTTAAGCCACCGTTAGTGCGGAAAGGCTCTGATACACAACCCTTTAGCAAACCCGGCTTTCCGCATTCCCATATATGCTCTTGATAAGGTTTATAATTCTGGAGGGGACTCCTTTATGGTCAAGTGCGCTCCAGATGCTACTCCAGTGTATATTGTCGAAAGCACGTTCAAAATCAACGAATAGAATGTATATATGGGAGCTAAATTATCTGGCTTGCTCGACGATACAGGATCTGCCTACTCTAAATCCTGCCTGTTTCTGCCTTAGAGTGTTGTTAAGGGACGCTAGTCGATCTAAGATTAAGGAGGCTGTAATTTTTTAAACTGTGTTAAGTAATGAAATACCTCTTCAGTTGTTACAAGTCTTCCGCAAGTCTCCTTTTTTGGGTAGGGCAATTACTAGACTTTCGCTCCATCGCTGGGGTATACTTAAATTTGACCAAGCCTCAGTTATGAAAGGTAATAAAAGATTTGCTGACCATGTGGTTTAAAAAACTCTGATGGCATGTTGTCTGTACCGGCGGATTTGTTTGGCTTTAACTCTTTAATTGCGGCAACTATTTCCCTTTGATTTGGAGGACAGTCTGTTATCTGTACCCGGTTATCTGGGGTTATATTATCCTCGTTAGTGTTATTACTGTAGACCAAGAGCCCCCACGCAAACTCCTAAGGGTCTGTGAGCACACACAATCTCAACGAGAATCTCACAAAGAGAACAAAACGTGTAAAAATTTTAATATAGCAGTAGCATACCAGCTTTCAACAAGGTAGGTTTGTGTCACTTTGCTAAATATTCAGCAAACTAATGCATTTTCATTTTAACCACTTTTTTGGTTGGGGGTCTTTGCTGTAGACAGATGTGGTGCTGTTCGACTCGAAGTATTGTTTCCATCTTCGGAGCTATTTGTCGGTTGTGGTCAAAGGGTTGCGCTGCTGGTCCAACAGTGGGGTAGTGCTCTTGGGGTTGCGTTGTCCACTTACTGCAGCTGTTGATTTGTAGGTGATTTGCAGTCATTTCGCCGCATTCTTTTTTCGGCTTCTTCTTTTGACAGTCCTTGCCAATCTTTGCACCTCGCGGTTAAGTTTGGCATGTTTTTGCCGTAGTTCTGTTGTATTAACACGCGGATCGCCGCTGTTGATCAGGATGTGTATAGCCATCCGTTCTGCTATCTTGTCCCAAGTTCGGTCTGAGATTCATTCCTTCCTATTACGGTTTGTTTTGCCGATGAGTTGGATGGCTGCAGTTGTAATTGTATTTTCTAATATTCCCCATTTATCACTTAAATTCACACTGTATTTAATTGCCTATTTATCTCATTTCTAAAGGTATTTGATATGGCACTATTGACTAAGTTGGTTGTATTGAATTTGACTGTAGTAACTCGATTACTGTCATTTTTTAATTTCAGTGCCAATGACATTTTGCAGACAACCTCACATACGACATATTTAGTGGTCACTAAATATGTCTGCACCTCTTCGATTTCTGACATCTGCTAACAATTTGATTTCCCCTCGATGATAATGTGGTCTATTTGAGAAAAATACTTGCCTCCTGGCGACGTCCACGTATATTTATGAATTTTTTGTGGAGGAAGTTCGTGCTCCCAAAAAATAGCACGTTACAGCATACGTCTAGTAACTGTTCGCCATTGTCATTACATTCTTTTTCATAACCACACAGGTCCCACAAATTGGCTTATTGGCGTGCTTGAAGCTACCTTTGCATTGAAATCGCCAATGATGTCTTTTACGTCACCACGGCGGATCTTCCCTATTGGTAGAATTGTCTTTATTGCTGGCTACGTCTGTAGGACGTGACTTTTGTCTTGGTAAGAAACCTTGCCGTGATTATTTTGCCCGATGTTGGATGCCAGTCGATTAATGCTTTCTTTGCTGTTAGTGACATTAATAAACTAACACCTTTTATGTGAGTATTTTAATTTCCACTGTATACCAATTTATATCCATTTGATAATATTCCACCTGATTTCGCTTATTCCTAAAATTTTAAGATTATTTTTCTTCCTTTCACTTATGACCTGTGCAAGTCTTGAAGTATCCAATAATGTTATTACGTTCCATGTTCCAAAGAGTATCCATTTTCTTTTACGTTTGGTTGTTGCCGATGTTTCGAGTTCATTTGTATTTTCATATCGAATCATATTTTCGAGTAGATAGCTGATTACTGGGGCTGCCAGTCTCTCCGGGCCGAGGGTTTATAAAATTTTCAGCCGCACCTAACCTGGTGTACATACGCTGCCACTTTTTCGACCCTTAGACAGTGTTGCCAGAGAATTTCTCTATAAAATCTTCAAAATTGGGCAAAAAAAATCTGCAAAATCTGGATAAATTTTTTTTAAATCTCCAAAAAATCTGGTAAAATAACAAAACACATAAATATCAGGTTTTTATGATTTTTTTAAGAAAATTATTACAAAGTCATGTAAAATAAAATGATACAATAAAAATTTTAGAATTACATATTTACTAATATTCAACAGGGAAATAAAAGCATGTTTAGTTTATACCACCTGAATACATTATTTAAAACCACTATAACAAATCGAAGAATTCAATGGCCGTAATATTTTTAAAAGACAATACCACCTGCGAAGCTTCTTGCTTGTCTGCAGAAAACATCCAAAGTCTTTGGGGATCGAACACGCAATCCTCAGACAAGTAGATTAGCGTCGAGTGCCACGATTGCAGTATAAAAAAAATAGTTTTATTGAATTTTCTAAGTATAAAATTCCTGCAATTGACTTCTTGTTTATTTATATTAAGAATAACTTGGCTTAACACTTGTTCCACATTAGAGGACGAATGTGGTAGAAGAAAAATATAAAGTGAAGAATTTTAGAAATAAAATCTTTGAATCAATAAATTTCACAAATATTTTTGCAAAAGCTTGGCAAGGTACTCTCTCATTTTGGATTACCAACTTTTAATTCGGAGTCAATTTCTTGAATATCTTTACTTAATTTGGCTATCAAAATTTTAGCTGTATCTTCTGCGTTTTCCAGGGATGCAATATGTTAAACTTCATTATGTTGAATTTCATTAAATTGTCCAGAGTAAAGTTTCCACGTCTGAAGAATTGACAAAGATCAATAAAAAAGAGTTTGACCTAAACACAGTCATTTCATAAAATCTGCAATTTGAGGAATAAAATCAGCAAATCTCACCTAGCCAATTTTACGATAAAAAAATCAGCAAAATGCAGAGAAATCAGCAAATCTGGCAACAGTGCCCTTAGACTGAATATGCCAGAATGGCTTTGGAAAAAGCTCCCTCTCTCCTTAGCCCTGACCTAAAGATTCACAGGGGTTGGGTACCTTATCTGACCTTAGGTTGCTCAAAGTTTCCAGGCGGTACCGTGCGTTTTGCTGGAGGTGTGAGTAGGAATTGGACAAAGATGGCCTCTGGAAAAAGGTTTCGCCTGAGTGGCACCTTTCTCCCATTTACTCCCCGATAATGTTGAAATAGAGCAGTAATATTTTGACTCCCGAGTTACTCTGGCATTTACTTTGAAATGAGTAATATAACTTTGAAATCGCTAACCATAAAAAAATGATTTTTGGCCCCCTTCTCAAAATATATACCACAGTGCGATGGCCAAGGTTTGTCATTTCCACACAAAAATTTAAGTTAAAAACTTATTACTAAGTTTAAGTTATAAGTGTAACTGAATATTAAGGAACTAAAAAAACTTTCGTAGCACTGTTTATCACTTTACTTTACGCATTTCTGTGTCATTAATTTATTTCTGTTTTTTTTTTTTAATTTTTTATCAAATTTACACTATCTTCATATTTTGGAAACAACAGATTTAAAATTAAGATCATAAGTAATTCACTGTTGGTTACAGTTCCGTGCGGAAAAAGTGCTGCTCTTATTGTTTCGCAGTAGCAAAAAAATTATGACAGAAACATTTTCAGTTGGAAAAACACGCTGCAAATATTTCATGACTTTTCACAAAATGAACAGAGTACTACTTTATCAACATTATTTCTTATTTATTTCGTCGTCTTATTCAACTTACAAGAAAGTTGAAATACAGTTTTTCTTATGAGCGTTGTCAGAATCAGTACGTCTTCGTCAACGCAAAGTACGAAATTTGGGCAGCTTTTAAATTTTGACGTAAGTTTAGCAGTTTGATAGCTGTCAATTGGTTTTTCGTTGTTTTGATTAAAATTTTGTGTTGAGTGGAAGCAAAACTAATACAAAATAAATAAATTAAATAAAGTAAAATGGATAACAAAGCTTTTAAGTGTTTTCTTTCCTGATTGTGTCAACCTTTTCCGTCGGTTCTTTAATCACAGTTGAATACATCAAGGCCTTAAGTATTTTATATGGGCTTTTGACAGCATATCGCACGAAACCATGAACAGAGTACCATGCTGTAGACATAAAATGATAAACACTAACTCTAAAGTCATGTAAGTGTTAAGTGTAGATTGACCATGTTAATGTTTGTTGCACGTCTTAACATGGTTGTTAAAACATTTGTTATAAAAGCTGTTTTATAAAATAATATTAGTTTGACAGTTTTATTTTCAAACAGCGTCATCTGTTGCTCAACCGTACTACTAATATCTGTTGTGCAATAAGTATTCAAACACGTATTCGCCACCTATAACAAGATGCATAAATTAATTCCGTTGCTCTGCTGGCGTCATGAGTGCCTCGATAGACTGATTGGTAGTGTGCTAGTCTATCAGTCTAGAGGTTGCGAGTTCGATTCCCACCAAAGACTCTGGGTGTTTTCTGCAGACAAGCAAAAAAGCTTCGCAGAGTTAGTGTTGTCTTTTTATAAAAAAAAAGTTTATATTTTGTTCAAATTGATGGTTAGTGACGCTATAACTGTCCTTTTATGGCTCGATGTCAAAGAATTCTATCACCAGCCCTTACACTATCTTTGATATTCTGCCCGGAGTCAAAAAAATATATTATACGCCTGAGTTCCCTATGGACATTCAAAACGTTTTTAACTCGCCATAAACACATCAACATGATGGTTTTTCTCGTTGTCTGAAGAGTCCATTTGACTTCTACTTTGCTCTTCTTCAGATATAAAATTTTACTATCTAAACAAACTCACTCCCTTATTTCTGAAAAAAAAACCGAAGACCAATAGAATATTACAGAAAATAAAGGTGCACTTTTAAAGCAAAGTTTGAAACGGGTTATATGTTCAACGCTTTTTACGTTTACAAATTCAAAGCAACTAAAGTCAACAAAGTCAACTTTTCCTATTTAAATTCTCGAAAGCGCCTTTTCGCATAAAATAAATTTGGAACAAAGTGTTAATTGTAATGATTTGTAAAAATATCGAAAGGTTTCAACTAAAGGTCTCAAATTATAAAATTATTAATTTTTAAATAAAAATTAAAATAAAATTAGAATAATTTTATCAAAAAATTTTAAAATTTGGATCATTACCTATTAGTTTAGGAGTTAAATAAGCTTAATATCTTCTTTGTGAATCGAATAGAATTAAAAGGTTATATATAAATTTATATAATTTCTAGTGGCGTTAATAAAAAAATTAATATAATTTGATTATTTAAACCCCGCATGATTTTGTATGTGTGTGTTAGAAAAAGGTACGACGTATATTTTGATTTGTCATTTAGGTCAGAACGATTTTTTATCGACTCTTTAGTAAACATCATACGTTGTTAACTTGAGAACTGACTTAAACATCGAAGTACATATTAATAAATCATGCACATTCCGAGAACATACAATACACACACAAGCACAAACACCTATTGTGTTCGTGTGTATTAGCTACACACATAGCTGTTATCAAGTCCTATTATCTTATCTGGAGTATTATTTCGAGCCATTCATTTACATTTACAAATTTGAAACCCCTTACAACACAGCAAACGATCGCTACAAAATCGATCTACATTCATATCGATATGTATGTATGTATGTCGATTGACTTTCGTTTATTTCCCCCCTAAAGAAAAAGAGTCGATTAACAAAAATACACATTCTCATTTCAAATCCTTCGCACATAAGCAGACAACAAACGAAACCAAACTAAACCGAACCGAACCAAAGATAAAACTTGTGAGCATGTTTGTATGTAAAATGTTTACATTACTTTGCGTACTTCATTGTCAGTTGTCTTGAACTCTGACCACCTGACCTCTAGTGAACTTTGCATCAACAAGCTATGGCCGACAGTCGTAGCAGCGACAAAACATACGCCTCAACAATACTGTCTACAATCCCACATTTAAACAAACTAATAAAAAAGTACAACAAGTACTTGATAAAAAATTTCAATTCAAAATCGTTGCTAATATCTATTTTCTTTATATACGACTAATCATTGCAAATTTAACCCAACACTCATTCACTCACTCATTTGAACACACTTAAACACACGCACTAACTCACTTATACAGCGACACATTTGTGAGAGGAAGAGACTCACTGAAACTTACAGTGAAAAAGTTGGAGAACGTGAAATATCTGCCAGTGTTTGGCGGGGAGTCTAATGGAACCAGTAAAAATTAAACAACGTTTTTACTCAAGTGAGTAAAATGAAGCATATTTTCTTATTAAATGCGAGAACGATGAGGCCATAACAAACATTAAACATTAAACAACGAAAAACATTTTAAATAAACTAAAAATGCAAGGTGCCAATATGTCAATGTCGAGAGAAAATTCACTTGTGCTCCCCTTTTTAGTAGAAATATCAAAAATTCTAGAATTTTTCTCTCACGTGTTTGTAGGTGTTTCAGCTCACGATGTAAACAAACCTAGTGTTTGAAGCAATGATGTCAAGCAAGCGCGACAGTTTGAAATTTAAAAATAAAAATAATTTCTTTAACTGCCAAAACAAAATTATATATGTATTTGAGGCAGACTGCTGAAAGTTTCCGTTCACAGAACCCACAAAGTAGAAAAATGCAACGCTGTATCGTATGATATTTAAATGCTTCTGGCTGTTCACTCTTTTAATTTATTGTATAAAATTAAATTAACATTAAATGTATTGATTTTACTCTTTATTGTAAATTGCTCGTTGCTTTTCAAATAAAAGTTTCCTCAAAATCTGTACACTAACTAACTCTCTTGCCAACGATGTCGAAAGAATTCTACCAGTTTTTTACAAAAAGTTTCACCGAAAGTAAAATTTCATAAAATAAATCGAAGATCACAGTTTTCAATAAAACTCCTAAAAATGTCCTAAAATCTTAATCTAATAAAATGAAAATTCCCTAAAGTTTTCATTCAAATTTAAATAAACCCAAAAGTGGAAATTGCTCCAAAAGATTTGCTCAATTACTCGACATTTAACAAAAAGAATTTCACAAAAACTGTTATTAAACCAACGAATCAAAATCTTACACCGAAATCCGAAAATTCACTAAAAACTGAATTTTCGCAAAAATCTAAATTTTAGTAAAAATCGAAATTTTACGAAAAATTTAACAAAAACCAAAATTTTATTGACCAAAAACTAAATTTCGCAAACACCATACCGGTGTCGAATTTACACCACACCGTTGTCAAGTTGACACCATACCGTTGTCGATTTGTAAATGCTTATTCTTTTCCAAATTTACTATAATAATAAAACAGATTGTAATAGATTATACATTTTTAAAAACTATTTAATTTACAAAACGTTTTTTTTTACAAGTAATCAATTTTAAATGTGTTTGATTTTTCGTTTAACAGTGTCTTCAAAACCTAAATTATATTGGAATTTCTCTTACCTTGGGTAGTACTTCCTCGTTTTTGGAGTAATTTGCCGCAGTTTCATCGCGTTTTCAACATTGCTCCACCTTTGATTGCACAGACATTTTGTCACCATCAATTCCAAACCATGAATTTATACTTATAAACATAATAAAAAGTAGTTAACAGTGATCATTACAATTACAACCCATATTACCTCTGTTTTTTTTTCTAGAAAAAGATCTGTCTAAACTCCACTGTCTCTTTAAAACCGCAAACTCTTAAAGGTTATTTGTGCT
Organism: Phasia obesa; assembly: GCA_949628195.1. NCBI lineage: Eukaryota > Metazoa > Arthropoda > Insecta > Diptera > Tachinidae > Phasia > Phasia obesa. The sequence goes on from OX451216.1 coordinate 80,137,450, forward strand.
GCTAGAAAAACAAAAGTAAATATTACACTTTGTTCTTTCAAACTGGTTAACTTACATTTTAACTGGTCGAAGTTGATGGTCTCATCGTCACTTTCATCATTGGCTATAAAGTAAAAGCTCTTGCCAATCTCCAATTTGTAGATCGCTCCATTTTGTTATTTAGAAAAAAATGCGTCTGCATAAAATAAATAAATTTATGATAATGAAAAATATTTAATAGAACTTGTGGAGTTTGACAACATTGAGTTTTTGAGCACGGTCGTTGACAAATTGTCAACGTGCGTTGGTAATTCGAGCACTTTCGTTGACATTCGAGCACGTTGAAGGCAGTCGTTGTGATTTCGATCACGTTCGTTAACAAGTTGACAACGTCTGTTGTCAAACAAAACTGACAACATAAAGCTGTCAAAGTGACCACAATCGTTGTCGATTTTGCAACGTCGTTTTTCCCTCAGTGCACAAAATAGAAGACTTGTAAGGAAATAAAAATAAAATGGAAAAGTTAAAAAATTTACAAAAAATGTGTAAAGTAATATTGCAAATAAAAGCTGATACATACATACATGTCTTTCACAGGGCAAGTTTTCTTGCGCAAGCTTGATTTTATCTTGAAAAGAAGAAGAAAAGCCAAATGAGTCTGTACTCCTCTCCTATATGAAGATTAAGACTTGCACAAGAAAGCTTGCTCGAAAGCAGGTCTAATGCAATTCAATTTTCGTAATGAAATACCTAATGTCAAAAATACGCAGTGTAAACCATAGATTACATATATGGCCAACTCTCCAAATGTCAAAAACATGGCTATAAACGTCTTCACACTTATGGGTACGGTGTGAATTCAACACACATAGGGGAGTAAAATTGTTTCTCACATTTATACTCTATTACGCGATATGTCGTTGCACTTTTCAAATATGTAAATATTTTAAAATTTTTTAACTCAAAATATATTCACAATTTATTATTTTTCTAAGTTTTTAACAAAAAATTAATTTAATTTTGTTGACATTTGTGAGGTGAAATTTATTTCTTCACAGTATTGTATTTTTTGTCCTTTAGGGGATGAAAATTTTCATTACAGAATAATAAATAATTAAAATTAGTATTCAATCCAACGTTTTTCGCACATAAATATATTAGCAAAAAATACAAGATTCTTATTCGTAATTAAAAACAAAAAAAATATTTCGTTTCAACATCGAAAATTCATTGTAAAAAAATAAAGTTTTTTTACAAAACATTTTATACAACTATGTGCAGTTTAGGTGCCAAGGCATATTAATCAGGTAGCCTAACTATTGAGGGGAAATATTAAGCCGAAAATAATCAATTTTTTTATATGGATTTTGACGCTTAAACTTACAATTTTTCCCCTTAAATGGAAGTTGAACTATCAAACTCCATATAAAAAAAATTTAAAAATATTCGACTTATTATTTCCCCTTTTTAGTGAGGTTAGCTGATGAATAAGCCTTGTTATGTGCTGTGGGGAATTTTTTTTGAAAACCAACACTTATACAAATTTTTCTACCAATACATTCCTATACTTAGGTTTTTTGACAAGAGACTTAGGTTTTTGACGTTTCAGTTGCTTATCTAAAACGATCTAGATTTAAATAAAGTTATCAAATCTGCTAGATTTCGGTGTAATATAAATGCACTATAACTAAATTGTTGTTAACCGTTAAAAAGAACTAATTTACACGATGAAAAATTCTTGAAATTAATTGCATTTCTTTTCATTTTTAGTAATTTTGGATAGCAACAAACAAGTTTAAGAGTTAAAAAATTCTATGAACAAATGTCATTCGGTTCAACCAAGGCGAATTCATAACAGATAAACTAAAAAGCTTAGGTGACTATTTTTTGCTTTCGTTTGTTTCTCCATCTTGCAGTGTCAAAATGTTTTTTTTTTTTTTTGACAGCCGAAAATGATTTATACAAAAACTAAATGTACGTATGTACCTGTTATGAACATTTATTTTCGAGCATTAATTTTCGATTTCCAAAGTGCTTCAAAAACAGCGAAACTCATCATGGGAATCAGTATGGAAAAATTTAATTTAAATAAAATACTACATCAGAAAATAATAGTCTTATTAGGAGTTTTGAACTAAACAATTTGTTAATTAATCTGAAAATGAAAATAAAAATCGGCATCTAAAAACGCTTAATTCACTTTTTGTAGTACCAGTGATACGAAGAGCATACAAAGAGAACTTGAACAAATGTAAATATATTGGGGAGACTTGTATTTACTTCATCACTCTTTCGACTCCACCGGTTCTCGATATCAGTTTCTCTCAGTTGAAAGAAATGAATGTAAATGTATCCGTTTATGTTTGTGGTAGTGTGACATGTATTTCTAGGTTTTCATTTACTTTATTTTATCTCCATTGACTAATGCTCCTCTGTGTTTTGTTATCGTACAAAAACGTACAGCGACAGTACGGTACGATGGGTTGTTGCGTTCATGTTGGTGAGTTTAAGTGAAGTGGTGTCAGCAACGTACTAACCACACATTCATACATACAATACAATCGCTGTCGCCTCAGAATATGATTATGACAGTTTTTACACATTGTTGATTCGTTTGAGGTTGGGGTTTATTTTTATCGGCTGTTTATGGTCTTCTGTAGTTGGCCTGAGTATGCGGGATTGAGAGCGTGTATATCGCGGTGCAGTGTACAGACACAGCGAAATAAATAAAACAAACAAGAAAAATAAAAATAAATAATTTTAATCCAAAAACATACAAACAAAAAAGATCATGTTTAATTTAAATGTATTTCATTAAATTTCAATGATCAATTTTACGAATAGTGATCGAATTTCGTTTTTTTAATAAATTTTAAATTCGGTGATCGTAATTTTTAAATTTCTGAAAAAATTAATGTGATTTATAGTGATTTTTCTGAAATTTGTCAAATAAAGCACCAAATCTATGAAAAGTGAGATATGCAGATAAGACGATAAAACTCACACACCTAAATACATACAAATACATAGAATAAACTAATATCATGCATATCTTATCAATTCGTAGTGAAATGAGGAAAACACACAAATAAAAAACAAAAAAAAACAAAGCACGTGACTGTAACAACCTAAAGATTACGCAAAATAAACGTCGAAAACCTCAAACTTCCAAATCAAAAATAAACAAACAAACAAAAATTGTTGGGGATTTAGGTAAATTTAACAACTACATTAAAAAAAAAAAGATCACATTTGTGCAAACATTTTAATCATTCACTGACACACACACGGGCACACATATAAACACATGTGTTACGTCTATTAAAAATTGATAATTGATGATTGAAGTTGAATTTTTGTTGGCAAGTTTTGTTGGAATGACAACAAGTGAGACAAAGCAAATATTCAATTCAATAAATATTTTCAATGTTTTTTAATTTATTTTCTCGCAAAACGAATACAAATCACACAAAATGCACACAAACCCCAACACACTCACCCATCATTACTACATATGAATTGTCAAAGTGACAGCAACACTAAAACCCACAATTATTAATGCAAAATGATCCATTCGCCATAGAGCGACGACAACAACAACAACCAAATAAATAGAGTAAAATGAAAAAGCAATAAAAAACAGAAACAAAACGAAGCAGAAAAATAAAATGCAAAAATAAAAAGTTTAAAAGTCAACCACAAATAACACGGCTGCAGTAGCGACCGATAGAAGAAAGAAATAAAAAAAACAAAAACAAACAAAAAATAAAGAAATACATCTATAAATTCCGTACTTTACGGTACGAGTTAATAATGCGCTTTAAAGGTTAAAGATACAAAAGCCGTAACACCTCGATACAATGCGACGATAAATACTTAATAAATACATACATATGTACATACACATGAATGTACATATATACAAACATACGACAATATATAATATATTTAGATATACATACCTATATGCATATACATACATACATATATGCATATGTCATATGTACATATGAATGAATGTAGATTTACGTGTAAAGATACGAAAGCTAACACACAGATACTACTGATATTTTTATACATACATTGACTGCATACATATGTATGCATGTGAAAGTGCTTGTTGGCCTGTTCTACGATTATACAAATAAACACAGAAACTATTAGGAATAAATTTTCGTCATAGTTCACAAGCGAACTGCAACGTTCAAAGTTCCGAAGTGACCGTTTAAAAATATTTAATTATAGCAAAGAATAAAATTATTATTACTTATCTATAGAATGTAAATTATCTCGTTACATTATCAAGCAGCAACATGACTGACTGCAACGAATCTGTATCGAGATTCCCAGGCACTTTAACAAAGTCTCAATGACACACAGGGGCAAGATTAAAAAAATTATTAAAATTTCGTAAAATTGAAAATGTTACTAATGTTTTGACACAATTAAAATAAAAATTCAACTGATTGCTATCACTCAAGGTATATTTATTTTACTAGGTAGTGGCATCCCTACAACAATACAAGAACAACATGGCATTTTGTTGTTGCTTTGTAGTTCGAAATGTCAAAAAACATATAGGAAAATTAGAAGGCGTGTATGTGTTTTATTGCTTTCTCACTTCTACACTATAAAATTTCTGAACACATACAACTTTTGACATGTCGAACTACTAAATCAGCTGGGCGGACGACACTACCTAGTAAGATAATTATACCTAGCTATCACTGAAATTGTACTTTGATTTTAGAAGTTTAACATAATTTCCTTAGCCTAGTGTACAGATAATTTTCGAAAAGCAATACCGAATACAGTGACAAACAGAATATAACGAAAAAATCTAAGGCCTTAAATAAACCTACTCCTGTACGTATTTTTTTTTTTTCTTCAATAAATTTTAACGAACAATAATAACTCATATCTTAAGTCCAAAATAAATATACTTGCTACGTCCAGCCAGTGCTAGACAAAAATAATGTTTGTTTCACGGTTGTTGCAATCATTTGCGGGTCATCGCTATGATGTTCTTTTGAGTCGAATGTAACCTGTTTCATTCAGTATGTTACGCGCCAAAGGGTTTCGATAAGTTTCAAGCTTCATCAAATACGTAATGAACATTTCGCAATTTCTGCTTTAACTGATGGGACGATTAGATCTTTGTGGATGTTCGAGTTTTTTATATACCAGGGAGCCTTTGGATTTTCTCTACATTGCTAGCTGAGGCAGTGCCCCATAATTGAATACCATAACACCAAATTAGTTTTAGAATTGACTTGTACATTCTAGAGCGAGTAAAATTTATGCCAATAAGCTAGTTTAGTTGGACTGCGCCGTTCAAATTGTATGCCGAGATATTTCACGTCTGAAATCTGAGGTATCGTTTGGTTATTTATGCGATTCCCTACGCAGTGTGAAATTTATGTGAGAACATTTTTGCTCATTAACCTTTATTCTCCAATTCTTCTACCATTGTTCTAAATTGAATACGTCTTGTAAATACCGTGATGCTACTTCGGGACTTAAGTGAGCGCTAAAAAAAGTCATGTCTTCAGCAAATGTCGATGTGTGGACTCGGTCACTAGTTGGGCTCCAATATACTACCCTGGCGAACTACGGCTTCAATTGGCTCAGGTGATCTTACAAAATTTCCTTCTTTCACAATAAATTTTCGATCGTTTAAATAACTAGCCAACAGCTTATATAAGCTTATATCGAATGCTTGAAAAATACCCATTTAAATTCTGTAGAAATTTCTATCGATATCGAATGCCGTAATTTGCCCTAAATAAAAAAAACATAACGAATGCATACCTTATCAAAAAATTACATAAAGTTATTTTTTTAAGTCAAAAATGTTACACTTTAGAGCTCTGCTCGTTTTATTCACTTCGTTTCGCTATTTGTTGACAGGACTTTACCTGAGCGCTTTAGGTCGTTGTCATGCTCAAACAGAATCTTTTTATCGAAAAGACCCGTTTGTCTGCTACAATCGTCGAACTAATTTGTAAAGTTGAAAGGTATAGTTACTTTTCGTAATGCTGACAATTTTTACTATTCTTTATAATGCACCTATTCGTGGTTGAGTAACAACTCTTTGGGCCATCGGAGTCAAGATGGTAAATTTTGATCGTATCAAAAAATCATATTCCCAAAAACTGCTAAAATTTAAGTTTTCAATTAATTGACATTATTTGTATTGATATCCTCTTGATTTTACAGTCTTAACAGATGAAATCGCGTTATAACATGTTTTCAACTTCCCTGGATTTATAAAAACATTTATAAAAAGTTATAAAATTATTGTAGAGTTCTGTACATATAAAGCTTAAAATATCGCGCATTCAAAAGTAAAAGGTGCTACCAAGTTTGCAGTACATTTAAATCAGTAAAATTACGTACTTTTTCTCTATTTTCTCTTGGAAATGAGATATTTTTTTAGAAAAAAAGTATCTTATACTATATCCTGAACCAAGTTACTAAGGTACTTCTTCACACAATTTCATTAAAATTCATCCAGTATTTTTTACGTGATGCGATGTAAATATTTTTGCTCATATTCATAAAAAATAATTTTGTTTTTTTTTTTTTTAATTTCCGTACAAAATTTGCTGAAAATCGTTTTTTAATATGGACATTTTTAAAACTGGATCTTTATTATATATCTGTTGTTTTAAAGATTAATTAATGGGGCAAGATTTTATTGCTTTGTTAAATGAAATTTTTTCTTGGAGATGTGAGTTTAGTTTTTGCACTTTTGCTTGTCACTGTAGATGAATACAAATATGTCAAAAAAAATTTTTAATTTACTTACATAGAAAAGAATTGTTGATCGCAGATTACATTCAAATTTATTTTATTACAGTGAAAAAAAATCCCAAAAAAGAAAAGAAGGATGTTAGTCAAGCAGTAATATTTATTTTTTTCTTAATGAAATTTAATTTTTAAGTTTTATTTTTACATATTATTTTACATTTTATTTATTAAAACCAAGCCACTAAATTTACATATCTTTGAAGAAATGCAAATCCAAAAATGATTGCAAATTAAAACAAAAAAATGTTTAGTAACGGCTTATCAATTGTATTCAGATTGTAGTATATATGTTTATTTGATTTGCCGCCATTGGTAACCCCTCATTAGGTTATTGAGCAATTTTCAAAATAAATAAAGGCTTGGCTGTCAATTTTTATTTACGAAAATCATCTTCAGCTATAAAAAGCCATTCTCAACTTAATGGCCACAATTGCCGCATTTTTTGTTCACAGAACCCACATGTGATTGTCGAAAGAGATGTGCATCCGCAACGTGTCCCTCAACCGTTCAGACCTAAGTAACGTGAAAGCCTTTTAGTTTATATGTGATCCACTTTTCTAAGGAAAAAAATTTTTTTTTTAATACAAATCTCGCGTATTTTTCGGAAAGTTCTTTTTATCTGAAAAATTTAAGATTAAAAAGCTAAATTTTCTCACCCAAATTGAACAAACATTTTTAAATTTATATAAAAAATCAAAGACCGATAATTTTTAGTTTTTATTGAGTAATCATAAAGCAAATGTGAAATACAAAAGAAATTACACAGCAAATTGTTTTGCTGGTTTGAATTCGTTTTAAATTAAAGTTCAATTAATTTATTAATTGATTCAAATAAATATTTGTTTAAAACAGAACAAAAACAATCCTGATTAAACAATTAATTGAGTCAATTAATTATTTAATTAAATTTTAATCTGAAACTAAATAAAACCTTCTGTGCAAATCTGTGTATAATTGTCAAATTTTAACAATTCAGTGAAGGTACTAATTTTCAAAAAAAATTATTTTGGGATACACTCTAAGGTGTTACTAATATATTTGCTTGTATTAAATGATTTTAAAGAAGTTATAGTCGAAATTGGGTAAAAAATTCTTATTCGAAATGGATTAATCAGTAGCCACATTCATTTCAAGATGATGATGTACAATACGGCAGGTTTATGTGACATTTATTACCTAGTTTTCGGTACAGTCAGTCCATCATTTAAAATGAAATTATTTTAATTGTAAATTTTTTTATTTTTTTAATTAAAATCTATTTATAAAGTATTGATTATGCCACCCTACCAAAAATAGTAAAATACCAAGTTGGTCAGATTTCATGTATAGTGTAATTATAGGTATAAATGCGTAATCAAACTTTTTCTTTATATGTCTTAGCTGCCAGTCTAAGGTGCCCTTGATGAGGTTAATGGTCACACATCAAAACAAGTTTCTAAAATCCTTATTGTTAAGAGTAATAACAGCAATAATATATGAATATAAAAGTCTTATGTGTATAATAATAGTTTATAATAAATAACTTGTAATAAATAAAATATATTTAAAATGTATTTTAGAACTAATTGTTCAAAAAAAAATCTAAATACATTTAAAGTAAGTTTTATTAATAATGAATATGGACATTCATTCATATTAAAAATATTAATACTTTTTACAGAGCGCCAAAATTATTATAAATAAAGAAAAAACACCAATGCTCATGAAATCACAAATCTTGAAGAAATACATGTCAAATGGAAAAGTTATAAAACATGCAACCAAAAAGGAAATGAAACTACAAAATCAAGTTTTGTGCAAGTGTGAAAAAACGCTAAATTAGTTACATTGAAATCAAAAAATTTTAATAAATATCCAAAAAAAATCGTTTAACAAACAAAGATATTTCTGTCTAATCTCAACAAATGTGTGTTAAACCAAATCAAAAAAAAAAAACACAAAAACGGAAATTAATTCAAAAATTCAAATTAATTCAATGGGAATTAAAACTCAAAAAAGAACTTAAGAAATACGTGAAACCAAATGATAAAAAAAAATAAATTTATTTACATTTAAAATGTTACAATAAACTAATAAGTGCATTGACATTCAATTCATTCAATCAATAATAAAAATAAACAAACAAAAACAAAGAAATAAAAAATAAAAAATAAATTATTAATGAATTAAAATTAGTGGCAACCAAAGGAAGTTGCTTAAACCATTTAATAATGGACTATAATGAAGGAAATTGATACTGAAACCTCAGTTGTTTGGCCGACATGGTGCTATTCCGGTAAGTCATCAAATTCTTTATTTTTTTTTAAACTTGACGAAAAGAAAAAAATTGTAATTATTTCGAAATATATATAAATATATTAAAAATTACAAAAAATTACTGAGAAGAAGTAAGAAAGAAGTGTTTTTAGTTGTTGGATAGTTTTAACCAAGAAGAAAGTGTATGTGGGTTTTTTTGTATTCTAAAAATTAGTTAATGGCAGAGGTACAAAACCAAAGCGCCAGGGTGTAATATCCTTTGCCTAATATCCTTAGCTTGTTCAGGAAGTAAGACTCCAAATTCAGCTAGGTGCTCCACCAATGTTCGACTTATTGAATAGAAAACAAAACGATTACACGTGACTGATTAAAGCAACCACCAATCAGCCAGTGTGAGAGTGAGACGCAATCCACTCTAAGGCCGAGCAACAAGGATAACGACAATGACACGCGCACGCTCCTCAAACTAGAGTTACTTTACGACTGTATATCGGTTTTTCCCATTGTAACTGTTGTAGGGGCGCTAACTTCTTAGTGATAATAAAAAATTCAATATTAAACTCGGAGGAATGTATAAATGTACACACACCTTCTCAACTTTTGGTGTGTTGAATAATTTTAAACAAATATTGGTGGCATTGAAAAGCTTGTAATAAATTTTTTTTATTAGGGTTTCGAAAATCATTACCGAAAAAAAATAGAAAACAAAATTCTTGCAAAACATCTGCAATGTCACTTTGTTATCCTGAAAATAAACCAACAAAATTTTACTCAAAAGCAAAACAATCGTCTATAGATTACGATTAAAACAATGCAAAAATGCCAGTAGGGTAGTCCAAATACAAGTATCTTTTTACAAACTAAGTAAAATGAACTAAATTCAATTTCTTTTGCTATTTTATGACGTTATAGAAATAACAAATATTCAAATTTTTTATGGAACACGATTTTATTCATGTGACTGTTAATCTATGTGGATTCATTATCTTTTCGACAATAACGTGTGGGTTTTTTTGATCCGTGGAGGCGGCAATTTTGTTTCTTGGCATAGCCGCCGGGATAAATACGAGCTTAGTCAGTAATAATGTGTTTTCGGTCCAATTCGATGATAGGTTATTTTCTAAAAATTTCTCAACTTTGTTTGAGATATTTTTTGATTAAATTAAAAGTGCGCCCATTTTTACAAACTTGATTAGAAGAGAGTCTGTTTTATATTAAATATTGGGTAAGATTTTATAATATTTTACCATAAATCTAATTTTACAAAACAAAAAATATCAATAAATAAAGTTCAGAGCAGGTTTTTACTCAAGAAAAGAACACTATACCGTTAAATGCTTAATTAATGCGAATGATCATTGTATGTATATCACATATTCTTATCAAATAAGAAGAAATCTTGACTTGCCAGTTCTGAAATGTTTAACTCAACACAAATACATACGTACGTATCTAATTATATAATATTACAAACAAACATGGCTAAAAAAACTGTTGTATGGCGTTGCAACAACTCGTTTTTATTACTCTTTTCAGTTCGAAACGATTCTCGGTTTGTAAAACTTAACTAAATTTACACTTTTACACATTTAAAGGACTTTGATATAAAAGTGATCGTTAACATTTCCTAAAGAGAAACTATAAAAAATTTCATTTTTGATTTCCTAGAGTTAAAAAATATTAAAATAGAAAATAATATATGATGTCTGCTGTTGGAAAATCATTAAATTAAATCTTACTTTTGTATTTTTAATAACCAATAAATTGCACCTTCCTTAAAAATACAACGTGTAAATAAAACACATTTAGGAACAATATGCAAAATGTCCATATAACTACTTATTTATAGGGAAAAAAATATTTCTCAATTTGGCAATACTTACGTGGAAACCCACACAAAACAATTTCGTATTGTTCTAAAACGCTGGCGCATTATTCACCAACTTTTGTCGTTAGGATTGTTGTGCTGATATGACGGCTGGATCGGTGATTTTTAACAGCCGATATTATTTTCCTACAGTAGAATTAGTAATTCAACGTACATGCATAAAAGGTTCGTAAATAATTAATGCGCGTGTTTAAAATATTTTTGTTTTGCCCAGTTAAATTCTTACTTTTGTTCAAGTTTGTTTTCATTTATTCAATGATTCTATAATTGGCTTCAGAAATAAAATACAGAACATTTAAAATTCTAGGCGCGTATTAAGAAGTTAAAATAAAAATATCTTACGGTATAGAGAAATGATCGAAGTGATAGATAGGTTGGCGATGTAGAGATTTTTCAAATCAAAACAGATTTATATTTTACACAGCCCAACATTTGATAAACTAAATATTTCAACATACATATTTATTTGTAAGAAAATCATATTTGTCTTTATATAATTTACCAGTCACTAAATGTCTTCCTTGTGACAGAATAGTTTTAATGATCCCCAGGCTACACATTAATAGTGTGATCTACTCTTTGGCTTTTAGAAAACATAAATGATCATTCGAACAACAATTTTAAAATTATGACTCATCTAGAAAAACAAACACATTTTTATTAAACAATTCATTTTTGGCCCATTTGAGTTTTTCGATCTTAATGGTACCAACAATTTCATACCAGCAAAAGTCTGCTACAAGACACTGTGGATATTTCGCGAAGCTAAAAAAACACCCGATATTAGTCTCAAAACTTTTTCTCTTAAGGACAATTGGAAAAATTTATATTGTGCTTAATTAATTTTGTGAAAACAAACTTTTATTTGATTCAAGTAAAAACTTTTTTTAAATTGAATGATGTATCGTCCAATGGCTAAGTCGAATGAAATCGCCATTGAGAAAAACAGTAGTTTCATCAATAAACCGGGGACATCGGATAATTAAAAAACATGTATTTGAGGTAATATTTTCTGTGGAAAATTTATACATATTTAAAATTTTTAAGCATTTTATCAATTCGTTTAATGGCCACAGTAGTTTCTGAATCAAAAAAATCTAATTGTAGTCCTTTCATCACTTGTGTTTCTTTCGGGACAGTGTTTTCTCGTATTGCTTCTAGAAAATGACGCATAATGCAAAGGTAATACTTTTTTGACCGCAATCAGAAAATCCATTGAGTAAAACCTTAACATTTGACAAAAAATAATTTATATATTCTTTGTTACTCCTCATTCTGTGTAGAGCAATTATCACTTATAAATAAACATTTGTTGTTTTGCTCGAAAGCCACTGCACTTTTCTAACAAAATTTACAAAAACCGAGTTAAAAAGCGGACAGACAGATGAGCATTGAATCTAAACTAAAAATTTAATACACGTCAAGATGACGTCTTAAGGAGACCCTATAATTTTCTATTTTAGATTTTATAAAATTGAAAATTTAATTTTTTGATAAAGTCATACACGCTATGTGCAAATCTGGAGGTTATGGTGCAAGCGATAAGCCCATTTACGTAAAAACCAGCACTTATAGGGGCCAGGTAAATGGATTTGTTTCGCCAATAACATAAATAATGTTGTCATACCTTCCGGTGAAGACCGTCGTCAGTGGCTGTTTGTATGGTAAGGTGGGCGAGCACTTTGGATTTGAGAACATATGTTATGTTATGTTTTTACTGTTTGGTGTAGCGTGCATAGATGCACACACTTGTCATTATATACCAAAATCCTTATTTTTATCGGAATATCCTTTAATTTTAGTTCTTGCTGTTAAAGCAAGCATAACAATACGCATATTATGTAAACTTCAAGTATCCGCCTATAACGAGCTAAAGATAACACGGCCACCCTTTCATTATTTCATTATAAATTTTAATTTTTGCACTGCCGTCATTGTGGACATAACAACTTCCAGTTGGATATAACGGTTGAAAAGTTAAAGTCATTTCCACCAAATAACGAAATATAATGTTACGTACTTTATAAAAATTAATAATGCTTTCACTTCACTTTTCAAAAGATGCATCATTTTCTTATCCAATTGGACAATCGTAACCATAACCTTTCAAATAAACAAATATTTAAAATCGAGTCAGAAATGACGAAGTTCTAATAGTACACACATACAATATAAAAACGAATTTATAACCTTAATGCAAAAACCTCTTCTTTTTGTATTAAAGTTATATTTTCTAAAAAAAAAATTACTGGCGTTAATATTGCAACGTTTTTTTCGCAATTTTTATTTATTGTATCTTCAATATAATTGAACTATCAATAATTACTCATATCTTAAGTCTAAAAAAAATAAATATATGTTTGTAATGTATGTTTCACGGTTACTGTAATTTGCGGGTTATCCCTCTGATGTACGGATGAGAGAAGCAGTGTCCCTCCTTCTTAATATTGGCACGTGAGAACTCAATTTAAATCATAGAGCAGAGTATAATTCTAGTGCATTCGCTGGGAATGTCATTCCATAAAGTTACTTGCCCCGTGTCAAGGACACCAAAGTAGTTTTTGCAGTAAAGAAAGCTAATGTCGGCACCAAACATTTGTCATGTTTTACTCAACAAATGCTAAATACGGATGTAACGACCCAGAAAATGCATTAGATTCTGCTAGTATGTAAAATAAAATTTTACCAAGCCTGATTTCAAAAATTAATTTTTATATTAATAAATAGTTTCTCCAATGATATGGAAAAAGTCCGAACCAAATAGCTTTTGAACAGGTAACCTCAAAACTGAACATACAACACATGGATTCTGAAACGGCAACATTTCTGTGCTCATTTGAATTCAAAACAACTGTTTTGCACGATTTTTTTTATTTATAATTTTAATGTTTAAAACGTGATTCAGTATGTTTTTTAAATTTAGTGAATTTATAAATAATAATTTGCATTCAAGAATGCGTTGGTAAAAAATGTAGACACTCAGTAGCACCATCCATACATTTAATTGAAGGTTGTATCTTTAAATATCAGGAAATTAAATCTAAAATAAATATATTTGAAAAATATTCATAAAGCTGGATTATCTTCATACAATTAGAGATTTTTCATTACAAGTTTTTGAAGCTTAAAATCCAAAATTCTTGGTTCAAATTTAAGAATACCAGTTCAAAATTCTAAAACTTATCTGAAATACTTATCGGAAAATACGAAACTGAATTCATAAAATAAAGATTTTGTTAATATCGGATGTGTAATGTGACATAATATATAGACCGCAATTATTTCGAGCATTAAGACTTTAATAGGCAACATATTGGCTACTGTTGAGAAACAGCATACAATTGAATAAAATCCTCATATTCTAAACAATCGGGGAAGGGAATAATGAGAGAGATAGAAAGAAAGTGAGAGCGAGAGAGAATTTAAAATATTTGATGTCGGCTAATTTCCTTCTGTTGACTAAAAATCTGCAAATCATTTTCAGAAATATCAAACGTAAAACGTGAATATTAACCAAAAATAAATATTTAAACCCTAAATAAAATATTTTTTGAAAACGTCTGTGATCATGAGCTGAGGATTCAGAATATTGACTCCATCTATTTCTCATCTTTACCACTTATTCGAAAATTCCAGTGATTACGAGCCACCAGTAATACAACATACATATGGATTTTCTAGCACTGGCTGGACTATAACTTAACTATATTTTTTTTAAACTTAAGATATGAGTAATTATTGCTAGTTCAAATATATTGAAGATACAATAAATAAATAATGCAAACGAAATTTCATATTTGGTAATTTTTGGGTGAAAATGTAGTTTTTTGGCGAAAGTTGAATCATTCCACCTACAATCGGTTCATTCAGTTCACGTGTGTTTTTAGTTTTTCATAAAATTTAAATTTGTTGATCGAAACTACAATTATTTGGTAAAATTTATATTTTTAGTGAAATTTTCGTGAAATTGGGTTATTTTAGGGAAATTTCGATTGGTTTACGATTTTTTATTCTTAATCATCGGATTCCAATTTAACAAACTTAATTTTTTAACACAGCGAAGCATCTTCGGGACATTGAGTTGACTAAAGTCTTCATCCGAATTATTGGAATGCTTTTCCAAGCTTCTTTTATTTAGCTTAAAAACACACTTTAATTAGTCTCTTGATCCCGTCTTATTTTTCGAACTATCATGTCCCACAAGTTGTCTATAGGGTTTAAATCAGGTGTTGTACCTCTTCCTCCTACGATGGATATAAAAAGGGCATTTCTTTTAAACACAGTAAAGTTTTGGCCGAAAATAACTGAATTATCAAAATGATATTTTGGGATTTACTAATAAAAACACGAATCTCAGAATTTTTTAAATTTGAGAGTAATTGGCATCTTTACGTGCACGTAAAAACGCAACAACAATAACAACAAAACACACAATGTCATGAGTAAATTGAGACGTTTACAAAACTGATGAAATTGCCTTTAAATAGCAACCGGCAACTACTGGATAAGAACAACATCCTAAACAACAATAAAATTTAAAAAGGAATGAAAAAAAAATACAACCAGAAATTGAAAAAATATTAAGAAAAATTGGAAAAAAGGAATAAAAAAGTATTTGGCAAATGATCTTGCCAAACTTCCATCTCAGCTCTCAGATTAACTCAACAAGATACTTTACGTATTGTGGTCATTTAATGTACATTTTACTGCATGTCTCCACCCGACATCGGGCAGCAGAGCAGCAATAACAAAAACAGCAACAACTTCGAATGAAGAAGAAAATCTGTTGGTTTAAAATGAGACTCAAATTTTCAAACCGTATTTCGGCAAAAAAAAAACTAAAAAGAAAAACAACTTCAATGCGAGTGCATTTCAGGTTGCACTATTTTTGTACGGAGTATTTTGCTCGTGATAAGTTTGTCATTTGCAAGGTGCAGGATTTTATTTATGTAGTTGTTTTTATGTGCCGCATAAAAAGCGGATTTATACACCATTCGTGTGCTTAAACTTAAAGATTTTGTTTCAACGCTGCACTGTGGCAAAGTTTTCGAAAAATCGGCAAAAAATATTCGTTTTGTGATTACAGATTTTAGTAATATAAAGCTCTTACATATTTTGGCAATCAAGCCGGACATTTTTTAAATTTATAATGACTGTGAAAAGTTATTGGCAGAAAATCATATTAAAGAAGTTATGTAACTCTTATTAGGATTAAGTTTGTCTAAATATTTTACAAAAACATAATAATAATTATTTTAATTTATTATGACAATCTTTACAAAAACAAAGAAAATAAAATTCTTGGAGTTGATTCTTACTAAATTATCAACATGGCCTTCTTTCATCATAGTTCATCTAGCGATTCTTGAACCCTCTCCTTTTAGCACTTCGCAGAGTAAAATTTCTAAAGGCCATTCAAAAAGGCATTTTCTGCAGGGATGGCCTTTATTAAGATTCGAATCTTTGTCAATGTATCATTTCTTTAAATTTGCGAAAAGATGCTACCAGCTTATTCTGAAAACATGGTTGCTTCGAATATTAGTATGTGTACGTGAACATTGCCTTGATGGAAAATAGCCCTATTATGATAAGTAATATGCTCTATTTGTGGTTGCTCCAAGAAGTCAAAAATGTAATCACAAACAGTTTTTTACCTCTACTGAAAATTTTAAAATTTTAAGTTAATACCCTCTTGTTGGTAAAGTGCGATATATAAAAATAGTTATTAAAAATCTATCATCCAATCAATTGGTAAATAAATCTGTATGACGAATTTTCCTAAAGTTTTGCTGGTTGACTTTTGAATCTGGAAATTTTTGAGAAATTTACTTTGTTTTTAAAGGACATTTTGAAATGCTAAGGTAGCCTAGAAGTTGGATATGTTTAATATATACTAATCACGCTTTGAATTATGACCAGCGAGAAATTTCTCACATTAAATTATTATAGTCATCTTGTTTTACACAAGGTGAGCCCAAGTTAATCATGATCAATTCCAGAAATTTTCAGCAGAGCGGCGCGCATTGGTTTAAAATGTTTTATTTTAAAATAATTCACAGAGGCAAAGCACAGTTACTTTAAATGGAGTTGCGGACAGTTGGCCCCTAGGGTAAAGGCGGGTTTGTAGGTTAGCCTACAAATTTTAATACCTCGGGCGTACTTTTTTTGTTGAGATGTCATAAAAATTTTATACTCAAAGCTTTTAGCTCTTAACTTAGTCCTTGAAATATCTACAAAAAATGTTCTTACATGTTTGGCTTATCTTTTTTTTTAATTTTTGGCCAACCTTAAACTATTATTTTTGATGTATTGGACTCATTTACTGTACTCCTGATAAAATTTAGAAAACTTTCGGTAAATGTAAAAACTACCGCTTTTCAGAATATTCTCCAAAAATGTGGTATTTTTTTTTTTTTTGCCTATATAAATTCAGCTTATTTCTAACTAGTAAAGTTTTTAAACTGTTTTAAAAGCAGCCTATAGCAAACGCGAATAAAAGAAAAACTAGTTCATACATTGCAACGGTGACTCTATCCAAACATAGCCAATTTTTGGAAAAATTTATGATTTATTCTAAAATTCCTTCGAATGCAAAGCACCGATTGAATAAAAGTAAAGAAATGTTTAAAGCTTGATTTCTTGGCTACATACTTTAAAAAGGATTTGACAGGTCCGTGGTTAACAAAGTCACGGTATCCACTTTGGTAAAATAAACCCAATTTTTTTAAACTTATCATTCATCATTTAATTGTTTTCATGACCACTTGATTAAAAGCTGTCTTAAATACGTCAGTTTATTTTGTAAGGATATATCAACTGCTGATCGGATCAGCAGTTGTGCCAAACACCAATACTATACTTTATTTCTCAAAAAATCATTTATTTATGATATTTACAAAAATGTATGCCCGAGGTATACAAAAACACCTTTGCCTCTGTGAAATTTCATTACGATAACTTTTGTGGTTCATAAGCCACAGAATTATTTCCAAAATAAACTGTGGGGCGAAAATAAGAAAAATCGCACCAAGCGAAAAAGTTCCCCTTAAGGCGCCCATACACGTCATTCTTCTTGATCATTCTTCAGTACGGGTAAAACTGTCGGTTTCTAGCCAAAAACCGTCCTTCTTGCACGTATAAAAAATATCTGTTGCTTCTTGATTTTAATCGTCGGTTTTGAAACGTGTTCATTCAAAACTGCTCGTGATTACGCAGTTAAAAAGGACGGTTTTGTAAGTTTACTGTCAAATTTATATTTTTTTGTTTTAATTACGGAAACAAATTGAAATAGTTTACCATTTAAGTTGCACCTTTGTTGTTATTGTTGCCGTCATGAAGCCACCAAGTAAAATAAATACGTTTTGAACTGAAGTAAAGAACGTGTAGTGTGTGGATATGGTCGGGGTTCGTGTTTGCCCTTACAGTTTTAACCGTGCAGTTAAAACTGACAAAAAAGAACGACGTATAGGGCGCCTTTAGAAGAACTAATCCTACCTCTGAAAAATTATTTTTAAGTTTTCCCATACTTTTGTTTAGCAAACGCTACTTTTAAGGTCAGCGTATATTCAAAAACCTCAACTTGGACCCAGGAGATTCTAAAATGCTTTTTTTGCCCCGCCCCTTTTTGTGTGGGTGACATAAAATATTATTTACGAAATTAAAGTAATTATTAAAAGAAATGGATTACATACGCCGTAATACCATAAACAATAAATTATTATGGGTAATTTTTTTGCTAATTTCCAAAAAATATTCATTTTTAAGCTTTTATGAGGAAGAGAAGGTAATTTTCTAATGTCTAACCAATCCTCACCACCCAAGAATATTGATAAAAAGACATTTCTGTAATTTATGACTTTATAGAATTTAATTTATCTGAAAATACTTAATTCATTCTTAACTAGCCGTGCTCGCCACTTCGTCACCGTCCTTACAATATTTTGTTCGATTTTGCTTCGAAAGTGCCCAATTACATTGTCGCTGCACTTTTTCTTTTAATTTATGTAAAGGTGCCCATCCCTGGGCAATTACTAAGAAGCATGAGCGTTATATAAAATTCAAAAATTTAGTATTGAACACTTGAAAGTTTATTATTTACACACAGATAAAATTTGAAGTCAAGTTTAAATTCGTTTTATTCTATTCTAAGAAATAATAATTTTAATTACAAATTAGGTGATTAATATGAGAACGAAGTCTACCACTATCTAAAGCTTCCCTCTTGTTTGACACTTTTATTTTAATATTTACCATCTTATATTTGTTGTTGCTTTATACAACCTTCGATTAGCAATGCCTTTGGTTTATTTGTTTTCTCCCAACATTCTTTTTTAGTTGATACTAATCAAGTATCAAACCAATCTTTGTTGGGTAAACATGATTGCGCGAGGCCTTAGAGAGGCCGGGACACATAGAATCCGTCATACGTTCGTTATACGTCGTCTTTTTATACGTACAAGAAAGTTTAAATACAGATTTTCTAATGAGTGTTGTCACATTCAGTACGTCTCCGTCAACGCAATGTACGAAAGTTGGGCAAATTTTAACTTTTGACGTACGTTGACAGCAGTAAAGATCTATAAATTGGTTTCTCTTTGTTTTTTTTCTGAAAATTAAATTTTTGTGTTGAGTGGCAGCAAAAAAAAAACGAAATGTAACAAAATAAATAAATTAAATAAAGTAAAATGGTAGAAAAAAGTTTTCAAGTGTTTTCTTTTCAGATTTAATATCCGTCAACAAAGTACTCATTGTGTAAACCTCGTCCGTCAGTACTTTAATCACAGTTAAATACTTCAAAGTATAACGTATGACAGATTATATGTGCCCCGGCCTTAAAAGTAGAGATCTCGAAATTTAAAGTGATTTACTTATATGGATTTTAGATAACTACTGCCCTCACTCTCAATAAAAACGTATGAAATTTACTCAACTTTCACAAGTTGAACAGCGTCCCAAACCGACAAACATCGAGCAAGTCTTCAAAATTCTACGTTGCAGAGTTTTATCGAGCTTCATACTTAAATTTTTAAATTTCTTAAATTTAATTTTTAGCCTAATGTCCGGTTAGATTTGCAAACTACCCCTCTGTGCATCGTCCCACTCCAAAATTTGTATGGTGTACTCACTAAGCCAAATTTAAAAATTTTGCAAATTAAAAAATTTATAAAAACACTATCCCAATTCAATTGATATCATTCGTTTTTAAATGAACGGTATCAAATCAAGCTTATTATATGGTCTTTAAATTGAGCTTTTACTCAACTCAAGGACTTTTAGTACTGGAATTACAATATATTTCAGCCTCAAGCGCGTATGCAAAAAAGCGATATTTTTCTATTTTACTAAATTTATTTTTTGTTTTATTAAACAACTTCCACTAACACGGAACCTATTATTCAGATACAATTATAATAGAAAATCATTGTTTTTATAAGGATGATTTTTGTGTATACAGAAATTTCTTTTGCCAATTTTTCTACGACTATCACTCCATTTCCTATTTTATAATTATTGTAAACTTCGGTTATGTCGCATATGTCAACTAGCATTCGAATTCACACATCGACATTTTCTGACTTTTATGTTTTTCTACGCATTCACGGAAGTCCACAGGATCAATTTATTACACAAGGAATGCTTATTGAAAGAGTGAAAAATAAAGATAAATAAAAAAACATCTACTCATATACATATAACATTTACACTGGGTACAGACTAATGCACTGCTATACGAAAGATATAAACGTGCCGGTCCATTCGTTAAAACAGAAATAGCGAAACATACAGAAAATTATTTGAAAAGTTAAAAATGGATCCAAATCCATGGAAAGGAAGGATATAGCAGCTCGCTCTCTTTGTCTACCACAGGTTGAACTTTAATCGGATATCAATACTTATTGTGGGTTCAATTACATTAAAGGTACAATAAATAATTGGATATTAACTCACTTTATTTAGAGCATTTGAAAGCTTTAAAGTCAAATTAGGGGTTAGATTTGTATGGATCGATTTCAACAAACATAGGGCTTTTGAAATAAAAGGTGACCCGAAAAAATGTAATTTCATTACCTTAAGAATTGCAAACCCTGGATTTGTAATAAACAATATTTACAGTAACAACTGTAGAAGGATGTATGTTCTACAACCAAGTTAGAAAGAGATTCTTAGTTAACTGATGTCTAACTAGTTATGCCAGTTGAATGAGGCTATAATTTAATAAACCGATATTAACTAATTAGTAATGATTCGATTCAAGATAAATTGTGAAATTGAAGCTTTGAATGCCATCCATCCGACAAAAGATACATATAAATATTCCGCTTTTCTTCGAAAAGTCCCATTGTGCGATGTATAAATAACTACGTGTGTGTATGTAAGAGTGAAATGAATCTGTTAAACTTGTTTAGTGGCTGCAACAGAATCAACAACAAAATGCATAAAAGTGCATAATAAACGTATAAAACATTAACGAAATGCGTAGAGGACGGACGAATTGGATGGAGGAATGGTTGCAAGGCAGGTGGTATAACGGGCAGGAGAACGGGTAGTCACTGCTGGTCTGCCTGGCTATTACACTGACTGATTGAATGAATGTATGAATGGGTTTGCGGATGGCCAAAAGCCATTCAGTATCACCAGTTGGCTTTCGGTCAGCCAAGGTTGCAGCCACAACTGTAGTAAAGAACAATGACAATGATGACGATGACGATGACGATGACGATCTTGTTTGTGGTGGTGATTTGATTTGAAAGAACAATTTCGCAAGTTTTAAAATGTTTGTCCATTATGACGGAGGGGCTTACGGACAATATTCAGCTGATATTTTTATACATTTTTTTATACTCCATCTTAAAATTGAGTGTCATTGAAATAAATATGTTCTCACAGACACACTTGTGTATTCTCATAAGTTCGTAAATATAATATTCAGGTACAACAGCATCCATGCATTGCAATACATTGTGTCGTAAACAACCAGAAGTTGTCAAACATATTATTATTGATATTCTTGTTAACGCTTCAACATTTAGCAAGCAACTAATGAAGTTTTCTAATCGGATTTTTACGTTCAGACATTAATATTTTTTTCATCGCATCATTCTGTATTTCTTTATTTTTATGTGATTTTTTGTCATTACTTTAGCTGCTTATTTTATTACTGCTATTTAACAAAGGTGGAAGTGAT
Source organism: Phasia obesa (assembly GCA_949628195.1). Lineage (NCBI taxonomy): Eukaryota > Metazoa > Arthropoda > Insecta > Diptera > Tachinidae > Phasia > Phasia obesa. Next base: position 80,159,571 of record OX451216.1, read on the forward strand.
CTATCTTAAAGGAAACCTGTGTTAGAGTGTTCAATTTTTAAATCTTTGCTAACAAAACATAATTTGCGCAACATCAACAAAACATAATAAAATTTTCGCGTCTACAGTAATTTAAATTGAAAAAGAAGGTTCACGAATTCCAACAAAGTTAATTTTGTTCTTTCTCTTTAAAAAGTTAGTACACTCTGTATTACGGAGATGACCTTTATTTATAATGATAATGACAATAATGTAAGTCCGAGGGTAAATCAATTTATCTTTAGAAAATCATATCAAAAAACTAAAAATTTAAAACTAAGTAGATTTCTAACAAATGTTAGACGATTTTTTTTTAAGCGGTCGTAAAGTTTTTTTTTTTAACAATGTTGATTGAGACAAATTGCGCCATTTTTGGAAGAGCAACTCAAACCTCAAACCTTTTGCTAGTCTTAAATCAATTGTAAAGTTTTAACACGATTGGAGTGGGGTAAGAGGTGCCTACAAAAACTGTATTATAGAAATAAAAGGAGACATTCTAATTACTTCAAATAAATTACTTAGGTAATAAAACATGAAAAAACAAGGGTTATCGAATGTCGATTAATGTTTTGCATTATTTAAGGCTTAGTTTTAATGAAATTAACATATAAAATTTGTAAAATTAAAGACAAAAATCTATGTTCAAGGGTTTTGCGGCACAAAAAAATATTTTTCTATTATAATAAAACTTTATAGAATAACTTTTCACGACACATTTTAACCACTATTAGAACGGGTGATACAAAAAAAAAATTTTTTTTGTCCAACTTAATTAATAGTCTCGTACATACACACATACTTGTTTTAAGGGAAAAGAAAAATTATTAGTGAATACGAGAAAAGTAAAATTTTTTACTTAAAGCAATAAAGTAGAATAAGCTTACTGAAACAATATTGTATTAACTTTTGTATAGAAAAGCTTATTCATATCAATATTTTTATAAGCTTTTTTGCATAGTTCATCTCAAAGAGAAACGTGGCTAATTCCCACAAAAATTTTCAACTAAAGCATAATAAAGAGCAATGGAGCACATCAACCAGCCTTTTCTGATCTTATAATCCCAGTACATCGCGACCTCCTTACTATAAACACCTTTTCATAATAGACTGTATCTTATTAGCTAGGACAAGAGTTGGTACATCAAAATTTAGCACACAACACTACTATGAAGGAACACTGGCTAAGGAATGCATAGCATCCTCAGAAATACTCACTATTAACCATATTTGTAAAGATTGTCTTTGATCTTTAACTGCAACAAAAAGAACTCAGCAATAAAAATAAAAAGTATCCGCCAAAATGTGTTTTAAACTAACATTAATGATGTAATGGTCTTGTATCCCAAAACATTAATTTCTGTATTTTGTAAATTTATTTTTAGATAAATAAATCAACAAACAAATTTACAACTTTATTCAGAAAAATAATCCTGTCAACAGCATTTGTCAAGAAACACAACGAAATGTTTAGAAACAGTTGTGTATAATAATACTTTTTCAAGCATTGCTAAAAAATGCTTGTGAATTTGCATTTTATAAATATTATTATAAGCGAAATTAAGAAAAGCACACTATTGTTATGAGCTTATGCTCAAGTTATATTATATTTTGATTGCTATATGGGTTTGTTGGGTAAATATTGTGAACTGATTTTATAACTTAATTTAATTTGAAGATAAATACATATATTGAAAATAAAATCAACGTTACTTAAAGAGCATTGTAAAAAATAATTAAAATATTTTCTACGAAGAAAAAAGAAGTAAAATATTTTAAATTTCTCTTCAAACGCGATTTTGTTGTCATGCCAAAAGCAACAATTTTTAAGATACCATATTTTGTGAGGTTTAAATATTAATGATTAAGTAACTCTAAATAAAATGTCAATATTTTTTGTTTGACTTCAAAAATTTCATTCGAATTAAGATTTTGGAAAACATAGTATATATGTACATACATATGTATATTTCAGTTTTTATGACCATAAAAATGTTTGAAATATCCAGTTGGTGATTATTTTCAACGTCAATATTAATATTTTTTATAAACTCAGATCTAATGCTTGAATATAAATATAGCAAGAGTGAAATTTCTGACTTGAATTCTTTATTGAGATTAATAATGATATACATATGTATATTCTTCAAGTTCTGCAGTTCTGTCATTCACTTCATAAGAATAGGATATATATAGATACAGTTTTAAAACATCCCATTATTTTATAAGTCTTAAAAGAACTCCTTCTAGAGAAAGCCATCTTGTATAACAAATCTATTATATTTTATGCGGTGGCACACAACAGTATTCCTAAAATACTTTTAGTACGGTTATTCTTTTAGGACTGAGGAAAAACACCAACATCAAAATTGATTGGCCATAGTTTGCATGCATGACTTGAAGAATAGGTGGAATGAGTGACACAAGCGCACTTAATGTAAAATAAGTCAATTACATTATTAAATAAAGCTCTTAGTTTTCCGACATTACCAGCCTTAACGTTAGCGCCGTCCGTTCCCAATACAATCAAATTATTTAAAGGAATATTGTTTGTTAACAAAAAAAACTTTTATCAAACGCTCTAATAAGGCAATAAAACTATCAAATCCTATAAACTATAGCAACTAAAACAATACATTTTTTCATTACCACGTCCGTAGTTTCATCAACAATTAAAGACAAATTTGTTTTTCGTAAAATAAATACATATAATGTTTTCACTTGCCTGCTTAGCGATTTAGTTTTCAAGTATAACTGCCAGAGTTTTTTAGAGGTAATATCGTCATATTTTTGGGAAAAAATCGTTGTTATCGTCAAAATAGCTTATTGAAATCGTCAAATTAAAAAAACGCCTTTTTAACAAACATAAAAAATTTTATAAAAAACGGCAAAACGTTACAAAACAAACTCTTAAATCAACAAAACTTATTAAAAAAAACAATATTCTGATGAATACACAGATCATATACTTCAGTTAGAATTCACAATAAAATTACAGTAAATACCGACGGTATCAAGTAGAAAGGTCCTAAGTCGTATTTTTACGAAGTTAAGTTTTTCAGTGATTCTAACACATTTCACACAAATACACCTCGTCTCCAAAAATTATTGCAATAGTGTAAAAAATAACGCTTTTAAAAAATTACATTTTAAATATTTCAGTTTGCATTGTTAACATATGTTTTTACCGTATCCGGTAAAGTTACAATTATTTTAATTCAGCCTTTCTACTTGAGACCAACGACTACGAATTTCTTACTTTAGCCTTATTTATGTTTACCTGACTAAATACTATTTCCACATTACCAGAAGAATGTGGTAAAAGAAGGATTTTTGTAATAAATTGGATCTCTGATATTTTTTTCCAGAAAGCCAATAAGTTTATGTTTCTATCAGGATAAATATTTTGTAGGTCCAACAATTTTAATTGCCTGAACTCATTTTCTTCAACAAAATAGGAAAATTCTTTAATAACTTCAGAAACCCAACTTTCTTCCTTATGAATAATATTAAATAGATTAATTTGGCAAGCAAGACATTAATATTTATTGAATTCAAGGTTGCTTTAATAGTACAAATAAATGTTGTAAACTTGAATTATTGGAAATCGTCAAAATTAGGGGATAAATCGTCCCGTCGTCACCATGTCATTTTGAGGAGCCAAAATCGTAAAATCTCGCAGCTATGTTTGCAAGTTGAACTGACTTTGTTCTTCAACAGAAATGGTAAGTTGGGCGGTAGGCAAAACATAACAAGTCTGAGTTCGGCTGGCTTTGACTTTGTTATTCACTGTGTTGTTCAAAGTGTTGATCGTAAGTTGTTTTTTCAAGTTTTCATAATTTTTAATGTGGAACATTAATTTCTCATGCGCCTTAAGATGACTACAGTGAGTATTGAACAAGCTCTATAAAACGCAAAACCATCCTTTTCCTCCAGCCCGTCAAAAGAATTAACCCATTTCTTTCGTTTGCTACAACTACTACCACCTTACATTTATGTTCAGTATATTTGATATTAGTATATTTTTACACAGATAACTTTGGCATTTGATTTTTTTCTTTTTCGTCGGTTAAAAAATCAGCAGGGTTGTTGAGAGCTAAAAAAACGTATTCCGACCATGTTGCACATATAGTGATTTTTTACCATGAAAGCTGTTTTAAGATAAAAAAAAACACTTTTTTAAAACCTACCAAAATTAGGTATAACTGATCTGAAGTTGCAGTTTTATATAACGGATACGGTGTACAGCCCATCCTCAAGGTACCTATTTGTCACCGTTCTCTTATTTGTGCGAATTGACTATTTCAAATTACTTAAAATCGTATTTATATTATTATATTTATATAATTTATACCACACTTCATTTTATTTCGCAGATGAGTTTTAGTGGAATTCGTTATTGAAAGCTCTTTCTGTAGGAATTATCAGGATATAAAGTAAAAAATCTCATTTGTATTACCAACACATCAAATACTGCCTTATAATTTCAAACTTTTGGCCAAAACTGATGGAATTAGATCGGATATCATCATTAAAATAATCTTTAAAATCTTTTAAAAGCATTTAAAGAATATTATTTTGAAACGGAAATTCGTAGTCTATTTTTTAAAAATGAAAAATAATTTACTTGTATGGCTTTAATGTCTTTATTTTCCATTTTGACAATCCTTAATTCAGTTCAGTAAACAGATCAAGCATCCCGAACTATGTTCATTATTCGTTTTATTTTTTCAATTTTTTGTAAATTGTCTATCCCTTTCCGTCTCAAGCAATTTCAAAATTGGATTTCAATGAAATTTTCAGTATACAACTATAATACGTAAAAATAAAAACTATAAAAATTTATTTTTTATGTCCGTATAAGGTTCATGTTCTTAGAAACACGATATACACATACATATGTATGTGCCTTGGGATATCACTTTGCCAAGATAATAACATATAAAATGCTCTTTAACCAATGGCAAAATTTAACTACACATTTGTGTAGGTAGGACGGAAAGGGCTATAGCACTGATGGAGATGTATGTAAACCTCGTCTTTGTTATTTTTGTTTTGGTTTAGGTGCTTTGCCTTATACTAAGAAGTTTTCAAGGAATTCAGATAATTTTATTTCGTGTTTGAAATAATGGCAATCGAAAATCGGATAGACAAATGTTTCAAAAACTTTGACTGTCGCCTTTGGATTCTTGAAATTCAACAAAATGTTCAAAATTCTATTTTATTTTTCAAAAATATATTGACATTCTCGTATCTCTTTATAAGTTTATTCTATATACTTCATGCGAGCTTATGTATGTCTTTCAGTAAAATTTTTATCTAAATACCTTAAAGTTCAATGCGTATACTGAATTATTCATCGATCATTTACCTCACCACAAAAATATTAAGTAGTAGTAGTAGGAAAAAAGTAAAATACAACAATAAATAAAGTTATGTACTTAAAAATCTGACGAGGCGTCTTGTACGTGATCAAATTAAAACTCTTATATTAATTGTATGTAAATCCATACATACATATACATATGTATGAACATAACACCTCTACACGTTTATAAAACACATGAACAACTAAGTTCGAATTGTAAAAGTCAATAAAGCATGAATGTATGTATGTATGAATGTATGTATGTATGTATGTATGTATGTATGTATGTATGTATGTATGTATGTATGTATGTATGTATGTATGTATGTATGTATGTATGTATGTATGTATGTATGTATGTATGTATGTGTGCATGTATGTATGTATGTATTTATTTACATATGTATGTGTTTGAATGTTAGTTTGTATGTACGTTATATGTATAAAAACAATTTGTATATCGACAAATATGTAGTATAAATGTAATTAATCGTTAACTTCATATTCTGATTTTTAAATATAGACCTATCGCAATATTATGTTTTCTTTCAAAAGTTTTAGAAAAATTATTATATAAGCAAATAATTGCTTATTTAAGTACTCATAATTTCCTCACCGATTACCAATCCGGTTTTCGTCGAGGTCATAGTTTCGTTACAGCTCTTGTTGAAGTGAGTGAAAACATACGCCAAGGCTTAGAAAATGGGCATATCAATTTCTTAGTGCTTCTTGATCATTCGAAGGCATTCGATACAGTTGACCATGATTTACTTATCAAAAAACTGAATCATTTTTTTTAATTTTTCGAGCATGTCAATTAAATTGCTATCATCATACTTAACGAATCGAAAACAATCGGTAGTTTTGAATAATACTTGGTCTGACAGCTTAACTGTTAACCGGGGGGTTCCTCAGGGTTCCATATTAGGACCACTCTTATTCTCTATCTATGCAAATGATCTGCCAAAACATTTATCGAAATACAAAGTCCACTTATATGCAGATGATGTACAGATTACATTAAGCAGCCCAGTCGAAAATATTGAATTAGGTATATCAAATCTAAATAAAGATTTGAAAGAAGTCTGCCTTTGGGCCAGTGCAAACGGACTATGTTTGAATCCTGGTAAATCCAAATGTATTTTAATATGTAAGAAAAGATTAATGCCCTTCGTTACCGATGACGTTATTTTGAATGGTGAGAAAATTAAAATTGTTAACTCAGCAAAAAATCTTGGGATAATTTTTAACAATAACTTGACATGGTCTGATCACATAAATTCTTTAATTGGTCAATCCTATGTAAAGCTAAGATCTCTCTGGTCGACACAGTATTTCACCCCATTGAGCATAAGGATCTTGCTTGCCAAGACATATCTGATTCCCTCCCTACTATATGGGTGTGAACTATTTGGAAACTGTGACTCAATTAGCAAAAGAAAACTAAGTGTTCTATATAATAACATTATTAGATACGTGTACAAACTAAAAAGGTCTGACCACGTGTCCTCTGCTGCCAATAATCTTTATGGGGTATCATTCGAAAATTTGTTAAAAATACGTACTCTTTTTTTTGCATAAAGTCATTAACACTCAAACTCCTAAATATATATTTGACAAAATACGTTTTTTCCAATCACTAAGAAACAGAAACATTGCAATACTGCGACATCAATCTCTAGTGTCTGAATGGCATTTTCATGTATATGCCGCACGTCTTTGGAACAATCTTCCCTTAAGTCAACAAATTAACAGCAATGCTAATAATTTCGAAAAATTTTTATTTAAATCATTTGCCTAATTTTTTCTTTTTTTTTTGCCGCAAACATTGTTATTGATATATAAGTTTATAAGTTTAAGTATAAGTTTATTTTATTTTACTTTTTTCATTAATTACATTGTAATGTTTATTAATCATAAAATGTTTATAACGATGCGCGTTCCTGTACTCTAATTATAAGACTAAATCTTGTTGTACAGGAAATGAAAACAAATAAATAAATACAAATACAATTTACTCTACGATATTTTTAAGTCAGTTACTTGTAACATTACATTGTGTGATTACATTTCTCTATTCGTATTCAAATAAACATCATATAAACAAACGCAGATTCTAAGAATATTGAACTTGTCGCACTTTGGGAATCTTAAATAATAAAAAAGGTCAGGTCAGTCCCTGTTTGCATGACATTAACTGTCAGTGTATCTCAAACTTTTCTTTTTTTAACATATTTTTACGACTACTCGTATTTCTACTAAACTGATGGTTTTTCTTCATCATACCTACAAAGTAACAAGAAGATTTGCTTTACACAATTTAGCAACTTGTGTTTAAAAGTTATCGAATATTTGAGAATCAATGTGTCTAACTAATCGCGCACATTATTTAAAACTATTTATATTAAAAACACTACACGTACATAAAGGTCAGCAACGCCACTACAACAAAAAAAGTAGTGTCTTAAGTTGTCGCTAACTTTTAACCAGATTGCAAAAGAATGTTTTCACAGATATATTTTTTAGTATGTCCGGAAAAAAATTGTTCTTATAATTTTGTTTTGCTTCACGTAAATATCCTTTTTAAAGCTTAGACTGGACTATTATACAGTTGGTTTGTTTTTTTCAAAAATTTTAAAATAAAACAGTGGGTGGGTGACATATCAATAGAAATATTCAATTAATTGATAAGTGTTATTGCAGATTCGATAAAGAGCATTAATAAAAATAAATATTAAAAATGTTATTTTTTGATAAGAACAAAAAAATCTGGAGTTACCAAACCCAATGGAAACAGAAATTTGTATGGATATATTACATAAAGAATATATGGATATATTACATGGATATATTACATAAAGAATATAAGTATATTCGAATCGAAAAATTAATTATTTTCGGTTTGGGGTGTTAAATAAACTACCCCTTGCCCCTTCCCGATTATGACCAAAATTTATACAGCTCTTTATCTCGCTATACCAAAAAATAGAGGCATACACACCCACCCACCCACAGACATCATCGCGAAAATAGCCAAAATGGATTCAGGAGACCTCAAAACATATATGTATGTAAATCCGTCAAAATCCGACCTCGATTTTTTCATGATTACACTATAGAACACATTCAAGTTAGCAAAAGTTAGGTCGATTCTGAGAGTGAGGAGTGAAAATAGAGGCTAAATTAGAAGACCAGTATCGCGGCGTTTGTTTTTTTTAATTTTAGAATTATATAAATTTTAGAATTTTATCCAGAGATGGGTACCTGTATACAATATAAATACGAAAGAGTCTTAAAATTTGGTGTGGCTTGCTTTCAAAGCAAAATAAAACAAAATATTGGCAGGACGCACACAATGTGTGTGGGCACATCTATTCAATCATATTTTTAGAGAAAACCAAGCTCATTTCGAGGTAAATAGCATTATTATTAAACAAAGTTGTTGATTATGGAGTGCTTCCAACACATAATTTTTTACGAAAGGCAATTGTATCCATTTCGGGTCGCCATTCGACTGCAAAGTTCAAAGGACGATTAAAAAAAATTCGAACTAACATAAAAAAACGCCGCCGAACTAACATAAAAATTTGGCCTCCATTTTCACCCCTCACTCTCAGAATCGACCTAACTTTTGCTAACTTACCTTATACTACGTATGATAAATTAATAACGAAATATATTAATTTTATTCAGAAAACTTTAACATCTTTTGATAATAGCGTCAAAATTAAGAAGACTTTTACCAGAACCCAAGGATTTATTAAAAGCATGAGGTTAATTAAATCGTCAATAGAGTTTTTTTGGCACTCAGATTTAACAGCATCCATGAGATCAAGCTTATTTGTGAAATTGCAGATCCGTATTTGCGATTTAAAATTGGCACATTGAAAAATCCTTATCAGTTACAATTTTTGAGGTGCGATTCGGGTTTATATCTGGAGTATATTGTCCAGATCTAGATATATAATATGTTTTTTAAAATTTGTTTATATACAAAGTTGTTCAGAGTAGAGTTAAAATTGACCTAAACAGTGCCAAAAATGCTTAATAGAATCAAAAAGATTTTCTCTATGAAATGTTTTTAGGCTAAGGGGTATGCCAGCAGAAAGAAAATAAGATATTTTCAAAGGTATTCCCTATTATTTTCATGTGGTAAATCTGTTTAATTTTATTAATAAGGAAATCCCATTAAATCAGTACAAAACTTGTTATTCACAATTTTTTTACTCATTTTTGACACAAAAAAAAACAATCCATAGAGAAAAACTTTCTTATTCCATTAGGTTTTCTTCTGATTTGTATAAGGGATTTCTTATTGATTTCATTAGGACACCTAATTGATTTTTTAAAAAAGGTATTCCTTATTGATTTCATTAGGCCACCTAAGTAATTGATTTTTTAAAAAAGGTTTTTCTGATTGATTTCATTAAGGTTCCTATATGATCATGTGTAAATCAAGTTTTTAATTTTTTTAAAAAGGTTATCTTCTTGTTTATGTATATTAGCTTTCTTGTTATTTCGTTTATAGAAATCAACATAGAAACTGTGTGTTAAAACATAAAATATAAAATATACATTTTGTGTAGTGGTTGAGTGCGTGCATACAAAACGAAGCATTCCAGGTTCGATCCCTGGCAGAGGTCGAAAAAATTTTCGCAATGGTTTTTTCGGGTTTTATAAATTAAGTGGCTTCAACTCCCTCTAGACAAATCCATCAGAAGAAGCAGCTCCCCTGACCTTTCACCCCTGGACAAGTAGAAGATAATATGAAGACAAAATAAAATGTCACAAAAAGAAAAGGTGAAAGAAATCAAAGATTGATGATTGATTAAGCAAAGCAAGCAATTTTAAAGGAGATTCCAAAAAAGCAAGCAATATACCAACAATTATTTTCAGTTTTTTATTTTGAAATTTTTTTGTTAATTTTGTATGTTTTTATAAAAAAAAACAAGATAGCCTAATAAAAGCAAGAAGAAACCCTGTTTAAAAAAAAAAAAACAATAAGAATACATAATAAAAATCCTAAGTTTTCTTCTTGATTTTATCAAAAAGGTTTTCCTTATTAAAATAATAAGACTTTCTTCTTGAAAAAAAACCATAGAGATATCTTATAAATTTTGTTCTATTTTATTAGGTATTTAGACAGTTTTTTCTATGTGTAAAAGCATGAGGCTAATTAAATCGTCAATATAGTTTTTTGTCACTCAGATTTAACAGCCTCCACGAGATCAAGCTTATTTGTGAAATTGCAAATTAGTATTTTGGGATTAAAATAGACACATTGAAAAATCCTTATCAGTTACAATTTTTGAGGTGCGGTTCGGGTTTATATCTGGAGTATATTATCCAGATATAGATACATAATATCTTTAATATCTTTAGTTAAAAGTATTTCTGTAGAGTTAAAATTGACCTATGCTTGTTCCGGATAAACAACGACGAATTAGTGTGTTGCCACCTGTTATCCAGTTTTTGCTCCATATTACTGTAGTTTTCTTCCTATAAGCCTCTTTAAAAATATATGTTGCTTTTAAATAATCGTGACGTCAAGCCTTATACCACCTTTTGAATCATTTTATATTCTTGTTTTTAAATCTTGACAATGTAATCTTTGTTCAATTCACAATTCCCCATTATCATGTTGTAAGGTTTATCGAAAAAGAAAATACATTTCTTCAATTTTATTTGTTGTTGCCTTCTACGATTAATGCAACAACTTCAATATTTAAATAAATTAAAATTAATCTACAGAAATTAAAAAGTAGTTCGGGAGGTAATGATTTTTGGGTAGGTTCTATACTACTGGCTGTTAATCTAGTTTAATTTTTCTTGGGGACATTTTTTTTAATTCAATGTTTTCATACAGAATATTGTTGATTATTGCGCTTCACTTTTCATACATGGAGCATACTCGAATAATAAAACAAAATTCTTTTACGTGCATGCAAAGAATGAAGTCAACACGAGTATTCAGTAGGTGTACCAAACGATATCCATCAATAGGATCGTTAAAACACAAATGCAAAAGAAACATAAAAGTGTAAAAATAAATAAATTGAAGAATGAAGAAGAGAAAAAAAGGTAAAAACCTCACCTTAAATTTTGCACCACGAAGGTTTCCTAAATAACAAGCAACAGTATCAACAAAAACAACAACGATAATAATACAATAAACAAACAGCAAACAAAAAAAAAATAAATAAATAAAATAAAGTAATAGTTAAGTGTTAATATTTGCCCGAAATTGTTATTGTTGTTTTTGTTACTATTTCTGTGTCTCTGCATCGGTATCTGTATCTGTGACTATCATATTTCTCTGTAGTAGTATGACTTGGAGTATCTGCATTTTTAAGGTCTATTGGCTTTTGATCTTAAAGTGGGAGTTAGTTGTACTTGTGTGTCGTATGTCGTACCTGGGACATAAACCATTTTGACATCATTGTCTCTCCACGCACTATATACATACATACATATGTATGTTACAAACGAGAAGATTTGTATGTGTAACTGTGTAAAGGAACTAGAGATTTTATTTAATATTTTTAACTTCTTTGATTTGTAGTTATGAAAATATGTTCGATTTATATGCAACATATTCTAATCTACGCTTGACGATTTGTCGGTTCATTTGTCTCTTTAACCTCAATGGTATGTAGTCGTACATATGTATGTATATGTTTGTCGTTTTTTGCTAACTCATCAATAATTTTAAACACGTTGCGACATTTTGTCAATATCGCCAGTTGATAATCAATTCGGTCGTTATATCGTTCTATGAATATTTATTCAATTTTGTTCTCTCTTTTTTTTTGGTTTTGTTTTTGTTCATTCTGATCATTTAATGGAGTTAAAGTACATCAGAGCATACAAAATAATTTTTTTTTATTATTTCTGAAACACGCAGTCACCACTGTTTGCAGACATTTTATACCCGAGTACGAGTATTTAAAAAACACATCCAAGTTTTTTTATGTTCGTATCTGTGTGTCTGTTTGTTGTATGTGAATAGGTTGGTTTTATGTTCGTTTGTCTGTTGGTTGTTGGTTCACCAATAATCGTAACCTTGTGGTTGGAGGAATGCGATTTCTGTTAGTCTTGGACTTGACAATTTAGTTGTTTTGTTGTCGGTTGGTTGTCAGTTCAATGGATTTACTGGTCAATGACGTTTTACACTTATTTTTTGTGCACATCGCTGTAAATCCGCCAACTACTTTTTAGCAAGACTAGTATGTATTTGCAATTACAAAAATAAAAGTTAATTCGCTGTATTTGTTTTGCACACAAATTATTTTATAAACAAACTATATTAATAAAAAGTATTTGTTTAAAAATTACAAATCTGGATATTAAAATTAGAGATGCATTGATACGCGTAACGATACTTAAATATAAATAATTTCGATATCGATACCCATACCCATACACATAGCGATACGCTTGTAAGTAAACATAACAGAAGTTTAGTTTATATAATATAATAGGAGATCTCAGGTACCTCACAAAGACCTTCTTTAGAAAAATGTTAAGATTAGAAAAAAGGGACTTATCTACCTCAGTATCTCTAATAGTTTTTTTTTTTTTGCCAATGCAAAAATAGCCTTGCCTATTCAAATCTTTCATTAGGAGCCAGTGCTAAGTCATCGATCCTAATATTTTATAATCCGGACTTTTCTTCTTTTCAAATCATTTTCGAAGATTGTTAAGTAATGAAATAGCGACAGATAACCAATCAGTGACACTGCTAATTGAATTTGTCGGCCCTTCGAAGTACATTTACACAGGCTATAACTTTCAATTTGATTTTTTTAGTCTCATCATCATAACACACTTACCCAACAATTTGCCTAAATACTGTAAAATGGGGTGTAGAATTAATTAATACATAATTAATATCAAACTTCATATAAAAAAAATAAATTTTTTCTTTAATATTAACTCCGCTTCCTGCTGCCACCTGATTATATTTTTTATATTAAATTCTTTTCTTCAATATGACTATTTTGTTTCGTTGTGTAATAGGGTGTAAATATGATAAAAATGTAGTTAAATTAACTAAAATTATTAGTTAATTATTAAATTTTTATCTTAAAAATACTTTTATCATTATTAGATAAAAATCTTCAACACATTTGAAAATAAAACTGCAAAATATTAATGCCTGTTTAGCTTTATTCGTCTCTTAAGAAGAATCTATATCTATACATATAATAAAATAGTAACTCATATCCACCTGTCTGTCTGTCTGTCTGTCTGCCTCTTTTCTTTTGCGTTCGCATCACATAAAAACTACTAGATGGATTTTAACAAAATTTTGTGAGGAGGTACCTAAGTATTTGATCCCAATATAGACACCTTTTTTCCGAAAAAATATATTATTTCCAAGAGAAAGTGGAGAAAAAGCCGTGAAAGTACGCAGTTATTTTAGTAGTAACATAAACCATAACTGAACTGAGCTAACCGGATAAGCATACTTTATTTTTTATAAAGAAAATACGTAAATTGATATGCAGCATAGTTTAAACTAAAAACGTAAGGGTCTTTGGTGTGGATTGCTTTCAAAGCAAAATCGAACAAACTACTGCAAGAACGCTGACGAAGTGGCGGGCACAGCTTGTAAACGAATAAAGCTTACAGTTCGTATTAAATTGATTGTTGGATGTAAGACATCATTAAAATTAAAAACTTTACTTTTCTTTTTCTTTCTATTTTCTACATTAAGGGTTTCCATTGGATACCATTCATAATGTATCAAAAAGAATTTCTGAAAAACAAAAATAAAAAATTAAAAAATGCGAAAATCGTATTTATGCATCGTGCGCATGCAATTACTTTAAAAAATTATATTTGGAATTTATATAATATTATTTATTTATATAAACGCATAATTCCTTTTTAAATTTATTAAATAAATATTTTATGAGCGAATCATAAAATATTTATTTTCAAAAAGTCCACTGACGATCTGGTTAAGCACCAGTGAAATAGCTATATGCTATATGGATATGCTTACCAATAGTAATCCTTTTGGATTACTATATTTTTTGAAAATAAATATTTTATGATTCGCTCATAAAATATTTATTTAATAAATTTAAAAAGGAATTATGCGTTTATATAAATAAATGAAAAAATATAAATTGAACAAATTTACTGTTTTATATGTCAACCCAAACAATTTTTCTGAAGTTAAATTAAATGAAATTTCTTAAATTTTATAGCGCTTCTTTTCAAATAAAAGGCTTTTAGGGATATTAATTTAACTAATTTTAACTAAATTTTTGTTAAATTAACGCAATTTTATTTATATTTTTATAAGTTTTTTTAAAGTTTTATTGTAGTAGAGCAACAACTACAACAAAACAACAACTTTGACATTAGATTAGCAGATATGAAACAATGTATTTTTGACAAGACATTAGCAAAAAAACGAGAGCAAAAAACAACCAGCTGGGCTATCAAAACCACCTGGTATGAATTCACCTTGATCATACCTTACGTCTGCATTCAGTGATGACAAAAAACCACTGTTGCCGACTTTTTCTTACGATTTCCCACCAAATTTGTACTGAAAAACGCTAGAAACCGCAAAATTTTTTGTTTAGCGGTAATTGATGTGAAAAAATAGCTAAAAATATAAAAATTACATTTAATTTAATTTATATATATTTAAATTTATGTATATTTAAATTTAATTAAATTTTAAAGCAGGTTGTGCCATTTAATTATGGATATTATATTCGATTGTATAATGACTAAGGGGAATTTAATACAAATTAAAGAAAATTATTCAGGTAATCGATACTTTGTCGCATTCTAGGCAAACTTGAAAGTAATTTTGATCAGATATAGGAACGATTTATTAATTTCTGACAGTTCTACCTTTCGCAAACAACAACTTCGTCCCATATATTTTTGAAAAAATAAGATTATTTTTGTGCTTTTACTTACGGTATTCCACATAGTCACCGTAACAATCGATTTATTGTAAATAAAATTTTAACCCAGAGCTATATATATATATCTCTTATTTTGACTTTATAAGACGGCACAAAACGTGCTATTGCTGAGAAGTCGTGGTTCTCGCATGAAGAACCACAAAGTCACGAAAATAATGTTTAACTGTCACTCTGTACAAAATAAAGTTTTTTTTCCTCTCGGCAAGTTTAAGTCTCTTAAAATCAATTTAAAAATAGGTAGATTTCCCGCTAACCGCTAAGAGGCTATTTTCCCTACGATTGGCATTGCAAAACGCTGGGTTTAGCTGCAAAATCTCCAAATTGGCAACAGTGCAAAAAACCATCCAATTGTAGGAAAGTAAGGAAAAATAAAAACATGGTTTTTTTGTTGGTGTTTTGTTGAAGCTTTAATATTTTGTAATATTATTCTATTAACATGCATACTTCTCATTGTGTTTTGTAGAATTTTATTACTTATAGAGTATTTTTGACTTCTCTAAAATTAGGAAAAAGGTTTACTGATGATCTGGCCTGAGCAACCAGTGAAATACGTAAAGGAACTAGCTCTTTTCCCACAACAAATAAATTACATTTTTATTATAAAACGTTATGGGTAATTAGCATAATATTAAATAATTGAAATTATGTTAATTTAAATAAAACTATTTTTCGAATATATAAATCGTATTTGGGCATTTTGACAAAAAGACCCACCCTGACCGGAAAATTAAAAGTTAACCAACAGTTTTTTCTTTCTTGTATTATTGAAGAGAAATTTTCAAAATTAAATAAGTTAAAGGGTTCAAAGCTTTCCTTAGCTGCACTTGCGCGACACTGCAAAGTTCAAGTTCTCGTTTCGGTCAGTTTTGCTTTATTTCTAAGGATATATTCTCTTTACAATTTACATGTCTAAGAGTTATTGCGAAATTTCACTCTTACCGGAAAACGTTTGCAACAACAACAACTAACCGTGAAATAAATGCAAAGGAGCAACCAAATATCATTTGCGGTAAAATGTTTATTTGCTTCTAATGGTATTCTTAGATTCGGTCACGCCAGACAAAAAAGCATTTATTCCGAAGTGCATGAAATTTTTGTATTTTAACAGAGGATAATAAAATAAACCAATTATAATAAAAGAACTCCGTTATTAAACAAATAGTTAATTTTTTATTAATTTAAAAAAGTGTGTTACGTCACGCCATATGGTAAGTAATTTCGATGCATGGGGATATGCTTATTTAAAATTTACATTTAATTGTGGTTTCTGCAGACGCAATCTTCGATTGAAAGAAAAAATCACTAAAAGCTGTATAACAAAAATAAAAATCAGATTCGCATAGGCTTAAGATAATCTGGGTTTTCTTTAAAAGTTTAGATTTTGTTTAGCCGATTAAGTTTAAGAATCGGAGTTTGTTTCATAAAATTTGGGAAAAGAGTCTGATGAACTAGTTAAGAATTAATAAAATTAATTTTTATTTTTATTTATTTTTTATTAAATTTAAACATTCCATTTGAAATCCAGATTTTAACTAAAACTAAAAACAATTTTCATAAAACTCAATAAATTTCTTATGATACAACGATAAATAAAAATAGTTTACAAAGGAGTATTTTATCAACAAGTATTAATAATAAAAATAGGGTTTTCATATAAGAGTAAATACATAGGGTTTCTATAAAAGTGTTAATACATATAACATATGTGTACGACTAAGTTATACATATAACCGTTAAGCACTAGCGCAATAGCTGTATGAAAATGTTGTTTCCTGTTTCCTTCATAAAATATTTTTTCAATAAATTTCAAAAAAGGAATTACGCATAGTTAGAAATAAAATATATTATATAAGATTCCAAATATAATCTATACATACAATAAAATAGTAACTTTTTTCCTGTCTGTCTGTCTGTGTAGGCATCACGTAAAAACTACTAGATAGATTTTAACAAAATTTTGTGATATGTATAGGATACTTTTTCCACAAAAATATCTTATTTCCACGAGAAAGTGGAGAAACCCAGTGAAAGTACGCAATTTTACCGATATGCATACTTAAAGGCCGGATATTTATTTAAACACCTTTTAGAGAGCTTTACAATAACTTTTAGAAATTTATATAAATTTTAGAATTTTATCATGGGATGGGTACCTTTGTATAAAGAAAATATGTGTACGTGAAGCTCTAAACGTAAGAGTCTTAAAATTTGGTGTGGATTACTTTGAAAACAAAATCGAAAAAATATTGTCTGGGCGCACACAAACTGTGTGGGCACAGCTAGTTTTAAATATAATAAATATAGTCTATGAATTTTTGATGTAAGATTCAACATTGTTTTTTCTTTCTAAATTTAAAGAATATTTTTTACAAATTATTTCAATAATAAATATTTCGACTAATAAGACTTAAATATTCAGTATAACAAATATGTTTAATATTTTTTTCATATTTATACATTTTTCTTATTTCTTAAGAAAAAAATATCAAATGGAAATATAAGTAACGTAACGTCAGTAACGTAACGCAGATACTAAGGCTAATAATAATAATAAAAAAACAACAAAACGTAGAATGATTTTTAAATTTGATAACTTGGGATATAAATGTATATCATTCCAAATGCATAATTAATTAATTTGCAAAGATAAATAAACATTTTTAGAAATTTGACTTTTCCATTGGAAATACGCATATTGATTTGAATAAAAAAATTAAGTTGACTTAACTATTTTTTTCGTTAAGATGCTACTAATTTTTTTCGTTCATATTACCTACAAAATGTGGTTCAGAGTAGTATTACTATCATGTCATACTGTCAAAGTATCGTTGTATTATCAAATGAAATATTGCTAACAGCGATATACATATCTGCAAATAAGTAGTATCGCCGATATATCGGTAACGGATACATTCCTAAAAAAATCAGCAAGGTGAACGCAAATCAAATCAAAAGCTATGCTTAAGCTTCTACTTTACACAAAAAAAAAAACGATTCTGATAGATTAGTGCATAAATTACAAATGTAATGTCACACTCATATATACATTGGCATAGAAAGGCCATTCTAGGGGTGCAATGCCCCCTCCAGATTTGTGGTAATTCCCTCCACAGAATTTTTAAAAATTGTACTATATGTTTTTCATAATACTATTTCCAAATAAAAATAACTAAAAATTATTTCCCTAGAAAATATATATGTCCACCTACGCCAATGCATATATGTATACCCCTTCAACCTGTGGTATATTTTTTGCAAACTTCTTAAGTTGTTAATTCTACAGGATTATACAATTTTTAATGAGGAGCATCTTCGTGTTCAGTTATTAATTGAACAAATTGTAATTCTTAACAAAAGTTATTAATTGGACAGAATAGAAATCCCAATCAATAAATCCGACATGTTTTATTCGCATAACAATAACATTAAGAAGCAACAAAGATATCTTTATTATGTTTATGTCTCCTTTGTTTATATATTTAAATGTCTACAAATTATGTCATACCAAAGCTAAATATATATTATGAAATCAAAAAAAAATGTTTCATCTTCATTATAAATAGAAGACTTAATACTTATAACACATAAAAATAGAGTTTTACAGAATTATAAAAACCGAAAATGAAAATTATATTTTGTTAAAATATAAACAAAAGACCTCTTGAAATCTCTACGAATTTCTTTGTCACAGATCTTGTTAACGATCATAAAGACATTTTTATATTTATTAGTTTATTAAAAAATTGGAAATATTTAGTAGAAAATCAATAAAAATTTACTATGTTCTGGAGTGCAAAAAGCTAATAAAAAACTAAAACAGTAGTTTTACAATCCAAAACATTTTATACAACTATCAGGCATGTCACACCTTCCGATCGATTTTGTTTTGTGTTCTTCAGGTTGTAATCGATTTTGTTCAAAATCTCCATACCACTTTCAATATACAAGCACAAGACTACCATTTTTTCAAGTTTCTTATGGGGCAACCTTAAATTTTTAATTTTAAAATTTACGTCTATTTTATGTTATAGCGAGCATAGTACTAAATAGCCTATAATTTCATACTAAAAAAGTTATTTTATGGTTTTTTGTTTGGTCCATTCAGTTGTAGGTTGCAGGGTATTAAAAATGGAAGTCAACAGAGAGAAAATTCGGTAAATTTCACAGTTTTTCTTTGTTAAAGGCGAAAATGCAAGCCAGGCGGCTGAAATTTTGAATGGTGTTTCTGTTGTCGATACTCTAACAGCTAAATATGTTTAATTTTGGTTTAATCGATTCCTTTCAAGCATTTTTAATGTTAAAAATGAACCTTGCATAGGCAAGCCCGTCGTCGAAAATATCGATAAAATTATAGAAATAATCGAAGTTTACCAGCATATTAGTAGTCGTAGCATCGCGCGAGAGGTCGACCATAAAATAGTTTTAAACCATTTGCGCAAAATTGGATTTCAAAGGAAGGCCGAGGTTTGGGTGCTACACCAATTAACACAAAAAAACGTGAGGGATCGAATTTCGGTCTGCGAAACCTTGGCCAAACGGATTGAAATCAACCCATTTCTTAAACGAATGGTGATTGGAGATAAGAAATGGAGCAAATGCGACAATATTGTGCGAAAATGATCGTGGTCAAAGCGCGGGAGGGTTCTACTATGTATTTGGTAGTTTTAAAAGCGAATCATTTAGTATGAGTTGCTTCCGTATGGCCAAACACTAAACTCAGATCTCTACTGGCAACAACTGTACCGTTTAAGCTAGCTATTGACCAGAAACAGTCCGAATTGTCCAACAGCCCGAATTATTCAACAACGTCTGGCCATAGACGTCTGTACTGGCTAGCTAGAAACTCAGAAGCTTAATTGGGATGTTTTGATGCATCCACCATATCGCACTTGATCAACAAGAGGTATTAACTCAAAATTTTTAAATTTTCACTTTTTACAAGAAATCAACTACCGACATCAATATCTATCTACTGTAAAAATTTCAACGAATTCTGATTACTCTTTCGTCTCCAAACCCACATCTGAGACCATTTTCGTGATAGTGTATTGAGTACCTTTATATCAACAAAAAGTTATTATTTTATTTAGCAATATTTGCAAAAAATTTCAAAGAAAAACAGTGTAAATATATTTTAAAATGGAATTTGCTTACTATAATATGTTCGGATTTTTAAATTATCTTAAAATGTAATCACAAACACTTTTTTACTTCTACTGAAAATTTTTAAAATTTGAAGTAATACCCTCTTGTTGATCAAGTGCGATATAATTCACCCTTTTCTCTGACTTACATTCTACTTTTATTTAATGAATGCTTCCGATTAGTAAATATTACAATACCAGATACACTTTTATCACATAAATATGTATGTATGGTCAAAAATTACGAATTGATGCAAAAACTATAATGTCCATTGGAGATTGTCGTTTTTGCCTTTACACAGTTTGTTAATCTCTTTTTTTTCTTTAACTATTTTCGAAAATGCATGCTAGTTTTTTATTTTGTTTTTTTTTTCGGAAAAAAACGCTAGGTTACCATAAAATAAGAATTTCACAAAACAATAGAAATTTCATTTTCATCAAAATTTCACCTAAAAGTTGAAATTTTTCACCTAAAAGTTGAAATTTTTCCTTAAAATTTTTATTCCGTTCAAAACCTAAAATTTGATTAAAACCGAAAATTCGTAAAAAAAAAACTTAAAACTCTCAATAATTAAAAAGTTCTCTTGTAGTTCCAAGTTTCACCAAAATTACCAAAAAATAGAAATTATACTTACCAAAAATTTAAATTTGATTACAAACCGAAAGTTCACACAAAAGACCAAACTACTAATAATTAAAAAGTTCTTTTAAAGTTTTAAATTTCACCAAAAATGACATTTCCCCCCAAAAGTACGATAATAGAAATTTTACTAAAAAGTTTTATACCGACCAAAAATTAAATTTCATTAAAAACCGAAAATTCACACAAAAAAACTAAAAACTACTAATATTTAAAAATTTTGCTCAAAGATCTAAGTTTCGCCAAAAAATAATATTTTCACCCAAAAATTAGAAAAGCAATAAGTTCAAATTTGATTAAAAACCGAAGATTGAAAAAGAAAAATTAAAAACTATCAATAATTTACAAGTTCACTTTAAGATCCAAGTTTGGCAAAAAGTCTGTAATAAAATCGTCTATTGAGTCACATATTAAAAAAAAAATAAAAATCATTTTTTGCCTTTGCTGGTTTCGAACCGAACACCTTCCAAAAACCTAACGGAAGCTAACAGTGTGACCATTTTTTTACAATTTAGCATTATTTTTTACAATTTAGCTGCAATTTTTTCATTTAGCAGTTAGCATTTTTTTAGCATTCTTAAATTACGTATTTAGCATTTTTAATTTAAAAAAAATCATACAATTACTTTGGTCTTATTTAAAAATATACCACAATTTTTTGTCGATTATAAGGAATTTCTACAAGTTATGACATATATTTGTCTTTCCAATTATTCCAATAATGGCATACTGCATTATTATAAAATCGAAAGTGTCTAAACCTTACAAGTTTATTATTAGTTATTTTATACCACAGTTACTTTTTGGCCCATTAATTGCAAAATCGGAGCTATGTGTTTGGCGTTGATAAGTGCGGACGCGTTTTTTTTTAAGCTCGCATTAACAAAAAACTAAACATACTTTGTGTGAATAATTTCAATCAAAAACAAAAAAACAAACCTGTTTTAATACAACAAACAAGTTGTCTGTAAGTTTTTTTTTCTTTCTCTTTATTTTTTACAACGGCATATTGAATTGCTATTTTGAAAATAATAAATTATGTTTTATTCGACCTTTTTAAGTATACTTGAAGGAAAAAATTAAAATTAAGCTTGAGGTCAAGATGTTTTATTTAATATAAATAGAAAATATTAAAAATGCCAATATTTCGCTACTCCTTTGGGTAGCATCATCAGGGCTAAAAATACATAACATTTAAACACATAATAACATTAAAAACCAAAACATATTAGGTTTAAACATTAACTCATAAAAAAAAACAACAAATGACAATATATAGAAAAAAACATATTAACAATAAAGAACAAACAAACTTATTCTATATTGTAGTTCGACTACTATCGTCAAAAGTTATTATTGCACTGAATATTAAACCAACACGTTAGTTTAATAATACTTATTTTCTTTGTCTACCTTTATCTATTAAATGTCTACAATTCTGAGCTATGCCCTCAACTTCAGCTTTATAGTTTGTTCTCTGAATTGTAGGTATATTTATTATCTGCAACATCTCCAACATGTAACGGCGTTTATAATTTCTCTCTGTATTTAATATTTTAATATTATCAAAAATTTGGAAAGTGATTGTTATATGCACAGTGGGTAGCGAGTGCAGTTTTTTGTGTAAAATTATTTAACCTAATCAGCGTAATGATCAGATTTATGGCCAGCAATCCTAACTTTTAACTTATTTTTTGTGGTCCCAATGTAAACTTTATCACGCTTTTCAATTTCATTGCCATCGCAAGGAATTTCGTAAACTACATTCGATTTGTCCGTTATATGAACTTTGTCTTTAGTTTTGCTGAAAAAAAAACGTAAACTATATCTGTTTTTTTGAAAATAAAACAAAAACAATAAGGTCTAATGAGCCTCTTTAATTTAAGCAATAAAAATGTGGACAATATTGTATTAAATAAAAACAAAAAAACTGAAAATAATTTGTGTGTAAATGCTACGCCAGTTATACGTGCCTAATCTTGTTCGCTTTAGCTAAGCGATGACAATACAATAACTACAAATAAGTCGCCTTCTGAACACAGTGTTACCAAAACTAATATGGATAGCGTAGAAAAACCTAAGACGCAATTAGGAATGGACAGATACATAACTGCATTGAAAAGAGGTCGAGGCCCTAAATCTTCGCAGATTGCACCACTGTCCAAAGTACTTAAAGATAAGGAGGCTAACGGAATAAGTTCCCAAAATCGTTTTGCTATTTTAGATAGTGAAACAAGTGAATTAAAAACAGCACCCAAGTCGTTTAAACCATCACCAGTTTTTTTAAGGGAGAAAAAATCGAATGAATTAATAAATAAGTTAATTTCAGTTATCGGCGAAAACTCTGTAATTCCTATCAAGCGTTTATTGATGAAAGTAGTTATCGTTTGAAAGCTGCAAAAATAACTTTTATACCTATCAGCTGAGAGTAGCAAGGGCCTACAGGTAGTCATTAAAGGTGTAGACTCATATGTTAATCCAGCGGAAATAAAAGCTGGCCTCCAAAAAGCAGGATTTAAGGTTAAAAGCGTTAACAATCTCAGAAATCGAGAGCGTTTCCCTATTTCGCGTTGAACTGGAACCTGGGGATATTAGATTGAAAAAGAACGAAACCCATTTGTAATCTAAAATACCAGAAGCTAAAGAACAAACACCATCTGGTAACTGCAATCGTCTCGAAGCAAGCATCGATACATTAGTGCATTCGTTAAACAGTTTTATGAGCTCTATGAGCTGAATGATGCAAGAAATGGTACGCATGCAATCTACTACGTTGCAGGCGTTACTTAACAAACTATGAACTGTTTAAACATATGTTTCTGGAACGCAAACGGCTTGCGCCAACACAAAAATGAACTCGAGTACTTCCTTAAGAAGGAACAAATTGATGTCATGCTGGTTGCAGAGACTCACTTAACAACAAGTAGTTTTTTTTTTTAAATAAATGGCTATATCTTATATGACACCAAACACCCCCGTGACAGAGCACGTGGTGGTTCAGCAATACTAATAAAGGCAATACTAATAAAGGCAAACATTATTTACAGTGTGATTTTTGTGAATTACCTTCAAGCAACAAACATCTGCATTGAAGAATTTCATCAAAGCTTAGTTATTTCTTCGATTTATTAACCTCCTAGGTTTCAAATATCAGAGAGTCAATAAAGCGATTTCTTCAAATCACTAGGTCCCTGTTTCATAGCATAAGGCGACTACAACGCTAAACATACGTTTTTAGGATCAAGACTAATTACTCCAAAAGGTAGTGTTTTGTTTTACACCTTTTCAAAAATGAGTCTAAACGTGATATCGAGTGGACAACCCACCTATTGGCCTACTGATCAGAAAAAAATACCTGATGTTATTGATTTTGGCGTAACTAAAGGTATTTCAAAAGAAATGATTGAAGTTGAAGCGTTACTTGAATTATCCTCAGATCATTCACCCACTATTGTCTATATATGGAACCAGCAAAAAATAGTGTCACCAAGAACTAGTACAAGCATAAATTGGTTGAAATAGAAAAATAAATCTCAGTACTCATTGTTCGGAAAATATCCCGCTAAGAACTCCAGAAGACGTAGAGCAAAGTCTTACTGATTTTAATCAAAACATAAAATTAGCTGTCCAACACGCAACAGTAACTCGACAACTAACAAGACACAATCAAATCTATTCTGTTGACGTTGAGAGGTTCTTGGCTGAGGAAAAAAAAATTCGCAGATAGTGGCAATCGCACAGATCTCCTCAACTTAAAAGCAGACGTAAAGAATGCACGAAACGGCTAAGAGATTTTTTAAAATCCCGAAGAGCAGCATCTCTGAAAAACTATTTAAAAGACCTTGACCCAACTCCTCAGTCAGATTATTCATTATGGCGTGCGTGTAGAAACCTTAAAAGGCCAGTAGTATATAAGCCTCCCTTGCGAACTTCGTCTGGAAGCTGGGTAAGGAATGATACCGAAAAAGGCAAATTATTTGTTGAACATTTGAAAAAGGTCTTTACTCCAAATGTATTGACTGATGCAGTTGATTTGCCAACTGTCGAAGCTAGTGCTGCAGTACCCTTAAGATTTCACTTTTGTGACATTGAAAGGGTAATAACAGATTTTTTTTTTTTTTTATTTCATATTTATTTATTGTATCTTCAATATGTTTGAACTAACAATAATTACTCATATCTTAAGTCTAAAATAAAATATACTTTTTAAGTCCAGCCAGTGCTAGACACAAAATAATGTATGTTCCTCGATTTTTGAAATCATTTACGGGTCATCCCTCTATTGTACGGCCAAGAAAAGCAGTATCTCTTATTTTTAGTCGAATGTAACCAGGAGCATTAAGAATGTTACGCGCCAATGGATTTGGATGAGTTTCAAGCTTTTTCAAATACGTTACCGCATGTTTCGCTATTTCTGATTTAACTGTTGGCACGTTTAGATCTTTGTGAATATTAGAGTTTTTGATATACCAGGGAGCAACTGTGATCATTCGAAGAATCTTATTTTGGCGCCTTTGAATTTTTTCAACATTGCTAGCTGAGGCAGTGTCCCATAATTGAATCCCATAGCACCAAATTGGTTTAAGTATCGACTTGTACAGTAGTAATTTGCAATCTAAGCCGAGGGTAGAGTTTCTGCCAATAAGCCAGTTTAGTTGGACTGCTTTTAACTTCATTTGTGTTAACTTGGATTTTATGTGGCTTTTCCAAGTAAGGCGCCGGTCAAGATGTATACCGAGGTATTTGACGTCTGAAAGCTGGGGTATCATTTGATTCTTTATGCGAATAGGGGGGCATGAGTCCCTACGCAGTGTGAAAGTTATATGAGTACATTTTTGTTCATTCACCTTAATTCTCCATTTCTTCAACCATTTTTCCAATTTGAGTACATGATCTTGTAAATCTTGTGATGCAACTTGCGCGCTTTCATGAATACTTAAAAAAGCTGTGTCATCAGGAAATGATGATGTGTGCACTTGATTGCTAGTTGGCATATTGGATGTGTACAGCAAATATAAAATGGGTCCCAAAATACTACCCTGTGGAACTCCGGCTTTAATAAGCTGAGGCGACCTGAAGAAATCTCCTTCTTTTAGTATGAACTTTCGATCAGTTAAATAATTTTTTATGAGCTTATAGAAGTTTTTGGGCAAATTCAGCTTTCACTTGTATATAAGGGCTTCGTGCCATACCTTGTCAAATGCTTGAGAAACATCGATAAAAAGTGCAGAACAGTATTTTTTTCTTCAAAGGTCTTTTTAATTGCATTTACTAATCTGTGTATTTGTTGGATCGTACTATGTTGTTTTCTGAAGCCAAATTGATGGTTCGGAATACATCCTTTGGCGCTCAGAATTGGGTTCAACTTAATTATTAAGATTTTTTCAAACAGCTTTGATATATTTGATAATAGGCTTATAGGTCTGTATGAATCAACTTCGGTGTTGTCTTTTCCAGGCTTAGGTATTATAGTAATCAAAGAAATTTTCCACTTTGTAGGAAAGTACTCAAGACGTAAAATGGCAAACAAAAAGAATGATTTTTTGGGCTATACGGGGCAATTCAAATAACATCTTGTTACTGATTTTATCAATGCCAGAAGCTTTCTTAGAGTTTAAATCAGTTAGGGTAACTGCCGGACTAACATCGATAGGTGGGAGCTCAGCAAGAAGTTCGCAATGGAGGCTTACGTACGACTGGTCTTTTGAGGTTTCGACATGCACGCCATAGTGAATAATCTGATTGTGGAGTTGGGTCCAGATCTTCTAGGTAATTTTTCAGAGATGCTACCCTTTGAGATTCTAATAGGTCTCTTAGCCGTTTCGTGCAATCTTTAAGTCTAGTTTTAAGTTGAGGAGATCTATATGTTTGCCACTCTCTACGAATTTTTCTTTTTTCAGTCAAGAGCCGCTCGACATCTGCAGAATAAATGTGATTACATCTGTCTATTTGCCGGGTTACAGTTGCATGTTGGGCAGCTAATTTGATTTTTCGATCAAAATCAATTATACACTGCTCTACGTCTTCTGGTGTTCTTAGCAATGCGTACTGAGATATTTTCTATATTTCAGCCAATTTATACTTGTCCTGGTTGTTGGTGATACGATATTTTGTTGATTCCATATATAAACAATAGTGGGTGAATGATATGAGGATAATTCTAGTGATGTTTCAGCTTTAATGATGTCTCTTGAAATACCCTTAAACACGACAAAATCAATAACATCCGGTATTTTTTGTCGATCAGTAGGCCAATAGGTGGGTTGGCCACTCGAGATCACATTGAGACGCATTTTTGAAATTGTGTCAAACAAAACACGACCTTTTGGTGTTATTAGTCGTGATCCCCAAAATGCATGTTTAGCGTTGTAGTCGCCTGATGCTATGAAACAGGGACCTAGTGATTTGAAGAAGTCGCTATACTGACTCTCTGATACTTGAGGTGAATAAATTGAAGAAATAACTAAGTTTTGATGAAATTCTTCAAGGCAGATATTTGTTGCTTGAAGGTAATCCTCACAAAAATCACAAAGTAAAAAATGTTTGATGCGGGCCTTTATAAGTATTGCTGAAACACCACATGCTTTTCCACGGGGGTCTTTGGTGTCATATAAGATATAGCTATTTATTTTAAAAAAGCTATTTCTTGTTAAATGTGTTTTGTTGGTTCTTGAGGAAGTATTCGAGTTCATTTTTATGTTGGCGTAAGCCGTTTGCGTTCCAGAAACATATTTTTAAACAGTTCATGGTTTGCTAAATACTGCCTGTAATATCATAGATTGCATTTTAAAAGTGTTTAGAGACTATACTAATGTCTCAATGGTTCCTTCCAAACGACTATAGTCAACCGAAGGTGTTTGGTCTTTAGGTTCCGGGTGCATAAGTTGGTTCGGGTTAACTGCCGATGGCGCTTTATAAACTTGGTTGTTTTTTAGCATGTCAGCGTATGAAATATGTTGAGTGGTTGGTTGACCTAGCTGATGGTAATGGTCATTCGGTCGATACTGATTCTGCTTAGGGGGAGTATTTGATTTTTGAGACGTCTTCCTTACAACAGAATAAACAGGACATCCTCTGTAGTTGGCAGTGTGGTTTCCACCGCAATTGCTAAATTTTTTAATCTTCGTGTCATCCCTTGACTTATCGCATTGAGCGGAACAATGCAGCTCACCACACACAACGCAAACAGAATGCAGCTTATAGTAAGCCCTAGTATGACCATATTCTTGACAGTTTAGGCACTGGACGGGTCCTGATCGTTTATGTGGTTCCTCTACTCTGATTTTACGGTGCAATAGATACCTTAGATTGTAGATAGGGCGCGTTTCGTTTTTTTTTTTTAATCTTAAATCGCCAGGTTCCAGTTCAACTCGAAATAGCGGTTGGGGGACACGTTCTCGATTTCGGAATTTATCTAACAGAGAGATTATATAACAGATTTAAACACCAAGAAAGCCCCTGGCTTTAATAAAACCAGTAACAAGATGTTATTTGAGTTAATATTGAGTTAACGCCATTTTACGCCTTGACTACTTTCCTTCAGGTTGGAAGGTTTCGTTAATAACTATGATTCCTAAACCATGAAAAGACCACACAAATTATACAGACCTATAAGACTTTTTTCAAATATGTCAAAGCTGTTTGAGAGGATGTTAATAAATAAGCTGAAACCCATTCTAAGCGACAAAGGATGTATTCCGAGCCATCAATTTGGCTTCAGAAAAAAAAAATAGTACAATCGAACAAACTCACAGGTTAGTTAACGTAATTAAGAAGACCTTTGAAGAAAAAAAAAATACTGCTCTGCGCTTTTTATCGACGTTTCCCAAGCATTCGATAAGGTATAGCATGATGGCCTAAAATATAAGTTAAAACTGAATTTGCCCGCAAAATTATATAAGCTGTTAGATAGTTATTTAACTGATCGGAAATTCATTGTTAAAGAAGGCAATTATTAAGCTCACGTGAGCCAATTGAAGCCGGAGTTATCCAGGGTAGTATATTGGGGCCGATTTTATGCTTGTTGTGTACTTCAGATATGCCAACTAGGGACCGAGTCCACACATAAGCTGACGACACAGCTTTTTTAAGCATTCACGAAAGTCCCAAAGTAACATCACGATAATTACAAGACCACATATTCAATTTAGAAAAATGGTTGAAGAAAGGTCAATGAACAAAAATGTACTCACATAACTTTTACACTGCGTAGGGAATCTATTCCCCTATTCACATAAATAACCAAATGATACCTCTGCTTTCAGACGTGAAATATCTCGGCATACATCTTGACTGGCGCCTTACTTGGAAACGCCACATAGAATAAAAGTTGACACAAATGAAGTTAAAAGCAGTCCATCTAAACTGGCTTATCGGCAGAAATTCTACCCTCGGCTTAGATTGCAAATTACTACTGTACAAGTCGATACTTAAATCAATTTGGTGCTATGGGATTCAATTATGGGGCACTGCCTCAGCTAGCAATGTTGAAAAAATTCAAAGGCGCCAAAATAAGATTCTTCGAATGATCACAGTTGCTCCCTGGTATACCAAAAACTCTAATATTCACAAAGATCTAAACGTGCGTGCCATCAGTTAAAGCAGAAATAGCGAAATATGCAGTAATGTATTTGAAGAAGCTTCAAACACATCCAAATCCGCTGGCTCGCAACAATCTAAATGCACGTGGTTACATTCGTCTAAGAAGGAGGGACATTTCTTCTCTCACCTTAACATCAGAGGGATGACCCGCAAATGATAGAAGCAACCGTGAAACATAAATCTTTTTTGTCTAGCACTGTCTGGACATAACAAGTATATTTATTTTAGTCTTAAGATGTGACTAATTATTGTTAGTTCAAAAATATATTTGAAGATTCAATAAATAAAATATGAAAAAAAAAATTGCAAAATCAATAAATTTTTAAAAAGGAGTATAAAAAACCAATCGATTAATCGAATACTTTTTAAGATAAAAATATTATGTTTATAGCCCATTCAGGCTGCCTCGAAATTAAGTAATTTCGAGCTGAAATTACGAATGAAATCTAAAGTGTTCATACTGGGCTTTTTGACATTTGAGTTAATTTCGCAAACAGATGATCATGTTTAGTTACATTTATATAATTTAACTATTTTGCAAAAAGCTTTCGCACAACACTTTCGTATTGATTTAAAATATACATGAATATTAAAAACAACACTACAACAAAATTAATGTAGAATTATGTATATATTTCCATTATTTCATTTGGCTTTTAAATTTTTTCAAACAAAACGGACATTCAAGGTTGTAAGTCTGGTCATGGTTGCAAAAAAAGTAGCTTTTTCTACAAAACCAGCGTTGTCTATCGTAATTTCAAGTTAATTTTGACGAAATTAAGTAGAATGAGTTAATTGGGGCAATGGTAAAATGTATGCGAAATTACGTAATTTCAAGTTGATTTCGGCCGAAATCACGAAATGACTTAATTTCGTGGCAGCCTGAACGGGCTATAAGTTACTAAAGCACTGCATGATCACATAAAATGAAGCACATGAGACTCTCATTATAATATTTCATTGAATTCATGTCTGTTCAATGCACAAAAGTAACGCTGAGTGGATAATAATGAACAGCCAAGACCAGCGAGCTAAATGCTTGGAGTTTCTATTAGCAAGTTGAAAAAGTTAATTTTAAACAAAATAACAATGAACTTGTGCGAGTTCAAGCAGTTTTATACTTTGACGAAAACACGAACATAGTTGGAGTATACAAATAAAAAACAGAGAAAAAAATTTTTCCTTATATTACGTACAGTGGTTTGCTCAGTAAAAGTATGGCATGAGTAGGCATGTGTCAGTATGCTAGTTTGTTCGATTATGACCACTTGCTCATTTTGTGATTTTTGTGTATCCTGATTCAAATATGGGATACTTTTGTTCGCATAAATATCTTATTTCCAAGAGTAAGTGGAAAAAAGGCAGTCAAAGTACGTAATTTTACCGATATGCATACTTTAAGGCGCCTTTTTTTTGTGAAAGACGCTTATTTTAGTAGGGATGAGACTAGGGCTGGTATATTGCTAATTTTCCGGGAAACGGGAAATTTATAAGCATGAACACTTTGAAGAAAATTCAGTGGTTCTTATTTTTAAATAAGCATTTTTTGCTATGACAGAAATATTTGATTGTTATTGTGCTGAATTAAAAACTGCATTTTTAAAATTGTAGTTAATATTTTTAGAAACTTACAAATATGCTATCGATCGTTTTTATAGGACGTTTTAAAACGTCCTATAAAAACAGCCTGTCTCGAGAAATTAAAGAAACAAGAATATGGCAAAGAGTTGCGTTTAATTCATGTTATAAAAACAAGATAAGTATGGTTGAAATGATTCAATCGTTTCCTAAATTGAAGAACGCATTTAAAAGAAGCTCTGATAGATTTCAATTGCGCTGAGTTGTGAGTTTAGTGGCCGTTTTAAATCCCATTAAAGTTGCAGTAGAGGCCTTGAGCCGCAGGGGCACACATTTGTTAATAGCAGATGTTATTATTCAGACCCTCTTCGGGCAGCTTTTGGCTATTAATTCGACTCTTTCAAAAACGATGGTTAAAAAGAAAAGTAAATGAACGAAGGGATACTTAAGTATTTGCGATACTTAAGTATTTATAATGTGGTGAAATTGCTAAAGTGCCAAAAAATGTCATATAAATTTATTTAGCACAATCGTTCAATAGATTATTTAAGCCAAAAGAATCTGTAGAACCGTCAACTAGCAGTTGTATTGTTAACTAAATGGAACCAACTTTTAAAGAGAGACTTTCGCAACAAAGGCAAGGAAAAGAATGTCTAGTGATTTGTTAAACGCACTAACAGTACTTAAATCATATTTTGCAAAAAATAATTATTGAAATACTTTTTCAGTATTTATAAATACATATGTACATTAGGGATACAACTTTTTTACAATTTTTGAAAATATCAAAATGGCCCTATCCATACCATGTAGTGCATAAAAAAACAATAAGAACTGCGTCTTTAGATTTTCGATATCGTTAAAAAAGGTTCCGCGTTAAATGATAAATAAAAGCAGGCGCTGTCACTTTTGATATCCAAAAATTGTACAATACTCCAATTTGTAAGTTTGTTGTGCATTCATTTTATAATAATCGAATTTAATCGTTTGTTTTCGTTCAACTTTTAAAAATGTCTTTTAAGCATAGCGAAATTGTAGTTCGGAAAAACGCGGATAAGTGGACCAAAAATTTAGAAAATTCAGAAAATAAATGTAAAAATATTCCAAGTATCAATATTTCGTTATGTGAACTGAACCAACAACATTTGGTTTTCAGACCATTGTTACAATAAAAATGACTTCGAAGCCTTAAACAAATCGTTATCGAGCTTTACTAATGCTCAGAAATGCTTTCTAAGACATTGAGTGAAAGATGAATCAAGAATTCCAAAAACACAACGCAGCAACATTTGTGCGGAACGCGCCATCAAAGTCGTATAAGATATTTTCCCCCAATGCAAATCAACTCGAATTCTTAATCTTAAGTTCATTTCATTTAACAGAGATAGTTTTTAAATAAGAAATGTAGATAGTTAAATAATTATAAAATAAAAAATTTGTAAAAAATAAAATCTTAAAGGGCTTTCAGAAATCGGCTTCGACGCGGAACGTTTTTATTTCGAAATGACCTGAGGAAACATTTTTCGGTTTCAGCACAACATCGGCTACAGCGTGGTGATAGGGCCTTATTTTGGTTGTACCCCTAATGTACATATGTATATGTATGTTACATCTTGTCATTTTTGACACCTGAATTATTTTTAAGTTTTATAAACTGTTAATACTAATATTTAGTCGATATTTGCGTTCTTTTTTATGTTTTATTAAAAATATAAATTTTCCCGTTTCCCGGGAAATGAAAAAGTCCGGAAAATCCCAAACCCTAGATGAGACGCTTTATAAAAAGTTAACACATAAATCATAACTGAAGCACTAAAAAAATAAGGGTCTTTGGTGTATATATTGCTTTCAAAGCAAAATCGAACAATATATTGTAAGGACCCTGACGAAATGGCGGGCACAGCTAGTATTAATGATGAGTATATGGAATTAAAGCATCCTTCAGAAATAAATAAGAGCCACTCAAAATAAAGTTTTAGGTAAATTTTGAATTATTGTAGGTTGATGGTTTATAATAAACAAAATATTTGTCCTTTTATAACAAAAAATTAATTATTTATTGCTAAATCCTGAAAACCTTTTTCTTTAAGACTTATTGTTACATAAATAAAGAGACATATCCTTTGTTCAGTTCAGTTTCTGTGGGCTCTTTTTTATCCCTTATTGTCTTTTAATCAGTTTTATTTTATTAAAATGATATATTATATAGCAATTTTATGAAAATTAAATAGTGTATAAGGAATAAATTCATTAAAATCTTAAATTTTAGCATTATTTTAAACCAGATCTACCTGAAAAATATTTTTAGATCGGGTCACACTGGAAGCTAACCGTGGTGATCATCCGTCTAGCTCACTCAGCCACAGCTGATAACAAATTATTATCGTCTATTTCAGCTATTTAAAGTTTAAATTTTTTCATTAGTAAAGAATCTCCCTACATTTCTTACATTTACTTTACATATATTTACTTACATTTAAATATCTCCTGAGCAATCGATTATGTGAGATGTGTCTAGTAGGAAAGACGTCTGTAGTGGGCAAAATAAAACTTATAATATGATTGGAATTTTGTCAAAATGATTTTCGCAAGCTCCTTTTTCATTAAAAAAATTGAATTGATTTTTCCTATTGCCCATACATAATCTTTACCGACTGGCCGACTGGTAGATTTTTTGCCAATTCTGAGAAACGAATACAGAAAATGGAAAACATCTTATTTTCTGAAAAAGTTTAGCAGAATTTAGCACCGTTCAAAGAATTATAGATGTTTATCCGGTAAATGACTGGAAAGAATTAACCAAAATGTATGTATGTATATGTGCATAATTGATATAAATAAATGATAGGCATGCATATACACCCAGTGGTAAAAAGAAGGATTATGAAGGCCTTCTAGAAGGCCTCTTTACTCCTTATTTTGGAGGCACAAGACCTTCTGTTTGCATTCCGTTCGCATTTCATTCTGATGTCTTTTCTACACAGGTTGTCATTACGGAGCAGGCCTTCCACTG
Source organism: Phasia obesa (assembly GCA_949628195.1). Lineage (NCBI taxonomy): Eukaryota > Metazoa > Arthropoda > Insecta > Diptera > Tachinidae > Phasia > Phasia obesa. The sequence goes on from OX451216.1 coordinate 80,193,886, forward strand.
TCGCTTCTAGAGGCAAGCGTTCCAGAAGGTCTTCCGAAAATTGTCTGCTAGAAGGCCTGTAACTTAATGTCTCTTAAAAGGGTTTTCGTAGCAAAAACTAAAAAAATATTCTGTTGTAAGGACGCTGACAAAGTGGCGGGCACAGCTAGTAATGAATAAAAATAAAAGAATAACATTTTTTAAAACTGTCTATACACGTACGATTTGTATGTATGCATATAAAAATAGAGAAATCAATGCTAATAAGAGGAAATACTTGGCTTCATCCAAGTAAAATAAAAAGCTTAATTTTTGAGTTGCCTTTTTAAGGGTTTTTATCCAAAATTTTCAGGTTTAATACACAATTTCTTGCAAAAACTAGTATTTTAATCATCTTTGTGAAATGTCATGTATACGAGAAGTAGCCAAACTTCGACACAAAGCAAGTTTTGTTGCGCAAGGGTAAAATTTCTGAAATAGAACTGAGTACGGACTTGCTCTATGTAGGGTTTAGGATTTCCCGGAAGCAACAAATAAATGAATTCCCGGGAATTCCCGAATTTCCCAGGACAAAATCAGTTCTTAAAGAAATTATGTTTTTTTCCTAAAATAGCAAGTAAATATTATTAGTCTTATTAAAACAAACAACAAAAGGTTAAAAAAATCATAACTTCATAAAACTTAAAAGCAAAGAAAAAAATTAATAAATAAATAAATAAAATAATGGGAAATATGTAAGAGATAAAAAATATATATTAATACCAGGCCTATTGTAAAAAAATGCGTTTTTATTAAAATAAATTTTAATTACATAAGAGGAATTTTTCGCACAAGAATCTTTAAAATCATGTGATTTTAAATCCGTTAGCTCTGTGGACGTGGTTTCAAAACACTGGCTTGTTTGTAAGAGATCTTTGTTGTCATTTTTATAATAAACTAGCTGTGTCCACACACGTTGTGTGCGTCCTGACAATATTTTGTTCGATTTTGCTCTATATTTAATCCACACCAAATTTTAAGACTCTTAGGCCCATTATTATAACTTGACTTTAGCTAAAGTGAGGATTTTGTTGGAGCGATAAGTACTTTTTCGTTATAATAATGAGGATAATGCTCATTGCTATATCTTGTCCTTATAGTACGTGATAGTTAAAAATGGTTTTTACCTTACTTTTAATAACGAAAAACTATTTATCGCTCCAACAAAATCCTAACTTTAGCTAAAGGCAAGTTATAGTAATGGGCCTTACTTTTATAGTGCTTCAATTATACATATTTTCTGGATAAAATTGCCTGGATAAAATTCTAAAATTTATATAAAATTCTTAAAATTATTGTAAAGCTCTGTAAAAGGTGTTTAAAACATCCCGCTTTGAAAAATAAAAGGTATTTTAAAATATGAATATCCTTAAAATCGGCGTACTTTCACTTCTTTTTTTATACTTTGTCTTGAAAATAAATTATTTTTGCGGAAAACAAGTATCCTATATTCGAATCAAGTCTCGAAATCCATCCTTTCTGTACTTTCTGTACAATTTAAAGAGTTATTTTTTTATTTATGGATTAATTTATTATTTTTTGTAGAAATATATATAAAAATTACAAATCATAAGGGACGCTTATTTTCAAATATTAAAATCATTTTTGTAGTTTTTAATGATTTTCCTTACTTTTAAACTATCAGCATTTAGATTTTACATCAACGCTTGCCAAGCTTACAAAATGTTGTAGGCGGCAAAATAAATTTTTACCATGCCCCTTTTTGCAGTAACTTTTTAATCCAGGGCCTTCCATTTGTTTCTACTTTCAGTATTTTTTCCCGTTTTTACAAATTTGAAATTACACAAAAAATATGAATTATATGATTTATAGAACAAGCTAAAATCACACAGGTGTTTCCAATTGGTTTGTGATCAAAAATCTAGTAATTTCAGATCAGACTTGTTTATACTGAAAAACAATTTAATTAATTATTTTTGATTACAAAATAAGTTTGTAGAACTTAAGCAAATCACTAGATATTGTATTTATTTATGTTGCAAAATTTTCAGCGATATAAAAACCCTTTCACTTTTAGCTGAGGTAGGATTAATAGTTAACATGGCATTATAAAGATAAATCAGATTCCGAAGTTTCTGGCTTTAAATAACTTAAATACTTTTCGAAACGAATTAAAATCGTTTAGGTATTTTTGTAGGTCACAATTGCTAGTTGACAGTTCTATAGATTTCTGTGAGTTGAATAATCTGTTGAACAGTTGTACTGCGTAAAGTTTTATCACATTTTTTCTCCGGAAAACGTGAAAGCGGGAAATGACATTGTTTTCCAAACGCTACACGAAAAGAAAAAACATGGTTAAGGTAACCATAAACATATTATCCAATATATTATGATTAAGTTATATGGTTGTAGTCAAACCATATTATTATTGTTAATATGTTAGAACCATATTTTGTCTAAATTAAAAAATGCAATGTTATAAATAGAAAATTTCTTTATGTAATAAATTAAATAAATATAGTATTATTAGTATTTACGAATAAACATCATAATTTGTTTACTAATAATAATATTATGGTTATAAATACAATATTATTTTGGAATACTAACAAAACTTTAATTATGGTTTGAAAATTATAAAGTTCAAACTAACCACGTTGACTTTCCTGAGTACAGCAACCATTTAATCATCAAATAATAACAAGTAATGATCAAAACAACTATAACTATAAGTTGTTTATCGCAATCTTATATTGTTACAGAGAAAACAAAATGGTTCTTTTGTCCATACCATAACCATGTTTATTCACTGCATGTAGTTCTAGGGAAAACCGGTTTTCGTAAATTTTTCTATTTTTTTTTTTTTTTGAAAAAGCATAAAAACACACATCGTTCATTCCACATTTCTCCTACCTCTTTCTTCTTCTAATTCGACTCGAATATATTTTCTTAAATCAAAAATAAAATATTTGTTTTTGACATCGAAACTACACAAATCATTCATCCGATTCAGTTTTGCGCTGCTTCAGCGATATTCTGTCCGTTGTTTTGCGAAACATCATCTTTTTAATCTTTTGTATCCTAGGTCAGACAGGACAACAAAAAAGGTAATAGGAAGCTTGTCTAGCAATAATGAAGTTTAGTGTATCAAATAATGGGTTTGTTTAATGAAAAAACGAGATTTAAGAAAATAAATTAACCAGTGAAAATTCAAAACATCGGAACAATTTCACCAATATAAGAAAATAAAAATATTTTGTTGGTCCCACTTCGTTTTAATAAAAGTTGTACTAAAATAAATAAATCTTTTAATTAAAAACTTTATAACATTTTCTGACATAACTAAGGAAGTGAACAAGAGTAAGTGATAGAAGAGATTCAAAGTGCAGTCTGATGCCAAAAACATCATCTCTTGAATAAAAAAATAATTAATTTCTAAAGAAATACTTCATTTAATGTTCTGAAAAATATCAAATAATCAAATTTGTCATCAGCAATTGTGACAAATTTATTTTATGACAAAATATGTTCTTTTTGTTTGTTTTCAAACAAATTATTGAATAAATAAATTTGCATGGCAAACGAATGCGCACATATTTTAAGAAGTTGGCAGAAGTACGAGTATGTTAATCCACACAAATTCCTGTACTCTAAATATCCGCATATACATATGTATGTATGTACATACATATGTATGTATATACATACATACATACATATGTATGTAAATGAATTTGAACAATTCAGCCAACCAACCAACAAACTAGTCATTGAAAGTTAGTTTAGCTCTACGTTTACCCGTTCAAGACACAGTTTTTTTTCATATTACAAACAGTAAAATTTGAACTTAAAATTCTCGTATCATGCAGATGATCTTTGTGCGTTTAGTTTAAAATATCAACGAAACCACTGTGCAAATATTTACATTGCTCTTTGTCTAAACCTGATGACAAAACACATGCACTCCCGTCAATTTTCTGGCGACATACATCAATCAATAGATGGATGAATGTTTTCTTGATTATGATCCGACTTGATTTGCATTTCAAAACTAAATCGTTTCTACTACAAAGCGCCATTACCATCATTATTTCACAGCTGACTTTATGTACAAGTATTTAAGTATAGAATTATGTAGAATCAAAAATATTTTAAATTAATATTCCTTAAGGGCGGTTTACATGGTCTCAGACGTTTTGCGACATGTCAAATTTTTGTGTAAAAGAGGACGAATCTATATCTATATACATAATATGTAATGAATCTGTGAGACTTACGGAGAAAATACGTATGAAAAATTTACAGTCGTGTGGCTCTCTTCATTTTTTTTTTTAATTTTTCAAAAAACCATTGGACCTTTCCATATCAAGGATGTATTTATCTAAGTAATGACAACTTTTCAAAAGCAAATCGCGTCAAAATGACTCAAAAACAGCTAGATATAGCCCAAAAAAGGCATATAAAACTAAAAACGTAATATTTTAGCTGACTATGGTGTGAAGTCTTTATAAGATTTCCGACGCCAACAAACGTTTTACTGTTACATGTCATCAAGAAAGATAGAAGACAAGATTCCGCCATGCGCATGTTTTCCCGTTAGATGACGTTGTTCTGCCAATGTAAGGTTAACAAGTCTATAACCAACAAATTGTTTGAAATAAATACGTACAAATAAATCTAAGTAATAGGCGAAAATTGGCAACCCTGCAAACAAACTCTCATAATTTATAGTTATACTCTCAGTCATTAGGCCGACACAGGGTTGTCAGATATGGCGATTCTTCGCCAAACGTGGCGATTTTTAAACTTATTTGGCGATCACTTTTTGGATTTCTTTTACATTTTTTAAATGATTTTACTTCAGAAATCAAAAACATATTTAAAAATGTTTTTAATTTCTAAAATTGATTTTAAGCATCTTTGTTTTTTTTAGTTTTATTTGTTATTATTTATCTTTCTATATATTAATATATATCTTTCGATTTTAAAATGTTGCAATTCCTTAGCACGGACAAAACTTCTTGTTTTCAAAATTTTTTATAAATTCTAACATACTTATGGATACTTATCAACCATAATAGAAAATATTAACTTTTGTTTTAGAAAGATTATAAAAAATATTATGTTCTATATAATTATGTGCAGCTACATTAGTTTTTTATTTGATGTGCTGGTAATTCCAATAAATTTGTTATACTTATTTTTTACAAACAAAGGAAGTTTTGAAGTAAGGATTAAGTTCGTGTTATTCTCTCTAAGTTGAAAGAATATTTTATTACAAATTAGGTGATTAATTTTAAAGAAAAACTGGATTTTTTAAATTTATATGCTGTTAATTACTGTATAGAAAGATCGACTTCAATAAGGGATTACACCAAAACTTGACTGTAAAACACGTGCTACAATTTTATGAATTGAAATAGGGCATGTGGCACTCATCTGTTGATCTTTAGTAATATTAAATAAATTTAATTCCTATAAAACATATTCTAAACAAGAACACGATAACGAATACCTTAAGGTGGGTATACTCAGGTCTCCATTTATTATAATAACGACTATTTTTCATTGTTTTAAGTCAAAACTTTACCTTTCTCGTGTCTACTAATCATTGTAAATAAAAAACAAAATACTTATATATTTTGGCGACTTTTTTTACTATTTTTGGCGAATTTTAGATATTTCGATTAAATTTATTTTTTGTGATTTGTAAAAAGTATTTTAGAAATTAAAAAATATTGTATATATTAGAGGAAAATTTTAAGAAAAAACCGTTTTGGCGATTTTGGCGATTTTTCACTTCAAATTTGGCGAATTAGGTGAAAATAAATCTTTTCGGAATGGCGTAATCTTGTCTTTTACCATCCTTGCATGTCATGTACCTCATGAAAGTCCTACAAATACACATGTAAGTATGTTTATTCTTTGTGTTTGAAATAAAACTAGAACCTGAGTACGCGCACCTCACTCACTCGTATTAGAAAAAATAATGTTGCTGATTTAAACAGTCACATGCTTGGTAGTTAAAAGTGCTAATTGCTTAAGCTACAGCAATCTCACAATAACCTTAATTTAAATGTCAATTGGCCTTTGTCCACACTTTTCCTTTTATATTGTATAAGAAAATTTGTTCCGATTTTTTGGAATTTTTGACACAAATTTATAAAGATTTATTTCCAGAACGATTTAATTATTTTTCTTTTTTCTTTTGGTGTAAAAACCCGAAGAATCTTTGTAAACAAAAAATTGGTATTAGATTGCATTCGTACGAATCTAAGCCAGCAAGTGCCTTATTACTTTACGAGCATGGAGGGTGTTTGAACAGCAAGTGCATCTGAAAAACAACAACAGCAACTAATTTCTCTGAGTACTTGTTAAGATTGTGTGTGTGCATGTGTGATTACAAACACTTACACACTTTAGATGGTGAATGACCACTAGATAGATGTGAACCCATGCGCTAATTAATATTTAGTTCAACGTTGCATTTTATTTTTTGCCAAACCACAATAACTACTCAAGTTTAAGCAGAAGCACTTTGTAAGATGCAATGGGCAGAGGCCATGGCCGTAAGAAAAAATCAACACGGACCGACCAGAAACGCTTTAATGGATTGCATGTGATTTGCAATGATGGTGCGATACCAACATCGAAACTTAAACAAACCAACAACAAGTAAAGTTAAATCAAACACACCTGTTCTTAAACAACTACAACAAAACTGAAAACCAATTCAGTACATTGAACGCTTAACATCTACCACGCTCCTCTCTTTTGATAACGAACTATTACACATTCAGTGCTAATATTTGTATACAGTGTTACCACTTTAGTATTTACAGCGCTGGTTTTAAAATTATTTTTTTTATCAAGATGAATTTAAACTTTTTTTAAATTGTAGCTAAGAATGCTTGTTAGCACAATCTAAAGTTGTGTATTATGTTTCATTTTCTTTAAAAATAGTAATAAGTGAAAAATACACTTTGCTCTAAAATTAAAACAACGACCAAGAACTCTCCGGCAAACAGACTGATTGACAGATTAAACGAATGCAACATGATGTTTAATATATTTAAGAATTAAATGGTTGAAGACTTGGTTAAACGTATGTATATTTGTATATTTGAACACCATTTTGACGTTTATAGCCATACCTTCGAAACCATAACACACTGGCACTTATTTTTCACAGAGCGTCTATTACTATGGCAGCTTCAATAATATATTATAAAAGGTGTTTTTTATAGAGGTATAGAACTTTAAGTTGGCATTACTTTTCAAGATGGCGACCGATTTAACAGCTGTCAAGTGATTTATTCCCAGTTTGGTTTGGCAATTCATCATGAAAAGACTCACGCCTGAACAACGCTTGCAAATAGTCGTCGAATGGGCCCAAAACGAGATTACCGTTGTTCCCGATTTTCATAAGCGAATTTTGTTTTGCGATGATGCGCACTTCTGGTTGAATGGCTACGTCAACAAACAACACTGCCGCATTTGGAGTGAAGGTAATCCTCAAGTATATGTCGAAACACCGTTACATCCAGAAAAACTGACTGTTTGGTGCGCTTTATGGGCTGGTGGAATCATTGGTCCGTACTTTTTCTAAAACGATGGTGGCCAGAACGTTACAGTCAATGGTGATCGGTATAGAGCCATTTTTCATTCCTGAATTAAATAACCATGATGTCCAGGAGATGTGGTTTCAACTAGACGGTGCAACATGTCACACAGCTCGTGCCACAGTAGATTTATTGAAAGATACGTTTGGTGACCGCCTAATTTCACGTTTTGGACCTGTGAATTGGCCTCCAAGATCTTGTGATTTACCACCGCTAGACTACTTTCTGTGGGGCTATGTAAAGTCGTTGGTCTATGCGGATAAGCCACAAACGCTTGACCATTTGGAAGACAACATTCGCCGTGTTATTGCCGATATACGGCCACAAATGTTGGAAAAAGTCATCGAAAATTGGACGACCATACGGTCATTTGCCAGAAATCATATTTAAAATGTAATGCCACAAGATTATCTTTCGGATAAATAAAATTCATGTCAATCGAATAATCCATCGTTGTTTTATTGCAACTTAAAGTTCTATACCTCTATAAAAAACACCCTTTATAATAATAATAAAAATATAAAATTGAAGATAAGTGTGCTACCGCATATATATGTAGTTTTATTCATATTTGCGCATGTTTTACGATTCCTAATACACACACACGTGAAAATAATTCACTTTCGAGTGGATGTGAAATTACAAAAAAAGACCGATTATTTATTACATCTTCGATGTAACCGAACTAACAACAATATTCAAATCTGAAGTAATGATACAAGAATATCGTCTAAATTTCTAACTTTTACGGTGGATAAACCAAAAACCCTTTTACAAACAATGAAAAAAAATCAGCGAAATCAGTTGAGCCGACCTACTACGTTGATTATTCATATATGCAGCAATTGTTTATTACTTATAGAGGGTGTCCCAAAAATCACACAAAATAGTTCAAATAAACTTCGAGGCTTCCCTAACACTTATGTCCTTTTGTCGCAATCTTCTATTTTGAAATAGGTACCTCCGTAAAAGGAAATCCAACATTCATATTTTCGAATTTGATGCCAATTATTTTCGGAGCATCAGACGAAGAACTGTCGTTAATCGGTTAACTGATTGAATACAATAGTAATACTATTTAAGTCTTCAGTTTTCTTGTGATGCTCTCATTGTCACAATATGAAATAGGCCAATTATTATATCTTGCCAATAGCTAAAGTCAGGATTTTATCGAAGAGATATGTAAGTAGTTTTTCGTTATAATAACGAGAGTAATTCTCGTTAATATAACTTGCCTTTAAAGAACGTGATGGTTAAAGTTTATTTTTACCTATAATAACGAAAAACTATTATCTCAAGTTATAATGAGCCTTAATAATATAAATGTTTAGTATAAAAACATTTTAGTCTAATTTATTGTTTGATTTAGCATTTTTCTAGTTTGCGGTACTGGCATCACTGATTGTTCGTGCACAAAGTTATTAAAACGCTCATACATATAAATACGCCTTAAACCATGTACACCTGCAGTGTACCTTCCTATTAAATTCCCAACTAATCATTCGACCGAAAGAACAAACATCCCAACATCAAGAAGCGAGTTACTCATTATCATTGACCGTATAAAATAAATCATTTCTTTTAATTATTTTTTGCTAATAGTTTTAAATTCGCGGTATTCTCACACAGTTCCATTAGAACACAGCCAATATTTAAAAACCGATGATTGCGATGATCGCTCGTCATTAAATGTAAAACAGCTAAATGCGCCATAATACATAAGATTGCCAAGCAATTGGAGACATTTAATTTCAATTCCCTAAATCAAACACAGGTTCGAATGTTATAAAGTAGTTAATTTTTTTTTAAATTTGGCAACGCGTTGTGCCAGTTTGAATGGCTTGTTATTATTATTATGTATTATTATAATGACTGCAGCACAATATAATACATTTGCGTCTACATTGAAATCTTTGTGAACGAATGTGTCCTGAGAAGTTCAAATGCTCCGTTCAAACACCAAACGAACAACGAACCTACCAAGCAACCAACCACACGAAACATGCGCAATGCTAAAGCAACACTTATTTTGGATAATTTCGAAAACTGGTTACATTTGTTCAACTCTTGAAGCTCTTAAATCTTCATTACGATTATTGCTCTATAATGATTAAAAAAAAAATTAAAGTCAACATTAAGCCTGACATTGTTGTTTTGTACGTCTTCAAAATCATCTCAATAAACAAGTTATGAAATTAAAGTGTTTAGTAACAATGATTTGAAAGTAATGATGGGTTTCAAACTTTTTTTTGGCTTCCTCCTATTCAGTTATTTTAATGCAAAACACCAAAATTTTTTATTTATTTCTAATGTAATTTCTCATTTTTATTTTTATTTTTATTTTTAAAAGATATAAATGTGCATTATTTTTAAAGATCTAATTGAGTTTTGTACTGGTTTTAATAAATAATAGCATTTTCTATTAAAAACAAAAAAAAAACAAATTCCAATTTCCAGCATCAGCATCACCTGAGAAGACATGATTTAATGTCGTTTTTGCACTGGTTTCTTCTTGGCCACTCAATGAAATTTCAATTAAGGTGTATCTACCGTTACATTGCGGTGGTATTTAAAAAAAAAAACTTATCGTTACAATTCGCTGATTATTTATTAATATAAACTGGACTAGGTATTTTTTTTTTTGTTTTTTTTTTTTTTGTTATTTCTGTAGTTGCTTCTGTTTAATAGAAAAACATCTTAAAGCAGTCAATAGTTAGTTGCATGCAATTGTTCAAAAGAAAGTTGTAAATGGTCGGTGGCAAATGAAAAATTAAAAAAAGGCAAAGCCTAAAAGATCAATTTCACTCAAAAGCAAATTTAAATTATATTTTTAACAACGACAACACAAATTGTTCGTATCACTATGTATGTATTTTGATGTCATTCAAAATGTAAATTTTGCATTTCTATCTGCATAAACTAATCTTCATTAATTAATTTGAATTTGTTTTCTTAATAACCAATACAGGGAGTCAATAAGTCTTAACAAAAACATAGAAAAGAATATTTTTAAGTTGTTTTTTTTTTTCAAGGTTTCCACAATAAAACATTGGCTTTTGTAGCCAAGATTATATTCTCATTTGACTACAATATGTTGGGCTTTCAAACGGCTGAGCCAATTATTTAAATTTGGAAGCCAAATCTATAGAGTGAGCTGAATGCGAAAATAATTTAAATAATTAATAATTTAAAGTTCAAATCGTGTAGTTCTGCTCTTGGAATTCAACAAGTGTGCACTCGAGAGTTATCTTGATGGAAAACCACTTTGTCTAAACAGGGAGTTTTTTATTTATTTCTTCGTGCCCTGATTTAAAACTTGTGATTTCCTTGTAACAATCTCTGAATAAGTTGTACGAATTGGCTAAATGTAATGCTCTTAAAACCCAATGTTTACGTCCAGATATGTAAGTGATAGCAGTTTAAGGCATTGAACTTGGTATTAAAATCCATTTTGTTGTTTGATAGACTAAATAAATTTTGCAAGTTTCAAAAAAGCTGTCAAGAGTTTCGTTTTACTTTTAACTGTAAAAGGTTTATCCAGCGCAAAATGGAATATAACTCCCATTATTCGTCCAATACTACAAAATCTCACGCGCTTAGAATAAGGCTTCAACTCCATTTTACACTAATTGGAATATCGATGCAATGCTGGAGGTGTTTGGCTGTTTTACGGTTATTGCAGCGCCATGTTAGACGAGCATGCCTGTGAACTCATTTAGTTTCCGTGCTTTCACTCGTCCGTCACTCAAAGCAATATCTTGGTTTTTATCGATGGTACGTCCAGTTCGTTAACTTCCGCTCGAATTTACAATTCTGTGTTTCAATAAATGTTATACATAAATACATTTGTTCTGTTGTTCTGTTTTATGTTTCAAGTTTTTGATACTGATGTGAATAAATATTCATAGCTCGTTTGATCATAACTACAAAATCAACAATACTTGAAGGGAAAATTATCATACGAGGAATGAACCTGAAAACAGTTGGTCTCATGATTTAAGAGCAGTGGTGATTATATGATTGCTAATACTAACCAGTATGGTCAAATATTACATGATGCCCTAACGCAATTACTCTATAAATAATAAATATAAAATATATATAATATAAAATATAAATAATAATAAAAATAAAATAATTTATTCTAACACATGCTACTAACGTCCAAACATAAAAACTTTATGAATAACGTAATTTCGACCAACGCCCTACGGACCACTAGTATTAATTTATTGTGATAGCGATAAGTTTTTTAAATTTAATTCTTTTTTTTATATATAATTTTAGATGAAGTTAATTGCAACGTGTTAAAAAAGTGTTCTAAAATTGAAAAGGACTTTGATGTGAATACCGACCGAGAATCAAATAATAATATAATATCAATAAGAAAAATTCAATCAAGGACCAATTGTAATAAAAAACCCGCGCCATTGTCAACTCTAGATCAGCTTTCACTGCCGACGACATCGATCGTTGGGGAGAATAAGATGCTTAGTGAACGCTCTTTACTATTGAGTGGTTACATTAACAGCAATACTATCAACAGTGCTAAGCGGAATTGTGATATTAGCAATACATCATTGGCTGAGGTTCCGTTGTCGGGACAGAGGACCGGTGTCACAATTACACCAACGACAACAGCAGCAGCGGCAGCTGCTTATCTATATTTGGAAAAGGTAAAAAATGAACAAATGTCACCACGTGTGACAGCAGCACAACTTGATTCTTTTAAAGATGCTATTATGGAATCATCAGCTGCGGTAGCAGTTGCTGCTGCGATGGTTAACAACAATAATAGTATTTCAATTAACAACAACAACAGCAATAATAACAATAACAATAACAATAAAACTAATCATAACAACAGCAATAATAACAGCAGTGGCAGTGCAAGTAATTGCAGCAACAACATTAGCAGCATAAATAATTTAGTCAATAGTCAGGTTCAAAATCAAATTATAAATAATTCCATTAATAATACGAGTACCAGTGATGAGTTACATAGTCATTCTCTAACCCAATCCTGCAATCAGACACTGCAACAGGAACAACAGCAACAACAACAACATCAGCTTCAGAAACAAACCCATCATCATAATCATCAACAACAACAACAGCACCTGTCACTACACATGAACAGCAATCATGTGAAAAAGGAAAGACTTAGTCCTAGCACTAACGGAGATCTTCAAACATCATTATCCAGGTAAATCAAAGATTTCAAAAGCTTTTTTAACTAAAATAGTTTTTTTTAACTAAAAAATGTCTTCTACCGGAAATGCAATATAACTCCTGCCAATAAGTGCATAGAAAATCAAACCGTTTTTTTTTCATCGCGCTCATTCAATTAAATGTCAAAAATTTTTGTTTAACGGATTAATAAAGTATTCAGTAACAAAATGATCGCATTAATTATAATACAATTTGAAATGTATAACCTCAATTTCCTTCAAAACCAATTTTATTCATAATTGATTTAAAAACGTAAAAGAAAAAAAACAAATAGGAGTGCTATATTCGACCATGCCGAATCTTATATACCCCTCACTATAGTAATGTTAAATATTTATTTACTCTGTCTTTTATGTTTTCCAATTTCACAATAATGGGTACCTTTATATAAAGTAAATAAATAAACCATAACTGAAGCACTATAAAAGTAAGAGTCTTACAATTGTTTCAAAGCAAAATCAAGCAAAATATTGTCATGACGCCCACGACGTGGCGGGCACGGCTAGTATGACAAAAATTTGTAGAAAAATTTTTTTGAAAAAATTTTATCGAAACTACTTAATTTAAAAAAACAAGTAAAAGTGCTATATTCGGCTGTGTCGAATCTTCTATACCCTTCACCACGGTGATTTTATTTATACAGACATGTACAGCATTATCCATATTGTTGACTCTTTACTTAAATAAAGTCGTATAAGAAAAAATCATGAATACATGAGTTAAAGAAATAGAAGCCAAATGAAAACAAATTCCGTTTGCTACAATTGACGCCGTGTTGTCAGCTACTTAATGATATTGAAGCCGACAACTGCATCGTAAACTCTGACATTGTTGTAGAAATACTTATTTTGCTTTTATAAAATTAAAAAACTTTTTCAAAAACTTTTAAATATTTCCTCCAATACTTTTTGTTTGTATATGAATTTGTAATTTACGATTTTGTGACATTTTCTTTTGTTGAATAAAATAGAAATTAGCCTAAGTTGACGACATAGAGAAAATAAAGAACAAGTAGAACAAGTACGCAATTTTACCGATTCAATAGTACTGCAAATTGGCAGCAACTTTTAATTTTGTTGGCGGAAAATTTTAAACACTATTTACAGAACTCTAAAATAATTTTAGAATTTCATATAAATTTTAGAATTTTATGTAAAGCCTTTGCTTCTGAGTAAGTGCCGAATTACACTATGCAACTTTTGTCGCTGCAATCTTTCTTGTTCTTCTTTAATATTGCATTTGTGTTTATATCTTGCGATTTTTATTGCAGCAATTTCAATAGATGTATAAATTTGTTTACATTTTAAACTACGAATGAGAGAACAAAATAAATTTCAAGAGTACATGTACATGTGTACCCTTTTTAATTCATCTCTCCCCTCTAACCAACTAATGAAGAATTGCAACGACAAAAGTTGCACTAATTTGCTCAGGCATTCAACATAAAAGCTTAAAAAAATTTACATGGACGTTTCAGAGGGTGGGATTGGGCCATACAAATTTTAAAATTGTTGTCCCTATTACGGTTTACAACTGAGTTGAGTTGTCTAAAAGACAACTGCTAATGATGAGTTGTAATTTGAAACAACTGCTACTGATGAGTTGTAATTTTTTTAAACTTTTGTTAACCGAACTAACAGGGTTGTAAACGGTGAAACTACAACAGAGTTATAACACAATTTAAATTCAACTTAACAATTTTTGACTAGTTGAGTTGTAATTGATAATACCAAATTGCAAAATTTCAACTGAAGTAGAGTTGAGTGGTAAACCGTAATAGGGGCCTTTATTTTTATGGTATTAAGGCACATGTAATCTATTTCTTTTAATAATTACATTAGTTTTGCAAATAATGGCGTTTTAGAATTTTCTAGGTGCAAGTTTAGATTTTTGACCATTCGCTGACCTTAAAAGTTGAATTTGCTTAACAAAAGTATAGGAAATCTTAAAAAAATGTAATATTCCGGGGTAGTTCTCCTAAAGGGAACTTTATTCGCCTTGGTGCGATTTTTCTTATTTTCAAACTTTAACAGCCTATGACCATAAGTATTTTTCTGCCAAATTTCATTGATCTGGGGGCACTCAATAACTTTTCACAGGTGTTAAAATATTTCTTTAGTTTTTAGTTTGTCTTGCTGTAATTGTTGGTGCGCAAATCTGCAGAAATGTGAAAAATTTAGTATTTTTTATTTACTTTTATTGTGTGTTTTAAATGTAGCTTTAAGACTCTTAGAGCCATTATTATAACTGGCCAATATCTAAAGTGAGGACTTTTTTGGAGCGATAAGTAGTTTTTCGTTATTATAACTCAGCTAAAAACAACCTATAACAATCATGTACTCTAAGAACAAGTAACAGTAATGAGCCTTATCCTGGTTATTATATCCAAAAAATACATATTTCAAAAAATTATAAAATCTGTTCATAATATTTATGTTCAAAATTTTTTCTGTGTACCAAAAAATTAAATAAAATTTAACAAAAACAAGTAAAAGTGCTATATTCGGCCGTGCCGAATCTTCTATACCCTTCACCACTGTGATTTTATTTATACAGACATGTACAGCATTATCCATATTGTTGACTCTTTACTTAAATAAAGTCGTATAAGAAAAAATCATTATTCATGAGTTAAAGAAATAGAAGACAAATGAAAAATTCCGTTTGCTACAATTGTCGCCGTGTTGTCAGCTACTTAAAGATATTAAAGCCGACGCTACATCGTAAACTCTGACATTGTTGTAGAAATACTTATTTTGCTTTTATAAAATTAAATAACTTTTTCAAAAACTTTTTGTTTTTATATGAATTTGTAATTTACAATTTTGTGACATTTTCTTTTGTTGAATAAAATAGAAATTAGCCTAAGTTGACGACAGCCACATCGGTGGTCGTGTAGCCATGTAGCTCTGCTGGCTTCAAAATAATCGTTTACCTATAAACGTTTGTATTTTATTTTTGACAGTTTGTAGTCGGTATCCTGATGATGTCTATGTGTTTAATGCACCTAGGTTTTAAAACAGAGATATCATCTATTTAAAAATCAAAATCATTTAAAAAAATATGTTACTCTATATACACACATACATACATATGTATATTCTTAGTATTAATTATATGTTATGTTACAGTCATGATTTTCATTTTCAAAGAAATATTGAAATTTTTGTTTTAATTTTTCGAAAATTGTGTGTACAAATTTTTTGTAAAAATAATTTTTATAAATTTTTTGGAAAATTTTTAAAAAAAATTTTTTTTCGAATATTTTTCTGTAAAATATCGTTTTGAAAATGTTTTGTAAATTTGTTTGAAAAAATTTTTTTATGCAAATTTTTTTTGTAAAAATTTTTTATTTTAATTTTTTTTTTAAATTTTTTTTTAAATTTTATTGAAATTTTTTTGTTAAATTTAGGACCTTTCTGCAATCTATATTAAGTTAGAATGGTCAGACTAAACAAAAAGAAATCCTTACAAAAAAAAAATTTCCTCATATTGACACATGGGGGGTCCTTTTAACTGCTCCTATTTATCAGTGGGTACCCTGTGGGTCCATTGGCTACCTATATGCGTATTGCTTTCTATTAAGGTCTCTAATACAAATTAAAGCAGAAAAACCCTACCAATCTAAAAACAAACAAAAATCGCCCCTCGCAGGGGGTTATTGATCCCCCGAGATCTGTATGCACTCCTTGCGATCTACCTGTCGCAGTCTAATATTTATTTGACAAAAAAAGGCAAAACAGAATCATTAAAGCCGAAAAAAAATTTAAAAAAAACGTAAAAAAATATAGGTGGGCGTGGTTTTTGGCCCGTAGCCTCCAAAGGAATGATCCGATGTTGCTGAATTGCAATATCAAAATTTTTGAAACTATGCCTGACAGATTGGTGTGCATAAATTTTTTGTATCTCTTCTGGTGCCTTGGCAAATGACATTACAACACTAACACGGACAGACGGACATCGCTTAATCAACTTCTCTATGTATAAGGATCCAGAATATATATACTTTATGGGGTCGGAAATGAATATTGTAGAAATTACACACGGAATGACAAACTTATATATACCCTTTCCACTTGTGGTGAAGGGTATAAAAAAAATACAAAAAAGAAGTAAATTAATAAAGATGAAGATATAAAATACATTTATCAAACGTTAACATTTAAAGTTTAGTTTCGTTTTCTTCTTTTTTCATAGTAGTTTGTAGTTGTGTAGTCACCAGGGCCATTGATTTGGTAAATTATTGTTAACATGACACACGTTCGCTGTCAATATTGGTTCGACCACGAATGCTCAAACAAAGAAAACTAAACTAAAGTGTTAATTAATTGTTAAAAAAAGAAACCAAAAACTATTAAAGCAGTTTGTTGTGAATTAATCTCCCAACTCTTTTGAAACACGCTCGTGGAAATTTTTAGTACTTAACAAGTTCTATGGCTTGGCGTTATAGTTAGGGTATGAAACACTTAGGCCCATTATTATAACTTGCCTTTAAAGTACGTTTTAGTTAAATTTCACTTCTACTTAAGTGAGCGATAAAGTGAACAATAACTATTTTTCGTTATTACAACTTCCTTGTAAAATAAAATGAATCTTTTTGAAAATATGGCAGTACAATAATAAACACCGACTACTTTTGACAAAAATTGGTTCTTAAAAACGTAGTGGCAACGCCATACCTTCCATTTATTTGTTTACTTTTAACAAACCACAAATTAGTTATCTGTGCAACAAAAAACAGAAAAGATTTTATATATAACAAAGGAGATCTGTTTTCCATTTTTATTTTTCAAATGCAAAATTAAATTAAAATGAATTTATTTTTCTTCATAGATTAGAAAATACGGCAACTTTATAGATGACGAAACATGGCAACTCTAAACTCTTATATCTAATGTTAAAAGTTAAAGGCAAGATGTTCTTCCCTTTAGTTTATCAGTCATTTCTAGCTTAATGTATACTTATAATAACGAAAAACTACTTATCACCCTGATAAAATCCTAACTTTAGCTAAAAGCAAGTTATAATAATGGGCCTTAAGCAATTAGTTGATTTCTATCGCAAAATTTCTATAAATTGCAACACACTACATACATACACATGTACATAGAATATGTTTTCTTACCTTAACTTCAAACAAGCAGAATCGCATAAAGGCGATTTCCTAATACACAACTTCAAAACATGATTATTATATCCAAAGTTCCCGTAGAACAACATTGTGAGTTAACGTAAGTCGTTCCTATTTAGGTCCAAGATATTTTGTTTGAACGGGGTTAACAGTTGCAGCTGCTAAAGGCAAGTTACAATAATGGGCCTAAGACTAAGAGACAATCGGATACAGTGTTGGGATTTGTGGTACAATATACACATCATTGGTACACTGATACATTTTATGCTTTTTTGGTACAATTTCAATATAAAATCAATAAATTTTTTAATTTAATAATTTTTCGTCCACTAATGAACAGTTCTAATTTCGTAGTTCTCTAACCCTGGCTAAACTAATTAAATTGCTAGATTTTTTACTTATGGTCATTTATTATTTACTTTGATAACCATATTATGTATAAGTAATGATGTGATCAAGATTAATAGAGTAGCGCCCCTATTGTCTAGTACAGCACACTTTACGACAACGTGTCATTTGTAATGACACTAGACATACTGCACAGTCACAGTGAGTAGCCATTTAAAGAATATGGCAAACCCTGCACCATCTCTGCACACATCTTAACCACAATCACCACGTGAACCCCCGAAGGGGACGTCACCAACAACCGGTCACAGAGATGAGAGGTTCTCTGTGGGGCCACCCGTAGTACCAGTCCTTTGGGCACTGGTCGGGCCTCGAAGAGGACCCGTAATAACACAGACCTGTTCTTCCAGATTTAGGTTCCACGAACCTTGGCGAAAGGCTTTGGACATTATTGTACCCCAGGGGGATTATGTACAAGTAATAGGTAATTTAGTTACAAGACCTTTTTTCTGAACTATGGCGTTTGAACGTTTTTCATCGCTTTAATTTCTTTTCCATTCTTTATAGTGAGAAAACGTAAGGTTTTCTGGTAATTAGATGACTCTTTAATTATTCTTCCGAATAACTCCACGCATAACCTATCGGATTAAGATCCGATGACATATGTAGAGTTTGAAGCACTTGATGAACATTGAAGTGTAACAATATAAGCCTTTTTCTTATGAAATACGTAAGCCTTTTTGCAAAATAATCGTTTATATATTACCAGCACAGAAACAGAAATTCAATTATCATTATACCCTAATATAAAAGTTTTGTTCTCATGTGTTAGTTTTGTTTATCCGTTGGTGTTCGAGCTAAGTAGATGATTGGTCTCGTGTAGCGGGTCCCAGGATAATGGGAATGGAAACAATGTCTTTTTCACTTAATGCGAAATTTTTTTACCATTGATCCTCATTTGGTACAATTTTATCATTGGGGCGGTACAATTTAAACATTGTCAGATACCAACACTGATCGGATGTTCTAACTAAACAAATCGGATAAACTGTTTTCGAGTTATCTTTATATATGTTTATGGTACAACCTCCTACAGTTTTAATACAATGATTTATTGTGCGGACCAGAGTCAATTAATAAACTCTAACCTCTAAAAGGAATAATAACAACTTATCACCTGACTTGATACTAATCCAAGAATATTTAGTTTGATTTGACTATTTTATGTAAATATTTATCATGCATAAATTGAAAATGAACAAATGAAAAGGGTATAAATAAACTCGTCTTTGACTAATTTGTTTAAAGAAGATTTAATCATAATTAAAACACTATAAGAGTTAAGATAAAAGACGTCTAACAATAGTATGATGGTGATAATTGTGTTAGCAATAGGGAATAGATTTAAAAAAAAATTAAATAAGTATTTAAATATTTTTTTAAAATATGTTAAATTTAGTCGAATGTTTTTTTTTTAGAATGGGACTATTTGTAGGGATGATTAATTAAAAGGAGAAAAAAACTCTTGTCATTTTTGGGCTCTCGTTTTATATATGTTCTAAATATAGATTTTTACAAGACCTTCAAGATTTTAGTTTCTTTTTTAAGAATTTATTAAATATTTAAATTTAATTTCGTTACATTTACAAACTTCTTTTCGTATTGTTCATTTGGTGACAATACGGGAATAAGTTAAATGTAATTTAAATAATTATTCGTATTTTAAGCAATTGAATTGAAGTTTTGCCCGGAAAAGGATGTTACGGTGCACATAGGGGTATTTTGCCAATTCAGCCGGACATTAGGCCAAAATTTAAATTTAAGAAAAATATAAGTACGCTCGACAGCTCGACAGACAAGAAAATTATGCATCGTATAGATAATTTTTAAAGCTTTTGCTTGATTGTTGTTTTGAGACACTATTAAAATCAAGAAAGTTGAGTAAATCGCATACGTTTTTATTGCCTTTTAACGATTTTGGGAGGTTTGCAATATATTTTGTTGTGGCTTAACGAATAAAGATTTTGTATTGATTTTTTTTTTCTGTGAAAGCTACAGATACTTATATTAATTTTTAGAAAAATTTTCGTTCGAAACTAAAATAAAGGATTTTTTGTTCACTTCTTTAAGTTGTTTTAAATAAAATAATTGTTATTATTTTAAATAAAATTTATTGTTACTAATATAAATAAATTATTATCAAAGGTGTAGCGAAATATCGTATACAAAAATAAAAATAAATTTAAAAATTTTTATAAAAAAGACCTGAAGCTTAACAACATAATTATAACATTATTAAAAAGGTCACAAATTACAATAATTGTTTTTTATTTTCTATACATATAAAAAAACTGTGAATTTCTGCCTGTCTGTTTGTGTTCGCATCACGTAAACACTATGGATGAATTTTAATGAAATTTTGTGGAGACGTACCTTAGTATAGTGGTTCAAATATAGGATAGTTTTCTCATTGCCAAAAGAAAACCTTTACAAGTTACCTTTACAAGTAGTAAAGGTAACCGATTCAATGGTACTGCAAATTTGGCAGCAACTTTTATTTTTGTCAGCGGGATATTTAAAACACTATTTACTGTACTCTAGAATAATTTTATATAAAGCCTATGTTTCTGAGTAATTACCCAGGGATGGGTACCTTTATATAAAGTAATTAAAGTGGATTACTTTCAAAGCAAATTAAGGACGCTGACGAAATGGCGGGCACTGCTAGTTATAAATAAATTAATTATTTTCAGATTAATATATAAATAAATAAAGCAATAAATTAAAAAATGACTTTTATTAATGTTCTTCTCTTCAACATAAAAGCTTAAAAATGAATATTTTTTTTGGAAATTAGCAAAAAAAAATTAAAAAAGATTCAAATTGACGTTTCGGGGTTTGGATTGAAGGGATACCTCTCCCTGCCCATAAAAACTTGAAAATAATATTTGATGTCACAGCCCACAAAAGGGAGCGGGGCGAAAAAAGCATTTTAAAATCTCCAGGGTCCAAGATAAGTCTTTTGAACATTCACTGACCTTAAAAGTTGCATTTCCTAAAAAAAAGTGGGAGAAAACTTAAAAAAAAGTGGAATTTTTCAGAGGTAGGATTACTTTTTCTAAAGCGAACTTTTTTTTCCTTCGTCCGGTTTTTCTTAATTTATAGCTTTAACAGCCGATGACCATAAGAGATTTTTCATTAATCTAGTTAATCAATAAATTTGCAGAGGCAATATAAGCTAAACAGAGAAATGTCCGGCTAGATTTTCCGTTACACCATTTTGATTTTAGAATTGAATTATAGAGTAGAAGTTTCCAATCTATCTTAAGGCAGAGTTTTTGCAAATAAGTCAGTTTGTTTGGACTGTTTTCAACTTCATTTGCGTTAACGTGGCTTATATATGGATTTTTCAAATTGGGCGTCAAGCAAAGGATATTTTTCTCCGTATATTAGGGTTTTAAAAGGTTAGCATGTTTACCCGATGTTACACTATACAGCACACTAACTATTTTAAAGTTTGTCCACTCAGTACAGAAAAGCAAACTTTTTGAAATGAAACGAGTAGTTTGAGGCTTGCATAGACCTTATTAATAGCGCAATCTATTAGAGCCAATATGTCAAGTCTATAACAAAAAAAAATATATCACAATCGGTTTCGGAGATTCCGTGTTTTGAAAACAGACACATCTTTTTGGATCTTCTATATATGGATCTACCTAAGTTTAAATTTTTATTAAAATTAGTTTAGCCGTTTAAAAATGCCCGTTTCAGCGGAATGCAATTAAAGGCCATGATTCACTGTCGTACTCAGTCGTGCGATGTGTCAAAAATGGCATGTGTGCTCAAACAGTATGACAGTGAGAACTAAAAGTACGATTTGATAATGTTTTGAAAAAATTTATAAAATACATTTTTCCTTGCATCTTCTTTTTGAGTAGCATAGAATAGTTTCAGATTTTTTTGTGATTAAATTGTACGATTGTGTAGGGACAATGATTTTATTAACAAGTGAAGACATCCATCACTTACTTTTAAACTTCCTTAAAACCAACAATTAATAAAGAAGCAAGTAAACGGGAATGCTATTTATCATATTTTATATATTCTTTCGTTTTCATTCAAGTAGGAAAAAATCAAATAAAAGATCTGAAATTTATAAATGTAATTTAACGATATCCCCCTTTGATCTTTGCCCTCTTGTATAGAATAACTGGGGTGGGTGGACATTTTTCTTTAGATTTAATCAGCCTAAAGATTGATATTTTCTTATAAATTCGAAAAATAAACATCTTATTATCGTTTTTTTACTCAAATATTTAAATGATTGTAAAATATATGTGTCCTTAAACTTAATAATTTTGTTAGTTACAAACATCATTGTGTTTTTTTGTTAATTTTAAATCTTTCGTACAGTTCGTAACGTTTACTTAAAAAATATCATCGAGAAAACGTTTGTTGATGTGAACATCAATCCTCCATATCGAGTTAAAGAGCTGATTAGTGACATCAAAAAAATTTATCAATCTGATGCTGAGTATAAGCCAAGTGTTAGACTTAAAGAAGATCAAATTGTCTATTGCAAAGACATTCCTTAGTTAGTAAAAATGTTTAACATCAAATATGTCGCGAACGAATGGAGATTATTTATAAACTTATTAAAGCGAAATTTAAAGTCAGTTCTTTTGCACATTGGCAATAAATACGATTCACTACCAATCGCTCATTCTGAAAATGTGAAAGATTCCTCGACAATTAAAAATACATATGTGTTGACAAAAATAAACTACGTGCAAGATGTTTGGATTATTTGTGAAGATCTGCAAGTTGTAACCTATTTTATCAACAAGTTGGCTGCACAAAATATCGTAACTTCCTCTGTAAGTGAAGGACTACGTTGGATAAAGAAATTGTGGCCGCCTAGAACTGAACTAGTTTCTGAAGTCAAAATTAGTTTTAAATTAACTACTTTACTTATCCAATTCTAAACTTACACTTACCTTGTTAGAAAATTATTTTTTCTGTGATTGCTCTCAATGCTTTAGGTTCTTCCGACTCCCAAACCTTTAGAGAGTCACCACCAACTTTATTTCAACTTTGTAAACTATTTCCTAAAGTTTACCTTTTTCTCTTTTGCAAAGCAAAATTTGGCGGCGCATAAACCTAAACTGCTCGAAAATACAATTTACAATTCAACGGGATAAATTTACACCATATTTAGGCCCATTTTTATAATTTGCCTTTAAAGTACGTATTATTTAAATTTCATTTTGCTTAAGTGGGCGATATAGTGAGCAAGAACTATTTTTCGATTTTACAACTTCATTGTAAAATAAAATATATATATTTTTTTTTTTTAAATACGGTAGTACAGTGAAGAAATACCGACTACTTTTGACAAAATAAATTTGTTTCTTAAAAACGTCATACCTTTCATTAAATGGTTTACTTTCAACAAAAAACCAGATCTGTTTTCCATTTTTATTTTTCAAATGCAGAATTAAATTTACATAAATTTATTTTTTCATAGATTAGAAAATACGGCCACTTTATAGATGACAAAATATGGAATCTTCAACTTAAGAAAAGATGCGGATATTCCAATCGGTTTAATCTCTGAGAATTTTTAACGAAATCTAAAACATTCTTCCTGGAAAGCAATAAGTTTACCTTTTTCGATCGGACAAATAATAACCGCCTGGCATTTCAAAACTATGACTAATAGGTAATGGACAGATATATTTTTGAATTCTAATTTTTCAGTTCTAAAATGGAAATATAACGCTCACAAACTTCTTCATTTGTTTTGTCACGTTTTATTTTCTTAGCAATCTTGATCAAGTTTAAGTTTCTTTTTATATAAGTTTTTTAGCATTTAGCATTTTCTTTGTTCAGAATATATTTCTTTACAAAAGCGTACAATGTATATTTTAGTTAAACCTGTTCAGTAGTTTGGACTTATAAGCGTTAGCAGTTACTAATCCATACGAAAAACATATCTACAACATGTAAGTCTCAAATAAAATAATTCGACGAAGTGCGAATCGGACTCATGTTTCACTTTATATCCAAAGTACCATTACCCCTCGTCACCATTAGACATTAACATGCATTAACAAAAGTCAAACTTCATTTGAAAAAAAAACATTATTTTTAATACTGTTTTTTTTTTATATGAAGTTTGACTTTTGTTAAAACATGTTGATAGCAACTGAAGACGGGGGTTTAAGAAAATAGTTCAGTTAGTTAACACGAGTTATTTGCATACCCACGTAAACGTAAAAAACGAACAAAAATTACAACATTTAGTAGAAACACAATTTTTTATTTTTTTTTTTTTTTTTTTGATATTTCATCCCAAAGGTATGCAACTAATTTATCTTTTCTAATAAAAAATAAAATGTGTTTATTTTTTTTTTTTTTAACTTTCCTTTTAATTAAATTTTAAACAATTTTTAAGGTTCAAGAGATATAGGCCTGTCACATACTTACAGACTTCGGATCGCTATTACCGGCTAAAAGTATTTGCCATATAATGACTTACTTTTGTGATTATCAAATTATGTTACTCGATTACAAAACAAATTACATTAAACTTCAAATAAGTAATTAGTAGTGGAACTAGTTCTTATAGTTTAGAAGAGAAAGCCTTGAAAATATTTACAAAATACCTGTCATTATTTCAAAGAATTTTTACAAATTTCTAATTTACTCCTTAATTACTTAAAACCAAGAACAATGCATTAGCATTACATTTTATTGCACAAGTACTCGTACATTACGCAATCAAATCTGAAGTTCTAGTTATTTTTGTCTCAAGCCTTGTTAAAATCATTAAGTAAAAGTTTAAAACAACGGAAGATTAAAAAACATTGAACAAACACTAGTTACTAAAATGTCTGAGTTGCATATATTTTTGTCACTGAAACATTAGCCTTCCTTTTAAGTTTTCCTATAAATATTCCTTTGCTACTAATATCATTTTGGTCTTTCTTAAGCTGCCTTTTAGATCATTAGCAGCAATTTTTATTGCTTTATTTACTTAAATCAAACATTGATTCATTCACTGGCTATGTGTTTTGGCTTCTTCTTCTACTTGCTCTTGATAAGCGTCAAGAGGATTATTACCATTATTGTAAAAAGAAACATTACTAACACTTTTTTCTTTCTATTGTTTCTTATTACAGTTATTTCAGCAGAAGAATTTCAAAAGTGTTGGTTAAAATTTTTTTATTGGACTAATACACAGAGGACGATCATGCAATTGAATGTACTGGAATTAGTAAAGTTCGTTATGGAGAGAAAGATAGAGGGAGTAGTTTTGTGGATGTATAGTTTGAATTGAAACTGACATGAACAATTTCCGTAGGGAGCTTATATCACAAGCATAATGTTCGCGTAACAAATAGACCACAAAGAAGATGTCATAAACAAGAACTAGCAGTTTTCGGGAATAACTTCCCTAATTTTATTAAGCACATTCCACTGTAGTAACAGCCGGTTGCATCAATATTTGGGTCAAGTAGCCCTAAATTATACATTGGAGCGCTAGCTCATACATGAGTGTTGTTTTTGATTTGAGGCCAGTTATAGGGAGTAAGCACAGTTAAGAGACCAGAGGGATTGAAGTATCTCTTATTCTATTTAAAAATACTAAGAATCTTGAAAGCTTTTTTGTGTAGTCTATCTAACATCGCGCAAGTATTTCTTCAGTAGTTGCATAACCCATTGACCTTTTCGAACGACCCGATATACAAACTGTCACAACGTCATTTAGCTCGGCCCCAATATCCACTAGACTTTATTCTGCGATAATGTAGACAGATTTGGAATTTTGACAAAGAAGCTATTAAGAATAATAAAAAGAGGTTTTGAGAAAAATTGCAGCTATTCGATTCCCCTAAATAAAACTTCCTTATTGTATAAATATATAACCGCCTTGGAAATATAAGAGCCACAAGCTTACTTTGGTCAAAATAGTGTATGAAATGACACAATTTTTAACAGGGAAATCTATTAATTCCTCCAGATAGTTTTTACGGAATCTGTACTGTTTTTGTAAACAGTACAATATTTTCCTGCCACACAAAAGCTCTTAAACATAAAAACATAAATGTTGCCTAAATAAATGCAATTTATTGTTAAGTTAAAAAAACACTAAATTTTTTCATTTCCCCTTACAGTCGTGCACACTAAAAAGCATAACTGTAAGGCAGAGATAAAAACTTTTAAATTTACGAGTAGTTACGACGTGTGATTATTTCAGGACATCTACAGTGCGCTGAAGTAATCGGTTAAGAAGAAATGCTATCGTGGGACATCGGGAACAAATATCATGTATCACGTAAGCAGATTCGTAAACGATAACAACTTGTCATTCGCTTACAAACATGCAGACGTCGAAGTAGTATTTTTTGCTGGGCGACAAGTAAACATTTGGAGTTTAAATACTTCTTAAGATGGTTGGATGGAGAGTTCAGAATAATTTGCAATTAGTTAGTAATTTACAAGGTGGTTAGCGATTGTTTGATTTGTGGATTGACGTTACATTAACAACCTTTTATCACATCAGATATTCACCAACATGAAATCAGCCTAAACTATTTAAGTGCACACTCCAGTACTACTGGTACTCTCCCTAGCACGGGCAGTGGTTGCTTGCTTTCCGGTAACTAAGAATTACTTATAAACATTCGTTAACCGGATCTGTAAATATTTTATCAATCTTTAAAGAAAAAATCCACATTAAGAGAAAGATCTCCATAGATAAAGTGAATACGATTGGCGAATGGAAATAGAAATATCGTAAAAAAATGACAATCGTTTTACGTCATGCCGAGAGTCTGGGAGGACCAATATAATCTTTCATAGATATCTATACATATAATAAAACTGTAATAGGACCATCTCTGTAATAGGACTATTTTTGTACATAAAATATATTGTTGCTGGTGCAGATAGTAAGTCTTAGAGTCTCGGTTTAAATATAGGATATTTTTTTTTCGCTAAAATCTCTCATTTCCAGGAGAAAATAGCGAAAACTCTTCTTTTATTTTTGAACTCAACAATAGTTTTATATAAAGCCTGTGTTCCTGAGTAATTACCCAGGAATGGGTATTTCTATATAAAGTAGGTAATTAAACCACATCGCTAGCATTATAAAAGTAAGTCTTAAAATTTGATGTGTGTACTTTCAAAGCAAAATCGGACAACATTTTGTAAGGACGCTGGCGAAGTGGCGAACACAGCTAGTTTTTAATAAATTAAAAAAAAATTAATTGTTATATGTAAAAAATATGTTTTCTCAATTTATATCCAATTTATATCCACTTATTTAACCCTTGAATACTAACGCTATTTAATACTACGTTAATACTAACGCCACGTTTTAATTTTTATTACAAGCTGGAAGTGCTATATTCTAAGCATCTGCCAATTATTTTTCGATGTAATTTTTATCTGTTTCAGGGGGCACCAATTCTTATCAGCGAAACTGTCATGGCTCTCAAAATCCTTCTCCTAAAGTCGCTGGAAGTTAGTAATGTCGCAACATCTTCACAGTTAGGACCACGCTTGGAATTTTTCGGTTTTTAATTTGTCTTTATCATTTATTACAAAAAATACTTCTACAACTTTATACTCTTATTACTAACGCCACGTATAATTGACTTACACAAATTTTACGCTTACCACTAACACCACGTAAATTTTACGTATAGCCTTTCAATGATCACGTTCTTAGGGCAGTTAAATGACTAAATATGCTTTGTGTATGATTTTGCGTTTGTTCAAAAACTATTGAAAAAAGCAATTGCGGAATTTGGTACCGTTAGGCCATTGGATGCTTGTGTAGCAACAATAATAAAAAAATACACGTAAAATTTACGTAGGTTAGTATTCTAGGGTTAACAGAGTAACCTTATGCCTCTAAACACCAAAATTTGTGATATTCACACTTTTAGCATTCATTTCAAAAGAGATGAATTTAATAGTTTACAGTCTTTTGGCAGTTTTCTAACAGAAACCTTACTTTTTTATTATATTTTAATTTCAGATCGCGCAGTACAACACCGTCGTCATTTCGTGGTACGTCTCCGCAAAATTCTGTTCACAGCAGTCCGTCCGATACCTTAGGTCCAATGCACAATCTCTCTACGAATCTGTTGAATAGTATTCATCAGGCAGCTGCATCAAATCGACACAGCAATTTAGGTGTTTCTTCGTCTAGTGTAAACAGCGCAAGTTCAGGATTGCCAACCGACTTTTCAACACGTAATTATTCGGATTTTATGCGAAGTTTGGCGGCCAAGTACAATAATACAAACCCAAATGAGTAAGTTAATTTATCAAAAATAACCTACGTATTAAACACGTGAACAAATTCTTTAAACAAATTTTAAACACCTGTTCAATTCACAAGCTCCTCTTGTGTTGAGTATCGTTTATTCAACTACACCTTGTGAGTAGTCAGTTTTAGTGTACCGGTTGTGTCATATATTCAAGGCAGGCAATTCGCGGACGTAAATAGAGTAAAAAAAAGAAGTACAAAAGTATTTATTTGTAAAATTTCTTTAAGTAGACTGAAAATACATAAACTAAATCATTGAAGCATCATGTTTAATTCTTAATTATTTGTTGTTTTGTACGCTGACTACCTTTACCACCTTATGTTTGCTGTTGCTTCAGCCAACCTTCGGTTACCAATGAGAGCATGTTTTTGTTTATTTGTTGTGCCCCACCATTATTTATTTTTTATTTATTAGTATCGAACTAAACTTTAACAGGTAAACATGTATACACGGTGCATACTTGATATGAAAAATGAATTTTATTTAACTCTCATACTCTTAACTCATTAAATAAAAAATTTATCACTTGAAATGCCAAACTCAAAATATAAAAAGCTTTAGGAATTATGCTTAAGTAAGCTCAAGTTCCTATATTTTTCTAAATTCTTCATATAGTTGAGAGAATAAATTTTACAAATTTTTTGGAATATTTTGGAAATAAATATTTTAGACACTAACAGAATATAATGTAATTTCTGTATCGCTATATCCTTCTTTAGCATATTCGTATCTATCTACTTTGGGTAATTTTTAACCAACCAAATTCAGATAATAGAATACGAGAAATATTCAGCCTTATCAATCAGAATTGTCTGTTTGTTTTCCTTAATCTGTTACAATATTATCGTCGTCGAAGTGTGACAACGACATCCGTAATAAGGCTGATTATTTCAATAACCCATCGTCTGCAGGTTAGAACGAAGCGTACCACTAGCTTAGACTTTCGTCTTTTAAAGTTAACTACCTAATAACAAAAACTTATTCTCTCAACTCTAATAATTTAAGAATAATAAATTTGTACGCTAGAAAATAGTTCGACAAATAAATTAAATAATTTACTAATTATCTTCACACGGTTCCTTATATAAAAACTTAACTTTCCAAGTTGATAGGTGTTTAGTTTCGTCTCGTTTTTTGTTTCGTCCAGTAACCAATTTCCTAGTTTCGGCATAATGTATTACATCAAGGGTCATCGCCTTACTGCTGGGCCAAAGAAAATCAAAATGTAAACAAAATAATACTAT
The DNA here is from genome assembly GCA_949628195.1 of Phasia obesa. Lineage (NCBI taxonomy): Eukaryota > Metazoa > Arthropoda > Insecta > Diptera > Tachinidae > Phasia > Phasia obesa. Next base: position 80,223,788 of record OX451216.1, read on the forward strand.
TTTTTCTTGTTATTTAAGAGGAGATGTCAGTAAAGAATCCCAAAATTATCAATGAAGTAAAAACGTTGATTGATTTGTTTAAGACAGTTTCTGCTATTTCTTAAAAATAAAAAAATTAATTTCTTGCTATCATCATACTTGATAGGCTAAACACCTTAAGAAGAGATAGTTGCGTAGGTCGTCGGGTTTCGGACTCACTTGGATTATAATAGACCCTTTGTAATGCCTGAAGAAATATTCGCAATTACCTAGTGCTGAACCATTATAAAATCTAAGAAAATAATTAACATATATCTGCAGGGCCTTTCTATCTAGAAGACAAGCCAGACAATGTCCCGGGAAAATTTGCTCTAGCGACCATTTATCTTATGGCAAATAAGTTGGCCCAAAATTATCAATAAAATTTAAAATCTACGATTCAGAGTAACAAGCGATTAGTTGACGTTACATGGTTCATAGGTTTAAATTCTGCCTAAAAAATATCGGAAAGATATGCGCTGCGTTTACTCACATAGATGTTTTACGTCGCCAATCTGATATATTGCTTCTTCAATACCTAAGCGTTGTTAAAACATAGATTTACCACTATACACCAGATGAACAAGATCTGAATCCGAACCGATAAAAGCAAAGACAGTAAAATCGCATGACAATATTGTAGCGGCAATATTTTTTTTGGAACTGCTTTGTACAATCTACATTGTTTAGTTGGAAGATGAAAATCAATAAATTAAGAATAGGAGTTTTATTCATCAGTATTGCATCAACGAAACGAAGAAATCAAACCAAACAAGAAGTAATTTTTGATAAAAACTAGTGTGGTTCTGATGGCAAAAGAAGCGAATTGAGTTTCGAGTAGCTTTCTCTTTGATTTTTTTCTTCACATTTGGCTTCTAAATTTAACAAAAACAGCACCGAGGGAAAAGATTAGATTAAAATGAGTGGGTCATATCTGCAACTAAAGCATTTTTTGAGGAACTTGCAATCTTACTTTGCGGAGTGCTGGAGAATAGTTAAATCGCAAGAATGAACTATTTTTATACAGACCTTTATTTATTTTTATTTTTAAATTATCTTAATCACTTTATGTTTCGGCTTGCCGCGCATATAATTCTACGATCTATATGTCTTTAGAATCTACTATCAAAATTATTTCTTTTTATCTAGTAACTTCAAGCGAAACACGTTGTTTGAAGCGACATCAAATAATGCTACTGCCCAGAAGAAGATTACAACAGCAGCACAAAAGACATCTTATGTAACCTCACCCTCCACCTCACTTAACAAGGAAATAACCATAACAACTACCTCTTCACTACCTCCACCCATACCGTTAACTACTGTACCTATTTCACCCGGAGAATCAGCAATAAAACTGTCGCAACAAAATAAACTCGCTGCGGCAGTTGCTGCTTGCAGTAATAATGTCTCCCCATACATGACATCTTTTCTATCCAGCCTACCATTTTCTCCCGGAATTTTTCCTCATCTTATTGACATGAGCAGCACTCAAGCATTAATAACTTTGGTAAGTTTTAATTCTGTTATGTGTTATGACAATTTCATTTCACATTTTTTTTTGTTTTATAGGCTCGAGCTGCAAAAGAAAATGAAATACACAACATTTTGAGTGCCCCATCTCAAAATCAAAAAAGATCAGCAGCCGGCGCGTCGCCCTCTCCTAGTCCAAGTTTAAATATGGCCCTCCAGCAGGCGGCACAATTTATTTCCCCAGCTCTTATCTACTCCGCACAACTTCAAAAACAACAGTTGCAGCAACAACAAAACCATCAGCAGCAGTCTCAAGTTTCAAGACAATCTAGTCCACGTTTAACTAACATTTCAAATTCCGCCTCGCCCAGTACTACATCCGCAAAAAGCACTAGAAATCTAGGTGAAAAAGTTAATGTTTCTCCTTTAGATTTAAGCTCCCAACCACCACCAGCAAAACGTTTTAAGGCTGAATCCACTTCAAGTCAAAGCAGTACCGATTGTGTAATGCATACCACCATAACAAGGAGAGCATCATCATCAACTGCCACAACGTCACCATCACCCCCGCCCCTTACTGAAAAATCTTTGAACGCTTCTGCAATAGCAGTACCAACTGCGACTGTTACTGATTCTGTCGTGGTTGGCTCCAGTTCAAAGACGGAAGCAACTACAACAGCATTTACGCCAATCAAAGTCGCCAGCCCAACATCTGCCACATCATCTATTGCATCTGCAGTTACTGTTCGTCAATGTCAAGCCCAGAGTGAAGAGTTGAACTCTTGGACAGTGGATGATGTTTGTGCGTTTGTAGGTAGCATAGATATCTGTGCCGTTTACGTTAAGGTAAGTTTTTCTTCTTTCTGTCTCAATCTTTAGAAAATCGTTCCAATCATTATGACAATGTTTTTGAAATAGTTTTAAATATTTTCACTTGTTGTAAGCAAGTCTGTCTATGTGGTGCCATATACGACTGTGTATGAGCAGTAAATAATTGGTTGATTTCAAGAGCTTTCGCTCTACACACTGATACAGATGATACACTTTCAGATCAAAGATGACCATAACATCGTACTTAACTGGTTAATAGTTGAGGACGGACATGTTCAGACTCAGATATACATACATATGTACATTAAAACAAAAGTTTAAATATAGATGTACGTTTGTTTGTATATTTTGTTGAATGCTCTAGATCAATGTGCGGATAGGACAAGTTCAAGTTTTATCTCTTTTTTTTTTGTTTTTTCTAAGTTTTATTTGCTTCATTAAAAACAAGTACAAGATACCAACTACGGATACTGACTAATGTGTGGTTTTCAAGTGACCTAAACGGACATACAAGCAACATGTTTGATCTAACTTAAAGTTATAAAACTGTACAGTGGGACTGGCAACCAAATAAATGGTTATAAGTATACATCTCCTTAACAGCTTGACAGATTATATTGAAAATTGTTACATCCATAAAAACGGAGTATTTTGTGTAAACACAACTGGAACGAATAACAAATTTTTCGTTTCGAATATTCGTCGAAAAAATACAAAAACCACTTGTGTATATGAAAATGCACGCACTCGGTACGTCGTGCGTAGCGAACTCTGCGATTTATTAGGTTAACTTCTATTTATTATGCCGAGGAACGGCCAATAAAGCGATATTATATACAGCATACAATTAATACAAACATTTTTTAATTGTGTAATTTTGCTTTAAATTTATGTTTTGTTAATATTTTTCATATCTTTTAACTTGTGTTTTTTCTGTTGAATAATAAAATTTAATTTTATTTTTACATATCTACATAAATAAATTAATTTATGCATTATGGTGTAATTTTATCATAATTTAAATAAATATGGATAACAGTTAAACTAACATTGCGGAAGTGAAAAACAATGAAGGTTTATAAAATCTCGTACCAAAGGATATAAAAATGTCTATAGGAAAACAGAAAACCAAACACTTCTTGAAATTTTGTTCCACGTTGTTGTATGCTTCGTTATTTCTGCTTTAACCAATGGAACGTTTAGATACTTGTGTATGGTCGAGTTTTTAATATACCAAGATGCAACTGTGATCATTCGCAAAATTTTAAAGGCACCTAGCCTTTGAATTGCTTCAAGTTTAAAGCTGAGAATCGAAGGGCAGAGTTTCTACTAAAAATCAATTTTTAATTTACTGCTTTCTACATCATTTAAATCAATTATCTTATATACGGCTTAGGACAAAGGTAGTGTCGTCCGTCCAACTGATCTAGTAGTTCGAGATGTCAAAATTTGTAAGTTTTTAGAAATTTTATAGTGCATTTATAATACATTCACGCCTTCTCAACTTTCTTCTATGTTTTATGACATTTCGAACTACAAAGCAACAATAAAATGCCATGTTGTTCTTGTATTTTTGTTTTTGTTGTAGAGACGCCAGTAGCAAGAAAGATATGTAGATTACCTTAGCTTTGCTGTAGATGTGATTATTAGGTTCGAACCTCTTTACATTTGAACAACGTTGCGAAATATTTCAAACTTATTTCCAAAATGAATGCAGTGTTGACCAACCTGTATGTTTGTAGGCCGAAATGAAGCACGCATAACGAGCCCCTTACGTAACTTTGCGCAAAAAGTTCAAGAGACTGGCTTGCATTTGAACAACACCCATAGTTCCAATCATTAATCGGTACATACCAACGAGAGAGTGCCTGTTGTGGCTGAAAGTGTGCATCTCAAACTAAAAACCGCGACTCACCGTCGATGTTTATAACTCGGCATTTGCACAAAAAGTACGGATTTTTCACTTACAAGATCCAAATGACCATTAAATGCTGTCCATCACAAGGTGCATTTTTATATCGGCGACTAAGTCAATAAAGAAAATTTCCCACATCTGGGGATCAGTGAATCCACACGTTATGGCTGAGAAACCAATGCATCAACAGAGAGTGAAAGTCTGGTGTGGATTTTGAAGTGGTGGCATCATTGGTGCATTTTTTTTTTCCAAAATGCTGCTGGCAAGCAATATTCTAAAAGAAACATATATTTTACAATCGACCCTATGCGCATCGTATCAGCTTGTATGAGTGTCACTTAACCTAAAAATTAATTATGAAATGACAAAAAAGACTGTTTAATATGAATTGAAATGATAGCCTTTTTAGTGCAGGCAACAAAAAAATTTTTTTATTTAAGTAAATTCTAACGTTTTTTTTCCTTTTCTCCACTTCAGTTTGAAGTAAATTAAATCAGATTACTGTCTTGCAAACATCGATACCGATAGCGGGGCTGTATTAAAAAAAAAGTCTATCATTCAATAAATCTGTTTGTCTTGGAATTTACGGAGACGGGCCAATAAACAGTTTTATCTAGACGTTACAAATTTTGTTTAAAAAAAAGAAAAAAGTGAACTAAATTGAACTCAAACCTGAAAATCTGCTCACATTGTGCAAGATTTGGAAGTGTTAGACGTTGTTATAAATTGCTTGCATACACATGTAGTCACTTACATTCATCCGTAACTCCATATATAAATATGTACTTACTGGTACATGAACTCAGTCGATTATACATTTATCTATGTATGTGTGTAAATAAGTCCATCCACAAAAGTATTAAATTTATGGTCAGAATGGCATTTGAGCCGCTACAAACAACATTGGTGGAATAACATTGACAACAAATGGCCTCTAGTTTGTTTGTTTGTTTGTTCGTTTGGCTTGTTGGTAATCGCACGAGAAGCTCGAGGTAATGCCTATGAACGATTGAATGCTCTGTGGTATATTGCACACCAATGTTACACCTTTGCAAAGTTGCTCCAATTTCATGATCTTGTTCCGCATGCGCACATTAGCAATGCACAATGTCATTGCAACAACAGCAACAAAAAATAAGACAACAACAAACAAACTAACTAACAAGTACATATAACAGTGTAACAACAAATCAAATTGCTCTATCCGTGCACACGCACACACGTAAAGTAACGACCATCGAAATTAGAAACTTTACACTTTGCAAACATTAAGCTTAAACTTGATGCTCTCTGTTAAAAAAAATAAATAATTAAGTTTTTATAACTTTTTCAATAATATTGACTTTTTGAGAAGTTTAACTATAAAATAAAGATCATTTCAAATATTACGAGTATTTACCGTTCGAAGTATCCGTATTTAAAACTTTTCGTCATCAGTGTATTCATTCTAAATCCGCAAAAGATTGTTTATACTTATTTCTTCAGTCATGAATACCTACAAGTATTGAATTTAAATTTCCACTATGACTAGATTCGGTTTCTTAACAAATGTACCATTCCATCAGCCATTAAATGATTTTATTCAAAATCTTGAAGGTTGCTGTCGTTTAGATAGTTAGCACGTCGACTACTAAGCATTCATATTGGCTAGCCGAGCCACGCCAATTATCAACATAATTTTTTCTGATATACATTAAAATTATATAGTTCATGAACGAACTAGTTCCGTTGAACTGATCACTTAACTGACCTAAGTGAGCTGATCTCCACGCTGAGCTCACATCAGCTCCTTAGTTCAGTTCAGTTCAGCTCCTAAGTTCAGTTAAACTCATTAGTTCAGTTCAGCTCCTTAGTTCAAGTAAATTCATTAGTTTAATTTAGCCGATTAGTTCACTTTAGTTCCTTAGTTCACTTCAGCTCATTAGTTCAAATTCCTTTTTAAATCATGATATACTGAGTTTGAAGTAAAAGTAGCCGCAAAATTGTTTTGTTGTTGTTATTTATATTATTCTAGCGTTCCCACAATGATGATTTATTTTAAAATTTTATTGCAAAACCTATTGATTAATTATGCTTAAATAATTTCAGTGTCTGTCAAAATTATTCTTAGAAATGATGGTAGTAAAACCGGTTATTTTTAGGTCTCGGTACCCAAAGGGTAAAAACGTAGCCCTATTGTCTTCGCTACAACGTCTGTCCGTTTGTCAACGAATTCTATCTGTGGAACCGTAATAGAGAGTCTCTTGAAATTTTTATCAGTAGGCATATTACTATGGCAACTATAACAATTACTAAAAATTAAAGGGTGTTCCGACAGTGACGATATTTGCATATATCTATATGGCCTTATTTTTAACCATAACAAGTTAAATCTTGAAGTATTCACAGATGTTTACTATGGCAACTACAGGGTGGCCCAAAAGACAAGACTGAAGGATTAAAAATAACTATATTTTTTTTTTTTTGTTTTTATTTTTTATTAATTTATTTTTATGTTTTTAAATATTTAATTCATGGAAAATTTTTACATCTAAGTGTGAAATATAACATCTCTCAAATGGTATCCATTTTCTTGCAAACAAAAATTGGCTCTTTTCCATTACTGCCCGTAGAGTTTCTGGTTCCAAGTTTCTTATTTCTGCTTGAATGTTCTGCTTAAGCTCTTGAATTGTTTGGGGTTTATTGATATACACAACTCCTTTTAAATAGCCCCACAAAAAAAAATCTGGAGCAGTCAAATCTGCTCTGTTGTCACTGGATGCTGTTCATGTTCGTTGAGTTGTAATAATTGACCTTCCAGAAGAATAAAAAAATTCAATGATTTTGACGCGTTTCTGCACATCATATGTAGCCATGATTTATCTCCAAAAACCAGTAAATAACCTACAAAAGACAAAAAATTATTAAACACAAAAAAGATATAACTATTTTTAATCCTTCAGTCTTTTTTGGGCCACCCTGTATAACTGACTTACTGAACAAATGAACTAAAAGACTGACTTAGTTCTGTAAAGTGCTCCGAACTAAAAAAATCACTCACTTTAATGAGCTGGCAAGCACAACTCTAATATGCATGTGTATATTACGTTTTGAATATTTGAAATTTTATTATTGGACATCCGTCTTTATCCGTCTGCGAAGAATGCTGAAGAAGGATGTAGCGATCCAGAAAATGCATTACTTTCTGCTAGTGTCTAAAATATTATTTATATTATTTTCATTAAATAATATTTTTTCAAACTTATTAGCCTTAAGCCTGACTTTAAAAATTTCATCTGTATATTATTAATAAATTGGCTATGCAGTTTCAAAATTAAGGTGCTTAAGTGCCACTAGAGGCGCTGCAACACTGCTCTAAAAATAATTATGTCGTGCAATTGCAGAGTTGCCAAAAGAGTAGCTTTTCTCTATACCTTTATATCACCACCTATCTTATCCCTGAACTATCCCTTTTCCAAAGAAAGTAACACAATTAATTGGCAGGTAAAAAATAGCTGTTTCACTAAATTTTTATTTAATTTTAAATTCTTAACTTAAATATACATATTTTTTTTTTGTACGATGAAAAACGCAATTGATATTTTAGTAGCAGTCTTCACGAAATAATTATAAAAAAAAGTCCTAAGAAGACATAGACGACAGCGTCTATAATCGTCGCCGTGTAGTCAGCTACTTAATTATGTTGAAGACGACTTTGCATCAAAAAAAGTTAAATACATATCGTTACCTTAATATAGAAAGGCCCTAAGTCGTCTTTTTAAATCAACTTTTTCATATTTGGATAGATGATCTTATAATACAAATGTATAAATGAAAAAATTGTTACAGCATTAAAACGCTAGGAGAATTTAATAAAAAAAATTGCGTTACAAAAATAATTCGTGACTACAAAACTATAATTTTTATTAATTTTTTTTAATGCTCCTGTAAAGTAAGAAAAACGTTAGTTAGGGCCTTTCTATATTAAGGTATCAATATGTACGTATGTAAAAGTATTTTACTTGTATAAAAATAAAATACCTTTTTCAAAATATACTTTTACCATTTTACTACATTTGCTCAAAACCTTTTAATTGAAAATGAATTTTTAATAATTTTTAATTTTGTTACATTTTCATCTATTAAATAAAATAAATATTTCGAAAAACAAAAATAGCAATTAGCCACAACCGTGGTCCTGTAGCCATGTAGCTCTGAAGCTTTAAACACAAAGACAACAGCGGCTACACCGCTACACGACTACAAATGCCGTTGGCTACAATCGTCGCCGAGTAGTCAGTTACTGATTTATGTTGAAGACGACAGCTACATACTTCAAAACTAAGAAAATATTGTAGAAATACACATTTAACTTATAAAAAAAATACATTTTCAAAAAATACTTTTTTCATATCAAAACAAATAAATTTATTTACTCAAAACCTTTTGATTGTAAATGAATTTGTATTTTTAATTTTGTGACATTTTCTTTTGTTGAGTAAAATTAAATTGTCGCAAACAAAAATGGAATTTAGCCTAAGTTGGCTACAGCCACAACGGTGGTCGTGTAGCCATGTAGCTATGATGTTCTCAAAATAATTGTTTTCATATTAACGTGTGTATTTTAATTTTGTCAGGTTGTAGTCGGTATCCTGCTGTCGTCTATGTGTTTAATGCTTTATGGCGTCGAAATAATCGTCATACACGTTTATAAGAGTGTATATTTTAGTTTTGACAGTTTTTAGTCGGCATCCTGTTTTGAGCAAATGTGTTGTTTTCTCGCTCCCCTCGCATTTTCGGTTATGTAGGGGGTAAACAGTACGTTGTGCGTGCATAAAAATTTTTTTAAGCCATAAACCAGCCAGGCCTCTCGCTTTTAAGTGGTAAAAATGGCCTTAAAACCCTGTAAAAATATATGTGGCTTTATTAATCAATAACTCTTAAGCTGAGAGGTTTTCGTGATTTAGTTACATAAACTTTTTTTGTTATGAAGGGACAAATATTTTATTCAATACGAAGGTTATCTTGAAACTGAACTTTGAGTGGTTCTCATTCATTTCTGGAGGCACGTAAATTCGAACTCATCATCATGAGATAGAACATTTTCCGCTCATTTAGTATGTGAATAAAAATTTTTGGAATTCCGTCCATTTTATAGCTTAATGCCAAAAAACTGGCTCAGGCCTTGAAAAAAAAAAAATTAACGATAATATATTAAATAAATTAAGTTCAAAACAACATAAAAACTGATCGATTATTCGAATATTTTTTTAAGTTTTATTTGATTAATCGGTAAAATATTATGTTCACATACTAAATGAACGCAAAATGTTGTACCTCATCATGAAGAGAATTCGTATTTGCATGCCTTCAGAAATGAATGAGAGACACTAAAAGTGGGTTTAAAGTAAACATTATTTTTTGATTTTATTTATAATTTATAAAAAGAGCTTCCAAAATAATATTATAGGAAAAAGTGTGCACACAGAAAAAACTGTATCTAAATACCTAATAAAATAGAACAAAATTTATAAGATATGTCAATGGTTTTTTTCAAGAAGTAAGTCTTATTATTAAAAAAAAAAACAAGAAGAAAACTTAGGATTTGTATTAGGCATTTTTATTGTTTTTTTTTTTTTAAACAGGGTTTCTTCTTGATTTTTTTAGGCTATCTTGTTTTTTTTTTTTTAAACATACAAAATTAACAAAAAAAAATCTCAACATAAAAAACTGAAAACAATTGGTATATTATTGCTTTTTTTTGGCATCTCCTTTAAAATTGTTTGCTAATGAATCTTTCACATCTAATCTTTCTTTGATTTATTTTTACCTTTTCTTTTTGTGACTCTTTTTATTTTATATTATCTTCTATTTTTCCAGGGGTGAAAGGTCGGGGAGCTTCTTCTGATGGATTGTCTAGAGGGGGTTGAATCCACATAACTTATAAAACCCAAAAAACAATGGTGAAACATTTTCCTTTGCCAGGGATCGAACCTGGTATTCGTCGTTTTGTAGGCACGCACTTAACCACTACACCAAATGCATATTTTATGTTTTAACAAATAGTTTCTATGTTGATCTCTATAAACGAAATAAGAAGAAACCTAATATAATCAAGAAGATAACCTTATTAAAAAAATTAAAAACTTGATTTACACATGATCATATAGGAACCTTAATGAAATCAATCAGAAAAACGTTTTTTAAAAAATCAATTAGGTAGCCTAATGAAATCAAAAAGAAATACCTTTTTAACCGACTTCAAAAAAAAAGGAGGTTATCAATTCGTCTGTGTGTTGCTTATTTTTTTTTTTTTTTTGTATGTTTGTGCCTTCAGAACTCGGTCATTTCTGAACCGATTTTCAAAATTTTTGCACTATTAGAAAGGTTATAGCTACAGATTGGTCCCATTTTAAAAGAAGTTCAAAAGTTTAAAAATTAAAGGGTGTCCCCATACAACATACATGTTTTTTACGTGTATTATAAACTTTATAGGTCACCAATTTAAAATTAAAAAAAAGTGCGTATCACTGTAGCTCCCAATAACAAAAAGTAATTAAAAAATAAAATTAAAAATTAGAGGGTGACCTATCCTATCCTCTCCTCCTCCTATCCTATCCTCCTCCTATCTTTTGAACCGTTATAGACAAACTCTTGAAGGTTGCACAGAATGTTCGTTACTATGTCTGTTATAATAAGTATAAATATTTAAAATTAGAAATTAAAGGGTGTCCCATTTGTTGGTTTATTTTGATATACTATATATGGCCAAACTTTTGAACCGTTATAGACAGACAGTTGAAATGCACAAAAAACTTGTATTGCTAAGTCCGCTAAAATAACAAGTGTAAAATATGAATTTGGAAATTAAAGGGTGTCCCAATAGTTAATGTAAAAGTAATATATATGGCCAAACTTTTCAACTGTTATAGATAGACAGTTGAAATTTACAAAGAACCTATATTGCTTAGTCCGCTATTACAACAAGTATAAAATTTGGATGTATAAATTAAAGGGTGTCCCCAATATTGATGTAATTTGACCATTATGTCCTCATCTTTGGAACCGTTATAGACAAACACTTGAAAAATAGACAGAATGTTCACTACTATGTCTGATATAACAACAAGTATAAATATTTAAAATTGGAGATTAAAGGGTGTCCCAATAGTTGATGTAATTTGATGTATATGGACACAAAGTTAAAATTTAAAAAGAATCTTTATGACAAAGTCCTCTTTAAAAAATATTTATATTAAAATTTGAGTTTAAAGGGTGTCCCAATAGGTGACGTCATTTGATATATATGACCATATCTTTTAAACAGTTATTGATAAATACTTAACAATTAGACAGAATGTCCATTACTATATCTGTTATAATAAGTATAAATATTTAAAGTTATAAATTACAGGGTGTCGCAATAGTTTATGTTATTTGATGTATATGACAAAACTTTTAAACCGTTACAGACAGACGGTTAAAATTTACAATGAACCTGTTTTGCTACGACCGCTATAACTAGTATAAAATTTGAATTCGGAAGAAACATGATTTTAAGTTTGTCTGTTTTGAAGTCGGTTTTTTTTGCAAGAATTATTGAAAAAATCAAATAGGTTGGCTAATAAAATCAATAAGAAATCCATTTTTTATACAAATCATAAGAAAACCTAATAGAATCAAAAAGTTTGAAAATTTCTTCTTTTCTTTTTGCTGGCATACCCCACCCCTTAGCCTAAAAACATTTCATAGAGAAAATCTTTTTGATTCTATTAGGCATTTGTGGCTCTGTGTGGGTTACACCACTTCTTTATTAAGATAATATTATAGGAAAAACTGTGGGTTACACCACTTCTGCCTTTCTGAAGTTTTGGTTCAATTTAAAATAAAAAACCAGTAACATCATTTTAAGACAAGTTTATAAAGAAATCAATCAAAATACGTAGAACAAGAGCTATTCAACACTTATTTCATCATAATGCCCTGACACTGCATTCAATTCCAAAAAGCCCTTTTTTCATTTCAAATACGGTGTCTTTTTTAATGCACCTGGTAACCTGTCACCTGGTCCCCATATAGGATACTTTTTTTCCGCAAAAATATATTATTTCCAAGAAAAAGTGGAGAAAAAGCAGTGAAAATACGCAAAATCTATTTTTTATATGAAAATCTTATTTTTGCTGTATCTTCTTTAAATAGCGTCTAATCGTAAAAAGGACGAAAATCTGTGACGACCTATATTTTTCATAAAAAATCTATTTTTTATATGAAAATCTTATTTTTGCTGTATCTTCTTTAAATAGCGTCTAATCGTAAAAAGGACGAAAATCTGTGACGACCTATATTTTTCATAAAAAATCTATTTTTTATATGAAAATCTTATTTTTGCTGTATCTTCTTTAAATAGCGTCTAATCGTAAAAAGGACGAAAATCTGTGACGACCTATATTTTTCATAAAAAATCTATTTTTTATATGAAAATCTTATTTTTGCTGTATCTTCTTTAAATAGCGTCTAATCGTAAAAAGGACGAAAATCTGTGACGACCTATATTTTTCATAAAAAATCTATTTTTTATATGAAAATCTTATTTTTGCTGTATCTTCTTTAAATAGCGTCTAATCGTAAAAAGGACGAAAATCTGTGACGACCTATATTTTTCATAAAAAATCTATTTTTTATATAAAAATCTTATTTTTGCTGTATCTTCTTTAAATAGCGTCTAAAAAAGGACAAAAATCTGTGACGACCTATATTATTCATAAAAAATCTATTTTTTATATGAAAATCTTATTTTTGCTGTATCTTCTTTAAATAGCGTCTAATCGTAAAAAGGACGAAAATCTGTGACGACCTATATTTTTCATAACTTTTTTGAACTAACCGAATATGAATACTTCATTTTTTATAAAGTAATAAAATTCATAAACTCATATGTAGCATATCTTAAGGAGGAACTAAATACTGCTTAGTACAGCACGGCACCTTTAATTTTTGAAAGTTGTATATTTTAAAACACAGATCGATTTAACTACTTTTACTGCACGGCACCTTTAATTTTTGATATTTAAACACAGCTGGCGCTAAAAACATATGAACTACTTACTGCCAAATCGCCAAATTGAATAATATTTGTATTTGTTTTAAGTCGAATACGTGTTGTATAATTTGGTTATTTTGTGAAATACATACTTAGGCAATTATGTGATTACATTTTTTGTTATTTAGCGTTATTTTTTAAAATTTGGTAAGAATACTACGACTTGACTGTGGCTATAAAATTCTGTTATTGATAGTTTCTTCTTAGTTTTGTTGCATTTTTCTCTTATAGGTGCTACTCTATATAAGTAAGTCTTACAATAGGTGTGAAATACTTTCAAATAAAATCGAGCAAAATATTATCGGGACGCCCACGACGTGGCGGGCACAGCTATTAATTTATAAATTGAGTCGTTTTTCACATCGAATGCTTAAAAAATAAAGTAATAAATAATTGTGTGTTTTATTACAAGATATGTTTATATAAATAAATAAGATATGTTTTTTGTATTTATATATCACACTACTACACTAACATTGTATATTTTACAATGTTATTTTTAAGTTAGATATTAATATGGCTCTAACATAACATTATTATCATGTTTATAATATGGTTTGACTACAACTATATACTTCGATCATAATATGTTGATCTTAGATTATGGTTACATCGACCATGTTTTTACTTTGCTTGTGCTTATGGTTTTGTTATGGTCACTGACTGCCTCTTTTTAGCACTGACTTCAGAGGACACTGTCTTCAGAGGACATATCCATTTTTAGAGTACTTGTAACAAATTGAAAATTGTTGAATTTAATGGAATCTTATGAGCTGTTTATGTAACCCAATTGAACAAATCGTCTAGGAAATTTGTATGAAAAGCACTAAATTTTTTGAGTTATTCTTATACAAATTTTCTAGACGTTTTGTTCATTTGGGTTGTTACCAACCGAAATTTTTCTGTTGATTATATTTTATTCCAGAGATTTGGAGAAGAAAAAAAAATATCTTGCCAATTTCCAAGAACGTATATTTCTTTGAAAAATGTTGCATATTTTGCTATTCTACCAAAATCTTTGTCACATGGTAAATATGACCAAAAACTGGGTCTATTACTTCAATAGTAGGTCCAGGTGAGACACAACATTTTGACAGAACAATGAGATTTTTTATTTATAATTTTTTAGTGGTCCCAGACGTAAAGCAAACAAGATTCTCATTTTTGCTCTATAATTTTGTTATAAATATTATGTTCTATGCAAAAACAATTTTTCAGCTTCGTCCGCTTTTGAATACGAAAAGGTGGCCTATTTTACTATTTGTAGTTGGTAAGGGATGTATGTAACACCACAACAACAACTAACATAAAATATGGGTTACACCAATTTTGCGCTGGTGCTACATACTTTATTTCATTTATTAAGATTTTGTTTTGACTTGACATTATTTTATTATACGAGTATTAAAGTAAAACTGCTTTCCCTTATTAATTACCTTTGTTTTAAAAAACCAAGTTCTGTTTGGCATCTCTAATTGCCAAAAAAAATGCTTCACTGAATTCTATTGGGTATATTAGTGGTAAAACTTTGGTGTAGATTTTTAAAAAATTTTAAAACAAGGAATAATAAAAAGTTTTTAAAGTAAAAAATATTTAATAAAAATAAAGATTTATTTCAAACAGATTCTCATAACAAATTGATCTGCTCTGCTTTGCTGTGCTGGGCTGTGCTTCATCATATCAATCACTAATTATTAATAGATTTTTCATTTTATTCGTCGATGGTACTGTCATGCAAAGCAAAAATTACAACACAGTAAATGTCATTTGCTCATACATATTTGAAATCAGTCATTTGATCTAGTATAAAATGGGTAAAGAAGGTTAAAAAAACATAAATTTGTATTTGGGTGTGTAAGTATGTGTATACGAGTATGTGTGTATGATGTATACTTGTACGTAAAAACACATACATACATACACCGATTTCTGGCCTGTAGAATTACTAGTAACAAAGAGAACTGGTTCTGTGACAATTTAGTTGAGTTCAGTTCAAATCTCAGGTTGCATTAATTTAGGTCTAGATAAAGATTCTTTTGAACCTATGTTGCATGATGCTGCTCTAAGCCAAAAACAGCTACAAGTGCTATTGATGTCTTTAATACGCTTTTCAGAATGTAGAGCGAAACGCATGGGTGGGTTTTTCCAAAGACGCGTCGTTGTTGTTCTTGTTTTTGTTGTTGCTCTTGCTATTATTATTTCTGTAAAATTATTGTGGTCGTTGCAATGTTGCCTTTGCAATCGTAATCATAGTCGCTTGTTGTTGTATCCATAAACATCTCTGAGTGGCATTGGAAAGTCAATTAATGCATCTTGTTGCCTTGCTGACTTATGTATGTCGTATGTCGTTGCAGTTGCTTTTGTTTAAACATGATACGATCAATTATTTAAAATAAAGTTATAAGCATTATTTCTAAAGCAATTGTCGTCTATTTTACTAGAATCAGCAGGATGCAATAATTTCAAATGCTTCAACACAGAGTAATAAACTCTTGTAAATGTAGACTTAGTATGTCTACATCTACAAGATACGAGTATGTTTCGTACGAATGCAGGGAAAATAAAAAATAAAAATTAATATATTGACAATTGCGTTGATTTTGTTTCTTTTTTGTTAGTTTTTTTTTTTTTGTTTTTTCTTTAACCGTCTATTTTTCCAATTTTAGCTTTTGGCCAACGTTAGTTCATCAGTCGCCGTTGAAAAGTAAAGCACCATCAATAAAATAACTTTAAAATGCTAAAAGTCACATCTAGATTGCTTATACTCCACGTATTTTGCACTTTAACGCTCACACAACCACAACATTTGACTTAAACTCAGACCCTGAATAAATCAAGAGAACAAA
Organism: Phasia obesa; assembly: GCA_949628195.1. Lineage (NCBI taxonomy): Eukaryota > Metazoa > Arthropoda > Insecta > Diptera > Tachinidae > Phasia > Phasia obesa. Next base: position 80,239,950 of record OX451216.1, read on the forward strand.
AACTACATTCAAATCAGTTCAGGTTTTCTGTCTCTCTAATACTATTTACCAGATATGTAGATACATATGTATATATATAAGTACATACATACATACATACATACATACATACATACATACATACATACATACATACATACATACATACATACATACATACATACATACATACATAGTTGGTAGTTGTTTTTATTTGTCTGCTGGCTTAACATTTGGTTGTGTCCCCGCATTTGGCAGGCCAAATGCCAAATGCTCATGTGGGCGTTTGACGTTTTTGCTGGCATTAAGTTCATAAGATGACGTTTGATTATGAATCAAGCACAATCAAGAAGTATTAAAGAGTTCGTTATTCGAATCGAAAATATGTATGTTTACATACGACTTATTTTAGTGCGACTCTTTGTTGTACTAAACGAACCAATAGCTCAAGGTTACTGTATTAAATTTGAGAAAGTTATAATCGCTTGTGATCAACTCATAGACGAATTGAATTTAAGATCAGCGGAACTCACGACTCATATAAAACTACTGTTGCAAACCTCGGAGATGTTGCAAACTTAGCATTTATGATGTATTCTGCAACACTACTAACTCAAAAGATGCCTCCGGGGGTTCCAATTGTCACTGCAGGAATGGCAAATGCTTTGACGCGGTTCACTCTGGGAAAATAGGGGCACCAGACGCTAGGGTTCCTAGAGCCTAAATCTGGAAGAAAAGGTCTGCGATAAACATTGCGGGTCCTCTTCGAGGCCCGACCAGTGCCCAAAGGACTGGTACCACGGGAGTCGGTGGCCCCACAGAGAGCCTATCCTCTCTGTGACCGGTTATTGGTGAGGTCCCCTTCGGGAGTACACGTGGTGGTTGTGGTTTAAGATCGATTTATGTAGGTAAGGTGCACGGTCGATCAAGTGTGCTGTTGCACTCTCAACAGACGGAGTTTGGATAGTCTCCAAACCCCTAAGCAAGAGGTTATAATGTGGATCTAGGCTTGCCTTGGAAAGGCTTGCCATATATAAATTGCTACTCATTGTGACTGTATCACACACAAAAAGCGATTGGTGGCAATCGTAAAGTGTTGTTATACTACACAATGGGGGCGCTAGTCTACGCCTAAGTTTCACTCGGTGGTAAGACCACCGTGAGGTTAGGACGAGTAGGCAGGTACTCACTTTAATCTTGTTCCACAAAACTCAAAAGATATAAAGCTGATATTTTCTTGAAGATTTTTAAGAGCAAACTTTGGCCACTAAAAAGGCTTTTTACATTAAAAACAATAAACAAACCTGCGCTTTCAAAGTTTTACGGCGAATGCGGCCGTCACGTAAACTTTCAACGATATTTTTTGATTGTGTCTAATAACATTGAAAAAATATTACTTCAATAGTAAAAATTAAAATTGTCTTTTTTTTATTTATTTATTTGTACTTCAAATCAATAATTTAATCTAATATATATATAAACCACAAAACAATAAGTAGAAGCGATCTCTAAAGAGGGCGAAAAGGGATTCGTGGGCAACGTACTACGAATCCATTGACTCGGTTAGCGATCTGTCAAGGTTTAGACACATATTATCCAACGACCCTTACCCCCGGGGGTGGGGCACTAATTGTCATTGCGGTATATTCTCAACACATGCTTTGACGCAGTGCTAGCGGCAAAAATGGGGGCACCAGATGCCGGGGTTCCTGGAACCTTAATCTAGAAGAACCCCACCAAGGTTAAGGTGGTTGGTAGCTGTGCCGAGAACCTGAATGGCTAGTTAGTAGTTAAAGAGGAATAGTTGCTTACCGCTCCCCTAATCTACGGTGGACCGTTTGCGAAATCTGGATACCGGTCGACCTGTAGTTTCAATACCTTGCATAATGAGCTCTCTGTGGGTGGACTGTTATCTCTGTTATCTTTAAAACGGATAAGCCAGGAAGCCTCGCAAGAGACGGAAAATTTAATCCCTCAGGAAACTCCGGTCTTAACTGGCCTAAGGAAGAGTTCAGAAGGGATGGACAGGAAGGCCCCGCAGGGCTTTAACAGTTTAATCTCTAAGGGCTCTCCTACGGCGTTGAACCGAGATATTTCGATAGGGATGGACAAGGAAGCCTCCTTTAGGAGTTCCGATTGTCACTTGCCAATGGGGGTTATTGGATGAGAATGCCAAATAAACCTCGAAAGGGGTGAACGGGTCAATCTGTGAAGATACTCCTGGGGCTATGGAGGTGAATGCGCATGAGCTGGACGCACCTGATCCTATGGGCTTAGTTAAATCCTTTTCGGAAGCAGGCACCGCATAGTGCTGGAACGTGTTCTAAAACTTAATAGATGTGCTTCGGTTAATGCGACAACATTGATATGGGTTAAGGAACACATAGGCACAGTTAGGAATGAAGCAGCAGACCAACTGCTGTAAAATTCTGAGGACCAGGGGGTAACTCACCGCAATCTATCGGTGGATTAATATCCTTTTGAAAAATTATTTTACAGGAGAAAAGCTAAAGCCCAATCCGCAGAAAGTGGAATTGGCTTTTGGGGATCTTGATTACACATTTTACGCATTTTTTAAAGACTTGTTGGGCGTTTTATACTTTCTTTAAGGACTGCAGCCAAATCATCAATATCTTGTCTTACACAGTGTAAGAAACACGTATTTAAAGTTCTCCAAGTACTACTGAACTCACAAGCAAATTTGTATAAAAAATTGCATCGATTGGCTTTGACGGACAGATGTGTAATGGTGCTTTATATTTAGAAAAAACAAAAATCACGCGTCTTTATTTTCAAGTATTTCCAATTAAAAAAAACAACAAGGGTAAAACGGTACTTTGATTTTTATTACTTATCTCGTAATGTTATAGGCAGACACTTGAAATTAAGACAGGGTATATAGTACTATGCTCGCTATAAAAACAAGTATAAAAAATAATCGACTTTTTCTATTTGGTGTCAGAAACATCGTCGTCAATTTTGAGGCAACACAACATCATTACCAATTTGGTATTCCCTAACAATATTGTGACGGCGTTGCCTGTTTATCGATAATGTTAATCAAATACATCACGCAGATCTATTATCGGAACCAACTTACTTATTTTGCTTTATGTTTTCGAAAAAAAGTTTTATGAAAAAAATTTGTGTATAAAATAAAACAAAGTGTATAAGTTAATATAAAATTACATTATCATAAAAATATATCCTATTTCCCATGGACATAAAGTATGAAATTAAAAGTCGCCAATTATGAATGCCATGAAAAGGAAATATGGATGATGATCAACATGATTCATGCTAAAAAAAGAAAGATAAATTGCATATTTTAACGGACGGAACTCAAATAAATATTTTAGCCCAAAATAAAAAACTCCAACATCTGTATTTTATTCATAAACAATATTTTTCAATTTGAACAAATAATTTAAATATAACAAAAACATAAGAAACAAAAATAAAAAATTCCATTTTTTCATTAAAGCTAACAACAAATTATATTTACATACATATGTAAATGTTATTCTGTTTTTAATTTATTTTATTATTTTGTTCTACTCAACACCAAAAACACCGACGACAATATCAAATCCAATTTACTGCAACATCAACGTCACATTTCCTTACAAAATACCAAACACATGTTGCCAGCAATAATCTGTACGAACTAGCATTCAAACCAAATAAAAGATATACAAAAAGCGCCAAAATTATTGTAGCGCGAAAAGAAGTACACTATATGAATTTCAAGCGTCTTCATACTACTGTTCAAAATTAGGCTATTTGTACCAATCTCCGTCTTTTATGGGTTTTTATGATAGAAAGAAACATTTGCCACCAGACTACATTCTCATCTTAACAACTTTGTATGAAAAAAAAATAAAAAATAAAGCTTTTTTCAAAACCCCGTAAACGCCATTTGATGCAAAATGCACTGGTTTTTATATTTCAAGTTCTGACTATTCGGAGTATTTTTGGTAAAGTTTAAAGTTTCTTTTTGATAAACATATGATTAAATGTCAATCTACACACAGATATTTGCGTTTTCTGACCTTTTCTGTCAAAAACTAAAAAATAGCTACAAAATTTTTAATTTGCTAAAATTGTAAATTGTAATCTGTTCAAAAGTATTGCCATATACATCAAATTAAATGAGCTATTGGTGCACCCTTTAATTTATTCTTATAACGATCATAGTAATCGTCATTCTGTCCAAAAACATGTATGTTGTATGGGCAGTCCCTTTAATTTTTTAAATTATGAACTGTTTTTAAAACGGGCCCAATCTGTAAGCATAACCTTTCAAACAAAGAAAAAAGTTTCAAAATCGGTTTAGAAATGACATTCAGACGAATTGATAATCTCCTTCTTTTTTAAGTCGGTTAAAAAGTGTCATTCATGTGTAAATATTTTTGCTTTTAAGCCTGAATGACCGTATGTAACTTATCTCTCACGACCCCATCTCTAATAGTAACCTCATAACCACTGTCTTCTTTTACTTGATATAAGCTTTTTTTATTTATAATTTTTAGTTGCTGCAAAAAGCGTGCTAAAGGTTATTTCTTCTTTCCGTTGATTTTATTGTTGCTGTTGGTTTTATTTTAACTGAAATAAGGATTTGGTGGCATGACATGACTTTAAATATTACAATATACCTGTATTTATTTTTTATTATTCACTTATTACCTTTTCGATATCTTAGCATCCTATTATTTTTTTTTTCTTTTGAAACATTGGAAGAAAAACTTGTTCATTTATGGATTAAAATCACAAAAACAACAACGCAAAAATGCTACCATGGAACTCCAACAGGGCCAATCATTTTAATAAACTTCAACAGAATAAAAACGAACGAATAATGGCAAAAACAAAAAGAAACGAACTGAGCCTGGAAGCTAAAAGTCAACCGAAAGTCAAATGCCAAGCTGAACTTTGCTTTCAAACCGTATGATGTTGGTATGTGTTTAAATATGAATTATATACATATGTATGTTTGTATATACATATATCACATACATACATTTAAATTTGTATATTTGTATGTTTGTATGGGCATGAAACCAAAATACCCTCTAGAAATCAAATTGCCCCCTAAAATTATAACATTTAAAGCAAAAAAAAATCAGCCCTGCACTATTTGGCGTTGTCGACACACTACGACGACGTTTGTGTCGACGGGTTTAAATTGGTATTCCCTTCAGTGTTGGGAAAAGGTGTACAATTGTACCAAATTTGGTACAATCGACTCAAATTCATCAATATTTTTTCACTTTTTCTTACAATAAACATTTTTAATAGTTCTGCAACCCTGTCTAGAACTAACTAAATTGCAATATTCTTGATTAACATATGTTCAGGATTTTTGTTATTTACTTTGATAACCCTTTTGTGTATAAATAATGGGTAGTTTAGTTACAAGGCCTTTTTGCTGAACTACAGCGTAGTATTCGGCTGATATAGTTTTCCATTCTTTTTAGTGAGAAATCGAAAGGTCATTTTGGGAATTAGGTTTAATGGTTCTTAAGTCCCTTATTATAGAGATAAAGAAAAATTAGACACCAGCAGAAGGTAATGCATTTTCTGGATCGCTACATCCGTCGTCAGCGTTTTTCGTATCTATCTATAAGGAAGTTTCAATTAGTTTTCTATTTAAACAAACTTATCAAAGAAATAGGATTTGAGAATTTTATTTTTTACACTGATTTATATCAGTTTCTGTTTTTCCTATTTTGTTTTCTTTTAACTGGACTTTCCTTATATACACTGCAATTTCGCCTCGGTGCTGCAATCGCCTCAGAAAGATTATTTTGAAAGAACTGTTCCTAATCAATTGGGGGCCAATTAGTTTCCACATCATCATTTTTATCCTAAAAACTTGATCACATACATTGCAATTTATATTATGTTAAAGATTTTTCAAATATTCAGTAAAACTATACAGCTACAAATAATCCAGGCCTAAATTTGGGCTTAAACATAAAATTGGGTTAGGCACGATATGTAGATTAGGTTGAGAAGGATTGTGTTAGAAATGGCACATCCACTCGATATGTAACATAAACATAAAGCTGCCACTCCACACACTTCACCGCAGATGAAAAAATTATTCCGATTGTAATTTCTACAACATTCGTTTGCAACCACATTGTCTATCCTTATAGATAGAAAATACGATTTATTAATATCGCCTGTTTGTGTTGTCGTTGGAACGAATTTTTAATGAAGTCAGATACCTTGTTGAAATTTTTAATAAACTGATCTACCAGAGATCGTTTCTTAAAGTTTAATTTTTAAAAACTTAAATGGTGAATATATTCAGAATGAAAACGTCGAGTGTAAACTTGTATTCATTTCTAGTTTGTTTTTAATTTAGCTTTTTCATTCCAAAAATAAAAGAATTAAATTTTTTGGTATTCCTTTTCACATAGCTGCTGATATAAATGTCTTCTTAGCACAAATGTGAACCAAGATATTGTCTATTGTTATCAATTTTTAATATTAAATAACAATGGCATGGCCAAATTGAAAATCAATTTCCGAACACTGCTTTTAAACAGTTTAATATAACATCAAACAAGGTTCGATATCAAAAAAAATATATATATATAAAAGAGTATTACTTGCGATAATTTTGGATCTTACTTCGAAAAATATCACATATAATTTATACACTGAACTAAAATAAAAGTAGGTGATCATACAACTAACAAACTTCCGTAAAAAAATAATTTTATTAAATTCCTTATATTGAAGAAATTTCTTCAATATATTTATTTATTTTTCGTTATTTAATAGGGTCTAAATATGATGAAAAAAGATAAATTAACTAAAATAATGCCTTCAGTTCCCGTTGCTTCCATTTAATTTTAGTTAAAAGTGAGAAATTTTTATTCGTTTTTATTATAATCGTGAAAATTTTTGGTTTTGAAAAAAATGGATAAAATTGCACTTTAAAAAATTTTTCTGTTTTATTGGTTACAAGTAAAACCACTTAAATACGAAAACGGACAATTTGCTTTGTAATTTTTTATTTCATTCAGCTCATTTTGACATCTGAAATTTAAATTGCTATCAACAAAATATATACATGTGGTTTTTGCTGCTGTAGTAATGCGACTACCTAACGTTATTGTGCCATGCAGTGAACTCAATTTTTCTCACTGAACATACTCCATCTAAGCATACAAGAGGGTTGTATTTCTAATTTTTTTCAAATAGTGACGCAAATATGTACTAATTGTCAATTTAGTAATTGAGTTCTCACAATTGAGAGCAATTAAGCCCTCAATTGCGTAAATCCTCTAATTGCGCCAAACATTACCCTAGAACTATCTTGTTTAAAGATTACTTTTTATGCTAAATGCAGTCATTTACCAGGTAAATTGCATTATCGTCAATTATTTTATTTAATTTGTTTAGAAAAATATAAAAGTATCCATCAACTTCTTTTGAGTATTGAGGTCTCAAAAAAAGAATTAAATACTTGATACTCATTACCAACTACTCAACACATTGCCAGCAGTAAAGAGTCCTCTGGTGTACCTTTCTCGCCAGCCTAAAATGCAATATTTTAAAATTTTCCGAAACCTTATTTAGTTTTATTACTCGTTATATGATTTTGTCAAGCCACATTGACACATACTCATGTGCAGTCATGAACGTGAACAAACATTTCCTATTGGGCCATATACTTGTAAGGTCGTTGAAGCATAATAATAGTTTGATACAAGGACCGGTTGAAGTTGAGTTCGTTTAGGTCGTTTATTGTGAACCGGCTGGCTGGCTGTTTGGCTCCTTTAGCGCTGAATCGTTGTTTTTTTTTTATCTGTTATTATTTTGATCATCTTTTCTTTTTGCGAGAACAACATTCCATGTTTCTTATTTATTTGCAGTTTTTTTATTTTTTGTTATAATTTTTGTTTTTATTGGTGGTATATTATCAAAGCCAATTCTGATGATGCTTACACTTGGGCATTCATATATACCTGTACATAAAGCAAGCGTCTTTGTGGCTGCAGTTAGTTATTTTCCACTAGCTTCTGATGGTTCAAATAAAGATCATTCAATAAGAACAACATTCGCAGTTACGGCTACAAAAATAACAAGAACAGAACCAACTTTAACAGCAGTAGCAGTTACAAAAACAATATTATTAAGTGGCACACAGCAATAGCTGCCAAATGATTTAACCGATTCATGGTGTTAGTGGTAAGTTGGATGTTTGCAAGTTGCAACTTCAGTAACTTTTTAACCATTTCTTCCACTTTGCAACAATATAATGTTGCTGTTTATGCGGCAGTATTCAACTTTTGTTGATGTTAAAAGCTGTATGTAATGTGGCAACATAACCGCCCACTGTAGATATAATCGTATCTTGAATAACAATAACAAAGTGGTCTGTTGCGATTGTTGTTGCTAATATAACACCAGAAGTACTTGCATTGCAGTACGTGTTCTACTCTTAAGTTAGGCTGGTATGCGCGTGTGCAACTCAGTGGGCACATAATCTAAAATTGTATCTTTGGCGTCTAACCTGAGGCCTTTTCAAGTTTAATACGTAGTTAGGAGTATGAAAAATGTGTGTATGTGTGCGTTGCTTTTTCTTTCCTTTTTTTTGACAAATGTACATAGACCGCGCATTTTGACAGCGTCAACGAATACACAACCACTTTACATAAAATCAACAATTTTCCCGATGAAAGAAATATCTAATAAACTTAAAAAACCGGAACAATGCTTTATAAAAAATTATAAGCTTTTAAATTGTCAGAAAATTACAAGGAACGATTAAATTTAAGTAGTTTTTACAGAAATTTTACTATTTTGAAACCTTAATGTCTAATCTAAACAAGGGCGTAAGGCGTAACGACGTCTAGTGCCTAGCTTTAAACTAACCTAAATAAGAGCGCAACATACGATTATATCTACAGTGTTAACATATTTTGTTTAGTAAAATCTAATAAAGTTTGCACCCAACTTCACTACCTAACGCTCTGTCAAAATTGGATTTTCCAATTGCAAAGCGTTGCAAATTGGGTAGGAATAATAATTATTATTACTCGAAAAATAATTTACATATTAAGGTAAATTAATTTACATATTGATTTCGAATAAATTTTCAATCCCCCACCCCATTAAACTTTTATGTCTTTTCGTTGAATATCAGTAACATAATGCAACCGTTTTCTTTGAAATTCGTGCAAGTCCATTCTTTATAAAAAAAAACTTAGTTGCTGATAATGGTTGTAATCTGGAATGAACTTTGCAAGTTCGAACATTTGATATTAAGAATAACAAACAAAAGTTTAAAACAAAATATTTTTGAAAAAAAAAACAACGAAAATGTAAATAAATATTGACAATGCCGTCAGCAAGCCGTCGCAACGCCGTCGTTGTTTTGTGTAATAACTCTCAGTAACGGAAAAACGTTCCGTTACCGTAGTCTGTTGTGTTCCTACACCAATGCATTGAAAAACAAAATCATTTTTTTTTTAATTTTTTAAATTTGTTTTTGTTTTACATTTGACGTTTCTTTAATACAATTAACACACGGGCAATTACAAACAATATTGGTTTTACTTAGTGTCATAAGTCCAAGTCGATTTGGTTATTTTTGAATTGAAATAAAACCGATGTTCGAATCATCTGTTGCTTAGCACTTGTACATTTATTTACAATTTGAATGTTACTTTTTTCGGCAAAATAATTGTTTCGGTTTCAATAGCATTATAAATTATTGCATTTATACGATAAAATAAACAGACTTCTGGGGGGTTACTGCGTAATTCGATTCGAAAAGGAAATCATTCGAATTTGTATGACTTTAACATTCTGTTTCGAAAAAGATTTATTTTGAATCGAAATACGCAGTAGCCTCCCTGCACTTGTGAGAATGCAGCAATCCACTTGGGCTGCCGAAGTCAGCGTAAGTACATATCTATATAATTAATAAGCAAACACGTTTTTTATAATCCCTTTTACGTCCGTAACACTGAACCGATTTTGGAAAGACTTATATGGTTTTAAAGCATTTTCTACACAGATTATTTTATTTAAGTCGGTTCAATACTTTAAGAGTAATACGACTAAAAAGTTCTTACTAACACCAATAAACAAATACATGTTTTCTAAACTGCGTACAAGCATGGCGATACTTTTGCTTCTAAGTGTTCATTTTATTTTTGAAGATGGGGGCAGCGAAGCTCACCAATGATATCTAGTTTTATACTAAAGTGTAACGAGCATTAATAATTTAACCAAAAAGAATATGAAAGTGATGTTTGTAAGTAAATACGATCTCAATTTTATATTATTTATGCATATACTCAGGGTTGTCAGATTTTTTTACCTATTTCGCCGAAATCGATCAAAATCGATTTTTTAGAAAAATAATAGAAATCCTATACATATATGTATGTATGTATATATCAGACATGGGGGGATTCAATTACATTTCAATTACAATTACAGGTAATGTGTAATTGAAAATTTCCAATTACTAATTATAAGTAATTGTAATTGAAATCAGGGACTAAATCAATTACAATTACTTTTAATTTGTAATCAATACAATTACTTGTAATTTGTAATTGAAAAATTTCAATTACAATTACTTGTAATTAATAATTGTAATTGAAATGTTATTGAATATATATATATATATATATATATATATATATATATATATATATATATATATATATATATATATAAACACAGTGACCAACAAAGTTCCATATCAGGATTTGATTGCTCATTTTCCAGATATAACTAATCCATCAACGGAGCCAATAAAACAAAAACACCATATTCAACATTTCATTGATACAAAGGGAGAACCAGTGATTTCAGCCATTAATTAGTGCAGCATTAGGTAAGCCTACATACTGTAGCATAGTAAACAAAGTATTACGCACTTCAGCCTTGATGATCACGAGTGCCATACGCACGACGCCATCAAAGGCTCTGTTAACAATGTTGCACTGGCTTCCAGCCGATCTAATGGCCAAAAAGCTGGCCTTGAACTCGGCAATAAGGCTTAGTGCAGCTGGGGCATGGAAATCGAAGAGTTTCGACCATGCGACTATTTTGGGATGTGTGCGCATATCGACTATCCCGGAAAATAGTGACTATTGTGCACCCTCAGCCATGCCGACCAGAAGATTCGGAGTATCAACTTCAGGCACGTCATCTATGATGACACATGATCGTCATCAAGAAGACGTGCTTGATGTCTATACAGACGGATCTAAATCGGAAAATGGAGTGGGGGGAGCCGTCTTCATTCCTCATTTTCAAATAAGGATGAGGTTTAGGCTGCAAAACCAATGCAGCACTGTTCAGGCTGAAATTTCTGCCATAAAAAGAGCGGCAAACTGGCTTAGGTATCACAGGGTATATGGTAAGGATATCCAGTTTCGTACCGATAGCAAAGCTGCGATACACTCCTTATCGGGCTTTTATACAACGTCCAGTTTGGTTCGTGAATGCCGGACATCTCTAGATGAGATTGAGATGACGAACTGGCTAGATCTGGAACCTACCTTAGGGACCAGAAGATAAATTGCTGTAAAGATAATTTCCAGCAGGAACTACTGAGGGCTGCGCAAACCAGATGGTCGAACGAGCCCACCTGTATGATCTCGAGGCTTTTATGGCCTCAGTATGATTGCAAACGTACTGCAATCCTGCTGAGAACCCCTCGAGGACGGATTGGCACACTAGTGGCTGTGCTGACAGGGCACTGCACTATAGGTGCACATACTAGGAGATTAAATCTGCCGTATAATGACTTCTGCAGAAGTTGTCAGGACGAGGAAGAAGAAGAGACGGTGAACCACCTCCTCTGTCACTGTCCGGCCCTATCTAAGGAAAGGGCGGCGCTGCTTGGCAACCCGTTACTACAAGACCTTGCAGACTTATCGGGTTGCGATATTAACAGGATAAATTCATTTATCCGGCTTTCTGGTTGGTTTTTGCACCAAACCTAAAGTGTGGATCAGCAGGTATCTTCCTGCACATCCCTCTTTCGGGCGTCACAACGGGACCAAAGAGACCCAAGTAAGTCGGTTTTTCCCTCTACACCTAACCTAGGCAGACTCCATAAGATCAACGATTTCATATTTACCTTGACATTTCCACTTAATTTGCGATTTTCTTTCTTTTGTCTACTCCATCGGTCTTACTGGTATCGGTTGATCTTTTCACAGGATTAAAGAAAAGAAAAACAGCACTAGGTTCCGAGTATCTATGTTTATTACAGGCAGTTTTTAATATTTCTTTCGTCTTTTAAATTTCGAAAACTAAAAATAATTTTTTTACATTTCGTCGTTTTAGCACTATATTATTCTTCATCACGTAGTAGAGCCTTCCATTGTCAAATTTACAATCGATTTTTTCACCATATTATCTTCATTGTTTTAAAAAAAATATTAAATTTTTGTTTTAAATAACAAAGAACATTTTTTGGTATATGAAGTTATTCAAATACAATTTAAAACTAAGGTGTATATGAACAAAACTCAAAATTATAGCAACCAAATCGTAAAATGGATTTGAAATAACTGTAAATTTTCAATTTTTCTACTAATTTAGTTGAGAGCAAGTAGGAGCAAAACATAGAGTATATACGAGTTATTTTGTTTTTCAATTTTACCTCATCGATTATTGTATTTTAATTTCTCTTAACAGCAATTTTTTTTTAAGAACTAAATATGAAAATCGCTTCGTTATTACTATTTTTATGCGCCTACAAATGCAGACAATACAAACATGTACCCAATTCTTTTCCCTACTGTTGACTGAAGGATAAATACACATAAAATCAAAATTTTGTATTTATGACATTATTGCATTGCCATCGGCTCTTGAAAAATGAGCAAGTTTTCCAATTGTTCATAAAAACAACAAACGAATCAAATATAAGGTGTATTAAAAACCGCAAATGTTTAACAACTGTTGTTTCGATGTGTAACAACTATGGTTTTTCTATGTCACTAGCGTGGGTAAACTCTGGTGTAAAGCACTAGTGCCATCTCTGGAAAGAACATACAAATAAAGCTTTATTTTATTGATTTATGGTGTATAAAGGTTAAAGTCCCTATAAAAAATATTTGAATAATTAATTGATCTGTTAACAGAAATTGAAAATTAATGAATTTAAATTGTCAAAAAATTTTATATTTACTGCTTCAAATAAATGTGGAATTAATTTGGTATAAAACTTTCTGGTTTAACCATTAACATCTAATAACCGTAGGTGAACATATAGAACTTTAAATTGTGAAAACAAATACCAAGAATTATAAACAATATTTTGTTCGGTTTTGCTTTGAAAGTAATCCGCACCAAATTTTAAGACTCTTACATATTTACTTTATATAAAGGTACCCATCCCTGGATAAAATTCTAAAATGTATATAAAATTCTAAAAATGACTGTAAAGCTCTGTAAAAGATGTTTAAAATATTTTAATAACAATATAATATTCCCCAAAGTAAAAATACAAATCAAATACAAATTTTATTCAATTGGCTACTTGGCAGTAAGTAATTTATATTTTGTCATTATTTTAAAACAGCGCCATCTGTTGCGCAACAGTGTTTAAAATATCCCGCTTTCAAAAATAAAAGGCACCTTAAAGTATGCAGTACCTTTAAATCGATAAAAAAAAATCCGCGTACTTTCACTGCTTTTTCTCCACTTTCTCTTGGAAATAAGATTTTTGCGGAAAAAAGTATCCTATGTATACGTTATAGATCAAGGCGCATTTAACCAGGTGAAATCACTACGGCAGCTATTTTTTTGCTATATTTGCGGTAGAAAATGTCAAAAACTTGTTCATACAGTGAAACTTCTCTTTAGTGAACTTCTATAAAATGGAGCCCCTATTATGAATTCATTTAAAAATACAGCTTTTTCTTTTCAATGTTAGTGTACATATTTTCATTTCTTTATAGTGAATTTCCATACAATAAATTTTTCTTAACAAAGAAACAAGTTTGCAGATTAAAATTTAAATTTTCTATACCATTTCTTCACATTTTCTATACAAAATCTTACAATTTCTATACGATTTTCTCTCCCCAAGTATATTCATTATAGGGAAGTTCGACTGTATTTACAATTTTTTGTTTTCCTTTTTTTTTTATTTGTTTTGAAAGAAATATTTTTTTGCTTTGAAAACTTCTAAAAAATTATTGTTTTTAATGTTTTTGATTAATGGTTTAAAAGTGAGATTTTAGCTGTGTCCGCTGCACCAACAGTTCTTTATACGTATATATGTACATATATATATACATTAGTTCCTCTTGTTCCTCTAAGGAGCATAGGGCCTCAAATTAAATAACCAATGGCCATCTACTTCTAGCGTCTGATCCCCATGTTAGCGGCTGTTGGAAGCGGACGTCAGTTCTTGTAGCAAGCGGCTCGCTATATAAACGTCAAATAAGACTTTTAAGCTAGCCCGCCTGGAGGCCATGCTGGCAGCCCCAGTTCCAGGATCGGATGCAGAAGCCCAATCAGCTACTCATCTTAAACCAAATGATTACCGAAACCTCAAGAAATGAAAATAATAAACTTTATACGTATTTTGAGTTTATTTGTGTTTTTATCTTAAAAATGTGTAATTTTAATTGTGCTAAAGTTTCAAAACTTTTTATTTTGTATTTTTGTTTTCTGTTTCTATGACATTCTCTAGCTCATTACACAAACAAAACTGCCTGTTGTTGTATTGTTGTATTTTAGCTCTAGGGATGCCACCGTGTAAAGTTAAATACGCCTTGTTATAGATCATTAACAATTTTATTTTATTTACATACATATATAAAAAATAAATAGAACTTATATCACTCGAGAAATAAATCAGCAGTTTAACATTTAAGTGTTGCATTTTATTTACTTTATTTGTTTATAGTGAAGTAAACAATGAATATTCCATTTAATTTGTGGATTAAAATTTTTTTCTAATTTTAACAAAATTTTGTTCTGCCTGCCAACTGCAAAATACCAATAAACGTTGAGCATAATTAAAGGTTCGAACGCAAGTAAACAAATATGGAAGAAATAAGTCCGATCGAATGCCAGAGGCAATACGCTTCACTGTCTTCTGTTTAAAAGTTTTAGTTCGTAAAACAAAAAAGAAAGAAAAAAATAAAGCAAAGCAATAATTGCTCATTGTTAGCGAGTGCATTTTAGCGGGCGGTTACTTTAGTTGCTGGCTGGGTGCATTGCAATGGCCTCTTTCGTTGTTACAACATATACGACCAGAGTGAGGCCAATCGTTGTCAGTAAAGTTGCTCGACTCGATCAATTTGTTTGGCATGTTGTACGTTGTAAGGAAGCTGTTTGCCACACTGATCACTAATTTGATGCCCACATTATTTAATATTTCGAAACAAGGAGTAGAAACAGTCATTATTGTTGTTTTATGCCTGTATACTTTGTACAAACATCTTCTCAGTGGCAACAGAAAGAAAAAAACTTTTAAAAGGTTGCAAATAAAATCACCTCTAAAATTTCCGTTTAATTCATAAAACAACGAACTGAAATTCAAGATCAATGAATTGGAAAACTTAAAAATTAGTAGAGTCTGTCTGTAAGCTGTTGCAAGTATGTACAATGTACATACATATATGTATATAGATATATTTATATTTTTGGCAACTTTGTATTTCCTACAAATTTATTAGGACACTTTTCGTTTGTTAGGATGGTAGAATGGTAGGCTTAAATGAAAAAATCACTATGTTGCCACAATAGTCATTCACGCACTATTTTGACAATATGCAAGTCCAAAAAAGCGCCGACCTTGTCCAAATTTATTGAAATATTGAAAACATATCAGCGATCATTGCTCGGAAGAACATTACAGGCAGGTAAGAACACCAGAAAATATATGTAGAGCACTCTATTGTTATTATAATTGTGTCTGTTAAAAGTCTCAATCTAGTTGAACAAACTGCATTCATAACATTCTGCAGCAAACAATAAAGTTTATTCGATGGAAGGGAAGCATCTCTTGAATGAAAAAATAATTGTTCGATAAAAAGTCAGTAGAAACAAAGATCTCCTTAACTGAAATAAATGCTAAAAAAGTCAGGAAGCAGGTTATTGAGCTACTACAAACCCTCAATTAACTGGAAGACTTCATCCAACTACTAGAATCCTTAAAAATTGCTCTCCTTAGAGAAGTACCTGTGGAGGTTGACCAAAAAACTCGTAACAACTAAGCTGAACTCAGATGAGAGAGGATGTATTCCGAATGATAAATTTGGATGCACAAAATCATAGTGCTGTTGTACAAACATACAGATTAGTAAATGTAGTTAAAAGACAAAATTGTTGTTGGCGCTTTTTATCGATGTTTCCCATGCATTTAGTAAGGTATTATAGACGCTTTATATTTAGGTTCACGCTTTTTAAGATCGCCAATTTTTAGCATGTTGTATACTTTGACTTTTGATGACGATGTGTGTAGATTTTTTAAACATTTACGAAGTTTTCTAAGTAGCATCACGACATTTACAGGAAAATATATCATTATAGAAATACATCTACATAGGAGAGTAAACTTAGATAGGGAGTTTTGCATTTTCAATGAATATTATTTATGCGGCAACGTGTTTAATGAATCTTGAAGCGCATACAAATCCACTGACCCGTAACGTATTCAATACTCCTGGTTATCTATATTTATACATGTAATGGTCATCTATATCTATACATATAATAAAACATTATCTTTTTTTCTGTCTGTCTATCTGTCTCTATGTGTTTGCATCACTTAAAAACTACTGTTTTGTGAGGAGATACCTTAGTATCTTGGTCGAAATACAGAATAAAAAATCTCAGATCTAAGAAAAAATAGAGCAAAAGCAGTAAAAATACGCAATTTTAATGATTCAATGATTCTGCAAACTTGGCACTTTTATTTTGATAGCGGGATATTTTTAAAACTATTTACACTCTGCAATAATTTTAGAATTTTATCCATGGATGAGTACCACTATATAAAAAATATTGTCACGACGCCTACGAATGGTGGACACAGCTAGTAACTAAATAAAGTACAATAATAATAATTGCTCAATTCAAATGCTCCCTTGTATCGCTTAAAGTTTATTGAAATAAACTTTCAGTCAAATAGCTTGTGAACAGACTTTTAAATTGTATAATTGTATTAATGTTTTACGTACTGCCAAAATGAAATAAATATTTTCAGAAGCAACATTGCCATTGTGCTTTTCCTATAAAATTTGACAAAAATGATGAGATTGCTAGGATGGTTGGCTATAACTAATTTTGGTAGTATTTAGAAAATATATTATACTAGTTTTTATACAAAATAAAGAAAATACAATAGCGCACGAAAACTAAAATTTAACAGGTTAAAAACGTCGAACTCGGCCTACGGAGCAGGCAAGGACGATATGTATCAGATACCGTACATTAAAAATTTAATTATATAATTGCGGCCGAGCTTGCAGAAAAAAGTTTTATAAAAACAATGTTATTTCGTATTATTTTGGGTGGTACATAACCAATAATAAATAATCTCGAAAAAGAATTACATAAAGTCGAATAAAATCTATTTTTTAATTAACTTGAGTAATTTTGAAAAGGAGAATTCAGTTAAAAGTAACAATACTAAAATTTATTGAATACATAGAAGCAAGGTATATTTATTTTACTAGGTAGTGGCGTCCCTACAACAAATACAACAATACAAGAACAACATGGCATTTTGTTGTTGCTTTGTAGTTCGAAATGTCAAAAAACATAGAAGAAAATTGAGAAGGCTTGTATGTGTTTTATTGCTTTCTCACTTCTACACTATAAAATTTCTGAACACATACAACTTTTGACATGTCGAACTACTAAATCAGCTGGGCGGACGACACTACCTAGTAAAATAAATATACCTTGCATAGAAGTTTGAAATTTTTTTGCCTGAAAGCCGACATGAATAAAATTTTAATTTGAACGAAATTAAAGTAAAAAATATTAAATTTTTTAGTCAAATATACTCGCAAGCCCAAACTTTTTTAGATAATTACGCCTTTCGAAGTATTTTCTTTAGAAGGTTTGACTATATTATTCCTATACCATTCCCATTTATTAATAATAAATACATGCTTATACTAATTCCATGTGTATGCTTTGACAATTTCAGTTGAAGCAAGTTTGTTGGTTTCAAAGAATTATGGTAGATTTACAAAAAAAAAATTGGTAGCATAATATCCCTTAGCAACGGCAACGTTGTTCAGAATAATAACATGAAATTAATCATGTATGGGAAGTAGTAATTACAAATATAGTACAAAACAAATTTTACACAATTTGTATTTTTAATATAGATTGAATAAATTTGTGGTGTAAAAGCACTATAACTATAAAATATTGACTATATAATTCTTGCAAAAAAAAACCGACTTCAAAACAGACAAACTTAAAATCATGTTTCTTTAAGACGGTAACTATTGCGACACCCTGTAATTACCGAATTCAAATTTTATACTAGTTATAGCGGTCGTAGCAATACAGGTTCATTGTAAATTTCAACCGTCTGTATGTAACGGTTTAAAAGTTTGGTCATATACATTAAATTACATAAACTATTGCGACACCCTGTAATTTATAATTTTAAATATATATACTTACTATAAGAGATATAGTAATGGACATTCTGTCTAATTGTTAAGTGTTTATCAATAACTGTTTACAAGATAGGATTGTATAATTCAAATTTTAATATAAATACTTTTTAAAGAGGACTTTGTCATACAGATTCTTTTTAAATTTTAACTTTGTGTCCATATATATCAAATTACATCAACTATTGGGACACCCTTTAATTTCCAATTTTAAATATTTATACTTGTTATAGCAGACATAGTAGTGAACATTCTGGCTATTTTTCAAGTGTTTGTCTGTAACTGTTCCAAAGATGAGGACATAATGGTCAAATTGCATCAATAATGGGGACACCCTTTAATTTATAGATCCAAATTTTATACTTGGTGTAATAGCGGACTAAGCAATATAGGTTCTTTGTAAATTTCAACTGTGTCTATAACAGTTGAAAAGTTTGGCCTTATATATTACTTTTACATTAACTATTGGGACACCCTTTAATTTCCAAATTCATATTTTACAGTTGTTATTTTAGCGGACTTAGCAATACAAGTTCTTTGTAAATTTCAACTGTCTGTCTATAACGGTTTAAAAGTTTGGCCATATATATATATATATATCAAAATAAACCCAACTAATGGGACACCCTTTAATTTCTTTATTTATACTTATTAAAACAGACATAGTAACGAACATTCTGTGCAACTTTCAAGTGTTTGCCTATATTAAATTAAGTCACCTATGGGGTCACCCTTTAATTTTTAATTTTATTTTTTAATTACTTTTTGTTATTGGGAGCTGCAGTGATACGCACTTTTTTTTAATTTTAAATTGGCGACCTATAAAGTTCATAATACACGTAAAAAACATGTATGTTGTAAAATTTTTAATATTTTGAACTTCTTTTAAAGTGTAGCCATAACCTTTCTAATAGTGCAAAAATTTTTAAAATCGGTTCAGAAATGACCGAGTTCTGAAGGCACAAACATACAAAAAAAAAGGCAACACGCAGACGAATTGATAACCTCCTTCTTTTTTTGAAGTCGGTTAAAATTAAAGACACCGTAACGATATGTAGGTAAGAAATCGTAACGACATGTAGGTACAAAATCGCAATGATTTGTTTTTCCCCCGTATTATCTAGAACTTCGTTCTCTGAAAGTGAATATAGTGATTAGTTAAAAATTTGGTATTCAAATACATCTTGCATGTATTTATTCCATTTTTCATATTTACTATTCTTTTTTATTTATGTAATACAATTTGATTCTTATTTTCTTTCATATAAATCCAAGTTTCATATATTTTTATTTGTACAGACAAATAACCGAAATGTCTTAACGAATTCGTCACGACAAGTCTGACTTTAGAAAAAATCGAAACATTTGGTTTGGTGGGTACATATTTTACTTGTTATTGAAACTAATAGAAAAAACATTTTAAATTATTAAAGGTTTAGTGAAAATATCTTGAACGATTAAGTAATCATAGAAATCCTCGAGCTGTTTTACTATTAGATAATAGCTCTAAAACAAGAAGACTTAAACGTAGACATACATATATTAGACTTGCCTTTTAGAAGCTAGTCAATTATAATGTGATTTGTAAATATAATTATTTATTATAAGTTTGTTTTATATAGTTGTGTAGTTTATTGAAGCTACATAACTCCTGTTATTTTATTTATTAATTATATCATTTGCTTACTGTCCTTAAGTAGACAGATTGCAAATAGAAAACATTAAAAAAAAAAAATATTAAAAACCTAAGTAATATCAATATTAAAATTAAGACAAAAAAATTATATTTGCTGCATTTTTGATCTTTATTAGTTCGCCTTCAACCATAAACTGCGTTTTAAATAAAAAAAAAGTCCAAATAAAGAGGCGCCACATGAAGACGATGTGAAACAATGAATCTTTTTTTTTAACAAAATATAGGAAAAAAACACGAGAAACAGTACATTTCTTCTTCAGAAAATTTGTACTTTTTGTGTCGGTTGAAAGTACCTTCTCGATTCCTCAGTAATATCTTTCTAAAGTAATATATTACATATTTAATTATGTATATATCTAATAATTGCCTTTTTATCATCAGTCCGGCAATTAAAAGATTTCGTATAAAAACAAGTGGTGACCATCACAATGTTCTCGAATGCTTGTGTTAGAAGCAGCACCCCAGTGGTAAAAAGGAATATATGTATAGGCCTTCTAGAAGGCCTCTTTACTCCTTCTGTAGTAGGCACAATGACTACTAATCACATTATATGATCATATTGCTCATACAAACATTAATAAAGAAACATATTGTGGCAACTTGTATTCACAAACTCTTTCAATTGTGCTATACCTGTTAATTAATAATAATCATTATTGTTCTGTTAGTCGAATTGAAACCAATTTCTTATCACATACGAGTACATATCTTTAAAGACAACATAAAAACAAAAGCAAAAGTTTGGTCCATCAAAGCTTTTGATGTACAGTTTTGATGATTTTTTATACACGATTAGATTGATACTCACAAAACGCTACATACAATGTTTTAGAAACAATAAAAAAGGAAGGGCTGGACACTACATACCAGATAGTTGCGTAAAACATCTTAATTTGTCGACAAACAATTATTAGATGATGAATAAGATCATGCTTGATACTTCCAAATCTTTTTTGTTTTGTTGTGGGCTAACACTTCCTAGTGCTAAATAAGTATTATTTTTAGACCTAATGTTTGTTTGCTGCCATTATTTTCGATAGTATCAAAAGAAAATAACGTAACGAAATTTATAAAATCAACACTTGTATTTCATTGCTTTTATAATTAAAACAATCTTATCTTTGCAGCATTTTCGCGATCAATGCATTGATGGATCTGGTTTGCCGTTGCTTACAGAAGATCATTTAGTAAATTCATTGGGCATGAAATTGGGACCAGCTCTTAAATTACGTTCTGTGTTGGCGAAGAAATTGGGCGGACCATGTCCGTGCGTGTCGTGTGTTGCACAGGTTCAGCAGGTGTTAGCCTTACAAAACAGTGGACTAACAGCAGCGGCAATAACAACAACAAGTACCAATGCCACAAATATTTCAACAATAGGAAGTTACACTAAAAGCAGTGGCAGTTGTAATAGTCATTTCGCACAACATTCATCCGCAACATGCAACAGTAGCAGTAGCATGAGCTGCAGCAGCTACAACAGTGGCATTAATATCTCTTCTGTTAACAAGAATGAAAGTACAACAGCAACAACAACAACAGCAGCGAGTTCTACAAGAAGCTTAACTACTAATGTATGCAATAGCGATGGAAGCACAAGTAATACACCCAGAAGCAATAGCAGTCCTAATACAAATGTTGATCATTTTTCATCGCCACCACCACTACCACCTCCAGCACCATCAACAACAATATTACAACAGCAGCAACAACAACATCTTCATCAAAAACAACAACAACACCAGCAACCATCGCTGGCGACCAGCGACAACGCTGACTCCAGCAGTTAGTTGATTATTTTGTATCTGAAATTGTTACAATTCAATGCAAAGTACAACGAGTACAATCAAATAAAATGTGTGGAACGCAACCACAATCACCTGCAGTACTTGATTTTCAACAGCAAAGAGTTTACAAGCTCGATGCGCAAGGAGCATGATGTTGTACCTCTCGATAAAATAATGAATATGCATTTCTTCTTCTATATAAATAAAATCAAATGTCGTTCGTTGGTAATTGCACCACTTAACAACGGCTGCACTGATCAGGCCATTTTTTTTTAATCTTCATTATAACCCAACTTAGGTTTTTACGGAAAGAAAACTTGACCACGCCCACTTTGTAAGTAGCTAGACAACTATAATAGGTCTATCTTTGAAATTTTACACCCTTATTAATATATATTATTTAGCACAACTCAGTGGGTGTGGTGGGCGTGGTACCTCCCATATAAAGTGAACAATGGTTACCGTCTACCTGGAAATCTGCCTTAGTATAGTCTTGAAACTTTGCACAAGTAACCCTCATACTAATGCGCATATTCTAACAAAGTGCCTAGACAACTAAATTAGGTAGAGTCTTAAAACTTTGCACTAGTAACCCTCATACTAATGCTATTAGCCTAGCAAAATATTATAGACTGTATTACGATACCTCCCATAAAAAGTAAAAATATTATATTCGTGTTATGACGCATATCCTAGCAACAAATACATTGGATGTGAACAGTGGGCTTCGTACGTTCCATATAAACTGAAACAGTTTTGTCGTGAGAATAGCGTGCGTTTACGAGTTAAAGGTTAGTCATACCTTTCTTCCAAGTGTTTACTGCATTTTTTGTGGATCGGTGTATCGAAGCGCACCTGGGATAGCTAGTATAAAATAATATTCAAAAAAATCTAGAGTGACCTACAATCAACTTTGCCATATACAGAATAAAAGTTTAAATAAAGTATATTCGAATCAAAAAATAATTATTTTCCCCTTGCCCCTCCCGATTATTCCCAAAAACTATACAGCTCTTCATATCCATATACCGAAGGCACATACTAAATTTCATTTCGATATGTCAAATGGTATGACCTTTAGAGCCGTCACAAAAAAGTGGTATACACACCCTCCCAACCACAGACGTTATCGTGCAAATAGTCAAAATGGATTCAGGAGACCTCAAACCGCATTTATCCCGACATCGACATTTTTCACGATTACTATACTTTACCTATACTACGTATGTATGCTAAAGCAAAAAGGAAAGAAAATGCCAACTAAGAGTATTTATGTCTGAAAAAAGCATCTCAAACATAATATGAACATGATTTAAAAACAACTTTAGGGTGTACAACAAGTTGTGTATTTGTATTTTAATTTTATCAGATTTAAAACCTGAAATTATCTGTTTTACAAAAAAGGAAGGTTTCCTCTTCATACATACACAAATATTTCTTTAAACATTTTAGTAAAAAATTGGATTTTTAATAAAAATAACTTTAGTCTTTCTTTTTTCAGTTTCTTAAAAACATTGGAAAATTAACTAACTAAAACAATCAAAATACAGGTTGGAGCAAAAAAAAACATTTACATTTTTTATTATTAGTATTCAGTAATGGAGGATTTGGTTAATTTATACGTGTAAGTGGTCGAAATGGCAGTTTTAAAGCTTCCAAGCTATCGTTGGATTATTTCTCGAACCTTTTTTTTAGGGGTATGTATGGCCTGTGACTTATTATCGTTTACACCTTCTTTCAATAACAGCTGAAAATGTCGCGGAACAGTTCCATTAAGTCCCTTCTATTGTCGATCTTGTTAAAACCACATTTCTGGCCTCAAGAAATTTTTTAACGAACGGGATGATGATCCTTTCAATTGACAATCCACACTCAACTGTACACTTAAGAGGATGTAAGTATCGCTGATGAATAACCCTAGGATCACCCATTGTTCATATTGTCAAAATTGTTTAACAACGAGGCCATTGAATATGGGTTGTGTCATTCAATATCAGATTGTTTATGAAATCATGATTTTATTCGGTACCTGCCTGTAATCGGGTAGGTTAGGCTCTCAAAAAATATGCACTTGTAAGCGAACATCTGCAATTCGTTAAATTGTTTTTTTTTTTATTCAGTTCCGTTTGGGTATTTTGGTTCGAGTAAGACAACAAGCAGCGCCTTGTGGTCGGTTTTGTCATTTCATAAAATAAAATGCAATTATTTAAGTTCTTTCTTCAGATGTGTAATTTTCCATTTTGAATTTCCCATGTGTTCTTTACAATAATCGGAAGAAAAAAATCTATTTAAACTCCTTTGTTTATTACGCCACCCTGTACGTAAATTTTTTTATTTAAAAAGATTAATGCTTTATAATAAGAAAATTTACTTTGAAATATATCGTTTGTTTAAGATTAAAATTTTAAATACCTTAGCCAACTCTAAAAAAAATTTTACATTGAGATACATTACCTTTGAAATTGGCAACGACAGTGGCTGACCATTTTATTCATGGAATTAATTAAATTTTAATATTCTTAAAGCGTACTGAAATTCCTTATTTTTATATTTATATTTTTAGGTTAGGATTGTATGTCTGTCATATTTCGATTTGAAAAAAAAAAATAATTCGAATTTGTATGATTTACCTTGTTTCGAAAATGTTTTCTAAATAATAGCCAGTCCAGGACTTTTTAGTGTAGGAACACAACAAACGACGGTAACGATATTTCAATACAAATTTGACATAAGTTACTGTTCAACGATAATGCCGCTCAGATGAAATTTATTTTATTTTCTTGTCGGTTTGTATTATTCTCTCATATTTTTCTCTTACTCTTAATAATAATAATTGTATTAATTAAGACACATTATTTAAAAAAATAAAATAAAGAAAATTTTGAAATAATAAAAATAACAAAATAAAAAAAATCGATATGAATGACAAAAATAATTGAAGAGGTAAAAATATATGAA
Organism: Phasia obesa; assembly: GCA_949628195.1. Lineage (NCBI taxonomy): Eukaryota > Metazoa > Arthropoda > Insecta > Diptera > Tachinidae > Phasia > Phasia obesa. Next base: position 80,265,023 of record OX451216.1, read on the forward strand.
CCGCTATACAATTTTTTATCTTCATTTCTTCTATTAAATTACAAAAGTTTTAAACAAAATATTTTTGAAAAGAACCATATAACCAAGGCGAATATATACAGGTGATTGCAGGGCTACAACAAGTACAACAATAAAAAAAAAACAACAGGCAATTTGTTTTTACAATATCTATGCCACTTGTCAAAAACATTCGTAGAAACAAAAAAAAAATAAGTAAACAAAAATAATAAAAATTTTTCGGGCTGCAATAATTAACATACCAAGGAAGTTATTTTACATTTTCAAACTGCACCCACGTATCTCTATTGGCACCATCTTTGAGAAAAAGCAAATGCGTTATATCATAGCCTTTTTTCAATTGCAATAAAAAAATAGGAATTTGGTTGTTGGATTTAACAAACAAACTATTATTTTTAACACTTGAACTTTTGCAATACCGTTTGCATGAAACACCGAACTACGCTTATGTATATTGTTGTAGCACTGCCTTATTTTGTTTTAAATTGTTTCTATTTTTATTTAAAATTCCACACAATAAACAATTAAAAAAAATGTTAAATTTCAAAATTATTTTTGTTTTTATTGAATATTTTGACATTTCTAAATTAAACAGATGATGAGAATTTTCGCCCATGCAATCACCTGTTTACATTCGCCTTGCATATAACGAAAACGCAAATAAATATTGACAATGCCGAGAGAAAGCCGTCGTTGTTTTGTGTACTAATTCTCAGTAACGGAAAAAAGTTCCGTTACCGTCGTCTGATGTGTTCCTACATTTCCTGTTCTTGGCGTACTTTTTTGTATGTGAAGCGAAATAATGCCATCAAATATTTATACACCGAGAACCGTTTCTAGTGTAATATTTTAAGTCTCTGACAAATTTATGATTTCCGACAATCTTATCCATCAAAATGGTCTAAACTGAAGTTGAAAAAAAATAGATTTTACACAGAAATAACCGAAATTTATTTATAGTACGAAACTAATGTGGTCAAATTTAAATGTCCGACTTCAAGGGAGTGTTGGATGTTTATGCGAAATTATGTATGTACATATGTATGTGCATTTAAAAAATATGTGTTGTGCAGCGAAAAAGGAAGACTGTAAGTTTACTTACTTTTTAATAAATAAAAAGCAAATCGGAGTTAGCAAAGCAGTACGAAATTCGTGTTAGGGTATATACATACATATGTAGGTATACTCGTATGCAAATATATAAAAGTTATAAACTGCCTCGCAAGCATATTGACATCACAGAAAATCAATTTCATGCATTAAACACTTTGACGACAGCGGCTACACCGCTACACGACTGCAAATGCCGTTGAGTAAATACTGACATATGTATGTACATAGTATGTACACTTTACTTTCATAAAAATTTAAAAAAAAACTTTTTTTAATCATGTCAAAACAAATAAATTTATTTGCCAAAACATTATGATTTTAAACGAATATGTAATTTTTAATTTTGTGACATTTTCTTCTGTTGAATAAAATAAAATTGCTGAAAACAAAAATTGAAATTGGCATAAGTTACTACAGCCATGTAGCTTTGATGGCTGCAAAATAATTGTTGACCTATAAATGTGTGTAATTTAGTTTTGACAGATTGTAGCCGATAGCCTGATATAGTCTACATATGTGTTTAAGGCATCACTTTTCTTAGAAACAAAATGAAAGTAGAAACCGGCGAAACAAAGCGTACATTTTTCTAAAACTTTCAAATTTCAGCTGTTTTTGTGTGAAAATTAAACACTCTTGTTCTTAAAAAGCACAAGTCGAATACTTTTGAATTAAAGTAAGTTGTTGCAATTACAGCACTTACTTGAGGAAGTTATCTCTTAATTAAATATGTGCTAGAATAAACGATAAAATAGACAACCTAAATTTATTTAAAACTATAATTTAAATCTCATTTGATAAACTCTGAGAGCGGGTTTTTAGGATGGAGATCAAAGATTTAGTCATCCTTAATCTTTGCTTTAAGTTTTTAAGATAATAATTTCTTCTATTTGCTAGTTTAAGTGACCAACGTTGGTAGTTTAAACCCATATGAAATAAAAAGACGAACATATGTACATACATATATGTGTGTATATGTCAAAAATATAAGCATATACCAAACACGAGTATACAAAAATTAAAACTAGTTTTTTGAAAACGTAAAAAATGGACAAGACATATTTTTTTATAAATTTTCACGTTCAAATAAACTTTCTGAAAATTATATTAAATACTAGCAATTTCTTCTTCTTCTCAAGTGAACACAGTCTTATTTTGATAAAATTTTGACAACTACAAAAAATCTTTTTTTTTTTTGTTGTTTAGTATGGTAAACTACCACTTAATAACATCAACTTCAATTAATATTGAATTAAATTAAGTATAAGTTTAGCTAGTTAAAAAAAGAAACTTGAGTTTAAACTCGAACCTAAAAACCCGCTCTAATACGCATATGAATAATAAATAAAACATATTTTAAATTTATTTTAGAACAAAATTTTCATACAAAAATAGTGTTATAATACTCTTACATTTAAAGTAAGTTTTATTTGTGGGCATAAGAATTTACTTCATAATATGGCAATATCGCATACAGATACTCAATTAAAAATAACGATGATACCCTTGTTAATCATTTTAAGTGGAAGGACTTCCCAACTGGATTACCAACTTAATGATTTTAATAAGGAGTGAGTCTAAAATAACCAGTTCTTCAGAATTGATTACGTAATGTATATTATGCAATAAAATTCAATGCAAATACTTTTTTCTTGGTTTTAAATAATTGAGTAGGTAACTTAGAAACTTTTAAAAATTATTCGAAATAACGACATAGTTCGTAAATTTATAGAAGGCAATTTCTTTTAAAATTAATAATTACTTATTTGAAGTTTAATGTAATTTGTTTTGTAATCGAGTAACAGAATTTGATAATCACAGAAGTAAGTCATTATATGGCAAGTACTTATTTTAGTAATACCTAATTTATTGCTGATACCGATACATCCTGTGAATTAAATAAAACACAGTGTTATCAAGAGTTAACAAACAATGTTTATAAGAGTTTTTTTTTAAACCAAATTATGTATTTTTAATTACCGGAAACGAGGGCTGCGGTGCCGCAATGCCTATATACATTGTGGCAGAAAACAAGCTGATCCGAGTCTCTAAATATGTTAGGAAATCTTAGGTATACCTCGACTTCTTTGGAAGAATTACAGCTTATCATCATTATGTTGTTTGCTCATAATTTACGAAATGGTTTTGCCTTTCGAAATAAAATCTTCAGTATCCGTTTTGCAGTTGCAGAAGACAAAGGTACTACAGCTAGTTGTTGTAGCAAACGTTTAAACACTCCTCGTCATTCCGATATAGCGGCAATCCCGAAGTGTTACCGATATATAACGGCAAACCCTAAGTATTGACGATTAATCAGTATTGGTTGTATCCAATGTATTTATGACGCTAGGAATTTACTAAACGAGGGAAATTTTTGCATATTTTTTATTGTTTGAAAGTCTTTAGTTATTGAACACAAAAATTATTAATCAATTAGGAATATCATAAAACAGCAAAATTCGATAGTCAAGAAGTAGAGGTGAACGATTATTAGATTTTGTATATTGCAAACTAGGGCGGGTTGATTTGTATGGTAAACCAAATTGGGCAAATTTTATGATGATTTGCGCGGTATAGATTTATTTTCTTTAGATCTTTATATAGTTTCTTTAAAAATGTTCTCTTAATTACGTACGTATATTACGTTTTCACTAACCACTACTCTGTTTCACATATCTACTTACAATTATTAAATAAAATTAACAAAAATGTGTAAATTATAATAACTATTATTTAATTATAATTATTTTCTAAGAAAATTAAAAAAATCCTTAAATACCAAAATGCCTTAAATAAAAGTAAATTATTTTTATTGTTTTTGTTTCAGTTGTTT